>CAUJRU010000030.1:2400000-3000000 GCA_963277665.1 Viscum album | reverse complement strand
TAATTAATTGCAATGGGTAGAAAATTGTGTATCAATTGTTGAACCAATATAATTCATACAAGAATCAAAGGGTTTACCTCATATAGAGAGATGGAAACAAAATCATCCGTATTGGAAGAGAGGGGGTGGTGGCACTGACTCGGATAGAGGTCAGTGGTGAAAATATATTTGGTATGGCTATAGTGAGGGTAAGGGAGAGTATGGGGAGGGTGGATGGGTGGAAGAGGTGGTCTATAAGGGGCTGTGGTGTGGGTTATCTAAGTGGGGTGGTGAGGGCGGACAGGTGGAGTCAGCGGTGATGGCGGCAGCTACAGGTGCGACTGAGAGGGTTTGTAGGGTGCATGGGCAGTGTAGGTGGTAATGTATCTAGATCGGTAGGGGGAGGGGTGTGCACAAGGGGAATAAATGTTCTCAAGTGGTTGGAGGGTGGATGAGCGGTGATGGCTTTGGGTGCAGTGATGGTGGTGAGGGGGATGGTTGACATAAGGTAGTTGGTCATGATGGGGAGGGGTGTTCTTGAGGTGTGTAGGGGGATCAATAAGTAGATAATTTTTTTAGGGCCAGTGAATGTCTTTAGTAGACGTCCATTTCAAGGGGTGTCATTTCCCATATTTCTAGTAGTAATTCCAAAGGTTGGAAAGTAGTAGAGGAGGTATAAGGTAGTACCGTGGGGAAACAATAGCCCAAATCAGAGTGTGCAGTAACAGAAAAAATAAATGATAATCATACATCCATAGTAAACATCTATATTTAATATAAATAAAACATCCATATCAATAACAATATGAAATAATAATCCATATAATTATACAAAGATGAATTTTCCACCAGGTTAATCATAGTTACTACTAAATTCATGAATAAATAAAAGTATAATAGGCCCCACTACATACCTAAGCCTCACATATTCTCGATCTCCAATACCACTCAAAATTCTCTAGACCAATAATCAATAACATATCAGGCCTCTTCCCAACCTATGCATGTGACCAGAAGGAGGTCTTATCAGTCACCAATGTGTCATGTCCACCCGAGCAGGGTGTGATTACATAACTCAGTATGTACCCACCAAAGAAGTCCTATACATAACCAATAAATGTAGTGTATGTGCATGTGACATACTCAAAATAAATAAATAACTATTGAAATATAAATAAATAACGACCACCATTGATCCTTGGGTCCATGAACCTGATCAAACATACGTACTTTAGCTAGTGATGGAGTGCATTTGATCATGTCACGTAATCATGACTCCACTAAGGTGGTCACAACAGATCCTAGGAATTACCCTAAACATCCATATGAAACTAGGCCCAACAACCAAGTACCAAATTGATGAAGGATCAACTATTATATCATAGTCATCTTAGGAATCCCCATAAACTCCATATCAATAACCTAAAATTTGATTCCTAGGTATCCAAGGAAATATCTTGTTAATAACATCCTCCATGTCATCATGCAAACTGGCTAGATCCTAGGCATATTGGGAATCCCAAACAAATGTAAATATCATTAGGCTCCACTAGCCAGATCCTAGGGGTGACCTAGGAATCCCATGTAAGTGAAAATAATAATAATAATAATAATAATAATAATAATAATAATACCCCCCAAGTCAAATGTATAGATCCTAGATTTTTCAGGAATCTTAGGGACCCTTGGCATCTAAGGCGTCTCATATAGACTCGAGGTTGAATATTAATGTCCTGGGAATTCCATCATGAGGCTGAACAATCATATCATGGGAAGCACATCCAATAATCCACATTAATATGATCATCATCATCTCATATATGATCTCAAAATCCGGACCCAATAAGCACATCTGGGCATCCTTAAATATATCATGACCGCTCTAAGGGTGTTTACCATATAGACCTATGAGTGTTTTCCATTTCTATTTTCAAAATTCCCTATGGGATTATACCATATTAATAATATATATATATACACCACAAATATGGGTGGTTATAATCTTAAACCATTTTTCAAACCATGATCATAATCCCAAGAGCATGGCCCAACTTGACACGGCCTCAAAATCTCAAATCATCAATATAGGTTCTAAGGTGACACTCTCAATCATCACCACCTATTCCTAAATTCCTCCTCTCTCTCTAAGTTCACAATTCATAGGGTAACATACTAAGTCCCCATAGGTCTGATCGTGGCCTCTTTGGCCTTATAAAGAAGTCACACTGGGGATATGTCCTTAAGCTCATTCCCTTTCCAGGGCATTCAAGGTCAGTCCAAATACCTAATTTGTTTCCTAGTCTCCTCAAGGCCTAACCACCTATGTAATCACATCATATTGTGGGAGGAACACTCACCCCAGAGTCCTCTCAATGAGATCTTTGTTTCTAGGGTATTAAAATAGTTATTATGGACCAATGGTCCAACCATTATAGTTAAAAAATTTCCTTCATAATGAAGTGTCTCAAGGAACCTATACAATGTCCACCAAGGTTTACCAGAAAAAAACAAAGTCCAACATATTCCATTATAATGAGGTGTATTAGGGATCCTACAATAGGTCCACTCTGTCACATTTCTTTATTATTTTTTAATTAAAAACGTCATGGGGTTCCTATGTTCCAAAGAATATGATTTAATTTATATTCTCATCCATCAAAATATGAGACATCCAACTAGTACATGAGGGTAAATAATTGTAACTCCTCAAGATTTTAAAATAAGTCTATGTTCGATAGTGTACTAGACACACAACACTAAGATAAAATGAATAATGAAATATTACAATTTTATAATACAGTTATCACCCAGCCATTAAATTGGTGGGTATAAATAGGGTAAATAATATTATAATATATATATATATATATAATTCCTACTCCAAACAAATTTATTGACTAATTATCAGGAAATTATCACTCAATTATTATTAAAGTCATTTTATGCATTAAAAATATATTTGCATCATGTTTTTTTAGAAAAAATTTATTTTTAATTTATGGAACTTATAGAAATAGTATTTGATAAAAATATTTGATTTTTTAATTCATAGTGTCAAAATTATCTTAGGATGAAATATTGGAATTTCTCTAAAAATGTTGATTTTTCAATGAATAGTAAAATTACTATTTTTTATTGAAAACTATAATTTTTTCTCAAGGAATTAAAAAATTATTATTTTTAAAATGGTTTCAATGTAAAAATAAGTTCTCTAATATTATAAATAATCCAATTAAGTTCATTTCAATAAATTTTAAGGTAAAATTTGGTATAAAAAAAATTATACTTAAAATGACATTTTTTCTGAAAAAATGTTTTTATGCACACAAAGGGGTTTATCTTAATAAATTAAATAAATCAATTTTGGTGAGTTATTTTAATGAAAAATATATATTTTATGGTCAATAAAATGTTTTAACACTCATCTAATATTTTTTAGTCATATAATAAGAATAAATCAAGTTTTATGCTTAAAAATGTATTTTTCTAAAAAGCTATTTTCATCGAGTTTTTTGAGGTTATCTTAAAATTAAATTATTCCACTCATATAAATTGCATTGGATATAATTTATTCCATATTTGGAATCATGTGTTTTAAATTTGGAAGGTAGGATCCATTTATTGTTGGTAAATATTGTAAGAACCTGGGTTTTCGTACGAGGTATTGATCCTTTTCTTTTTAGTTTAAATTCCTTGATATTACCTTATGTGAATGCTTAACTTGATCATGGGTGTTTTGGAGGTGTCTGGGGATTTTTAGAAGCATGAATCAAGTTTTGTTATGAAAATGATCCATCGTACGGTTTGCACACAGTTAGTCTAACCATGCGAGAGGTCAGAAAAGTGTAGGTTTTTGGTAGATAATTTTTGCATGGTTACCGCACGGTTAGTAAAATAGTGTGGGGTAACTATACAGAGTTCCCCTTTTAGCCAGTGAGGTGTGAACGGTTTCTGCACGGTTTGGGAAACTGTGCAGGTAAACCATGCGACCCTGTTAAGTTTGTTTTTTTAAAATTTTTGAATTAAAATATTTTTTTTCTTTTTAAACCCATTTGGGGTTTTCTTCTCCTATGCATATTAACTCCATGAAGATCTCCCCTTTGGAACTTAACCTAGGATTTGATCCAGATTATCCATCTGGCCTTCATTTTGACCATCGATTGTCTCATCGGATCCGCATCAGTATGGTCTATGTTCCTTTTTAGCCATTTTTTATTCTTATGGTAATCGTTTGCGCTATTTGTATTTAGGCTCATATGACCTAATATCCTGTTCCTCGTCCATTCTTCATATTTCTTGAAAACCAGGACAAATCAGGACTTGATACTAAACGAGTTGTCTACTACCGAGGTGAGGTAGGTGGTATATACATTCTTTCGTCTTTTTGAGTGCTTTTCGGGTGTTCATCCTTTTTTCCGCCTATTGGACTTTTTGGAAAGGCCTCGTTTTTTAGCGAGTTGCTTGTCGTAGTTGTAGTCAGACCTAGCGAGGATTCCCCTAGTTTTTTTAGGTGCGTTGGAACCCTTTTCTCATTTAAAGGTCAACCAAGGGGTGTGCCTTAAGTAAATATGTTGTTTATGCCTATTTAAACCACCCATGGGGTGTGTGCTTGTGCTTTCCTAGTTATATGAAGCCATTAATGCATTGATAGCTTGAATAGCTTGGTTAGGAGATGTACTGCCTCTTTTCTTAATGAATATCATGTTATATCTTCCCTATTTTTATAGTTTGGCATGTTAAATGGATAATATGGGTGGGTATAACTGTATTAAATGACTAATTTCACGATAAATGGATTATATGGTTGAGTAGTCCCATATGATTATTTTGATAAATGGTTTGCATGAGTGGGTATACTCATGGTTGTACAGGTTGGTGTGAGTGGGTATACTCACATAGAATGTTGTTTAATTTTAATGCTTAAATGCTTGAATGAATTGTTGATCGATGCCATGGACTACTTTCCATGGATATGGAACACGATAGTGGAAACCTTGGTTTGACTCTTCCCCTTGGGTCTTGATTTCGTGGGATGCCTCAGGCCTTTCTACCCCATGGATATGGATTGCTTGAGCTTGCATAGGACTTCCTATTTCCATGATCCTAGGACCCCAACCAGTGCCTAATAGAGTTTCCACCAGGGACACCCTGGAACTCGATGGGATGCCTTGTACAAGCTCCTTGGATCCGTCCCTCCGTGGTCTAGAATTAGTTCATGGATTCCTTGGTCTGTTGACACCTTGGATCATTCCCTTGAGGTCTAATCATCTCTATACAATGTGGCCGTGGAATATTTGACTTCACTATACGACATGGCCATGAAATATTTGACTTCTCTATATAGAGAGGATGTGGGTTATAGGATATAGATGGATGTACGTTGTGTCCATGTGACTTGCTTGTTTACATGGTTATAACTAACTTGTTAGGAGATAACTCTCTTTTGGATTTATCCTTGAGTGCTATTTGGTTTTACTTATTTCAATAGACTTATGTCATGGGAATACACACTTACTAGTTTTTTACACTTTCTTGAACTTTTTTATATTATTGTTAGAAATGTATAGACCTGGGTGGTTGCCTACTTGGATGTTTATCTCAAAACCTATTTGGGCCTCCTCAGGGAACCAAACAGGTTATATGGTTGTAGGTGATGATAGGGGAAAGATCCCTAGTACAGGTTGTTGACTGTGACTTTGGAGCAGGGGAGCATAGGACCAACCTGAGGCTTGCGATGCTGGAATAACTTTTTGGTATTTTGTTCTTTTTGGGACTTGTACTGTATTGTATTGTATTTCCATGTATTTTTCTATCTTCTTTCTAGAAACTTGTTCCATCTGCATCATTTTGTATATGATACATTTCTGGTTATTGACATGTATTCATGTACTTTTTTTTCTTACTTTTAGTGGTATATTTCTTATTTCTATTTTTCTATTTATTGTATGTTTTGACTTCCGCTGTGATACTCTAGTAATGAGGGCATAGTCTCCCCACTGACTCACCTAGGACCTCGATGCTAGTCGGCAACATCTAGTGTTTGGGGAGATGCACTTAAGGCCATGTGGCCAACCGAGCTTGGGGCACCGTTTCAGGTGAAATCCGGGTATGGGACATTACAAATATGAATAGGAACATTAGTAAAATTTATCACCTAGAAAAAGGGTAAATCGGGTTAAATTATGTCAAAACTAAATGATAAGGTCACCATTTTTCATCTTAATTCTTATTAAATGAATGAAATTTTAACTTTATCACCTTATTCTTGAAATTTTATTTTTTAATGTACACTTGACCTTGAAAATGATTTATATATTATTTAAATAAAAGAAAGTTTCAAAATTTCCCTCTATTAGTTTTAAATATATCTTATATGTCTATATAGGGACAAAAGAAAGTTCTGAATGAATATAAATTTCTATTTTTATATTAATGAAATTATTTTTATGATATAAATTTATTTCTAATTTTTATTAATTATTTATTTACCTTAAATATTTATACAACACTGATGAAATATTTCATTAATTAATAAAAAAAATATAATGACTGATTTTAAAAATATAAAAATAATATAATTTGAGGGACTTTTCCCGGACTCATCCCACCAGGGCCTGCTCGGACAACGATAAGCTGAGTGAAACTAACCCAAACCCACCTCCAATAGGACAGGGGCTAGTGACCAGCACCAAGTAAGCATAACACTGACATGGGAGGCCTTAGCCTATGGTACCTGCACACACACAGACACAAACAAACACACACATATAAACCCATACAATGTTAAAATGTAAAATAAAACTGATACCAAATGCATGAGTACATCTAAATATCATAGTAAAAGTACAATAAAATACTGGGAAGTAATAAAGTTAAAATACAATACCACCAAAAAATATAAAGAAGTCGAACCTGATAGTAATAGGGAACTACAATCAAATGTGACTCCTAGAATGAACCAGGGTCTATCTAGCCCAAATCTATTATTCGTGTACTCCAACTCCACCAAGAACCCAATAGAATGGTTGTTATTCTTCATAAAACACAACACATGTGGGAAGATCCCATGTAGGGGTGATTATAACAGTACCCAATATGACACTCTGAAATCACTAAGCATAACGCATAAAGATTATTCACCTCATCATAGGATATTTTAATAAGAATATGAGATTTAAAAATAACAAATCTAGATATAATAATAGCTGACACTTAGACTCAAGGTAGCATCACAATGGAATTCCAGCCTAAGAGTTTTCTTGAGAGTTCATAACTACACTCACCTAGGTGAACTCACTTCGCAAGTTTGATAGCACTGATGGAATCCATCCGAGATTTAATGATAATTAGGTTTTTATATTATGAAGTAAAAGATAGGAGTCTAAAGAAATCAATACAAAAATTGGGATCTGTTACAAACCAACCTGGGTCGACCCTGAACCGGTCACCGGAGTCGATCCGCAAAATGGCCTGAGAGGCATTCCCGATCCTCCCAGGCTGGAGACAAGCACCGGGCCATTAACAGAGAACAATAGGGGAATGATTTCTCCCAATAAAAATAAATAAAGCAGCAGAATGAAAACATAACAACACAAAACAAATAAAGGACACGAAAAGGAAGAACAAACAACAACAGAAAACTAACCTGACCATGGACAAAACTTCTTGTGACCCCAAGAGTCTCTCACCAAACCATAACCAACTCTTTCCCATAGTGAGAAGGATCAATTCAAACCTACAAAAAAAACTAAAAATAGTAAAACACTATAGGTGTTAGTATTAAAACTCAGTAGGCGTGCCCAACAAAATATTCCCAATGCACTACCTTTAAATAAATAATTTACCAATTTCAGGTTTGAACTAAAGCATACAAAATATGGGTTTCCACGCATACTTTCATTTCTAAAACAAGTAACAGTCCATTGCCCTTTTTAATTTAAAAACAAGTTTAATGTTTGAAAAAAACATGTGCATTGTATTTTAAAATTGTTTTTGAGAACAATTTAGAAATCCAAATTTTAGTTGTTAGTAAAAAGGGAAAACCAAAAAACACTAAACGCACACTAAGGGAAATGGAAAAAGTGGCACACAAGGGCCAGCTACCGAACTATACCTCTCAATCGTCCACCACATAAAAATAAACACTAAAAGAAACATGGGTCAAACCAAGGAGCTCGTAAACACTCTAGAACGTACCATACATGTGACTCATCTTAAAGGCTTGCCTACTATCGATGACGTCATAACGCCCTAATGCCCAGTGTTTCCCTACATGGCCTAACCGAGGGGCCCAATCCCCTAGCAGAGTGTCATTCGTACTAAGGGCCACTATCCAGTGTGTAATCTAAACTAGTGCGGCAATCATTCTCAGAAAATTCACTTACTATGCCAGATTCCCATGGAAACACATATAATAAACAAGAAAGGGGTGAGTCAACAAAGTCAATCAAGCAGTACAAACATCACACACAAATCTTGCAGTCAATATACACCAAATATCACCTCTGAGTCGCCACAAATAGAGTTTTACAAAATAATTTTTATTTTATTAAAGTGCCAAACAGGCCTTCACCAATTTTAAGAAAAATCATCATTTCTCAAGTGAACCAAAACACTTGTTCACGCTTCAAAATAAATCATTTATCAATAAACCATAACTACATTTAAAATTCCATGAATTATGTTTAAAGGAAAAATGGGCATTCTTTCACTACTGGGTGTCCGCTCATCCATAAAATTTTTCAAGTGTCATGTATAAAATAAACGGCTCTTTTTATACAAAACAATCATTTAAAAATTAATTATCTTATATTATTTACCATTTATTAAAATTAATAAAATATCAATCAATCAATCAATTCTAAATTTAAAGGAAAGTGCAGTGGTGGACCTACCTCGACTCACAGCTCGGTTATGACGATGACGCGACACGTCTCACACTCGCGCACAAGTATGTGCAACCTACTAAAGACAAAAATATCTTGGGTTTTCCTCACCAATGCACTGTTACAAATGAAAAACAACTAAAAACACATAACCACTGACTTAGAACAAACCAAACGAACAAAAAATACAAAAAACCCATCGACATGTTTTCAAAACATACTTCGCACCATTTAAATTATTTCCTAAAACACTTTAAAATTTATGAACCTTTTTTTTTCAAAAATATCTCTTAGCTTTACACACTCAAAAAATATAATCAATCTTCACAACTTAGAAAACAATATTAAATAACAGAACAAGGACCGACACAATGAAACTCCACCAAGTGACATAAAGAGGGGTTTTTATCAAAAACACACCCCATTTCATGTAAACATGGTTCTTGAAAATAAACCGTTCATCATAACCTTTTCAAGATATAATTCACATAACTAACACAATCTAATAAATTTCTACACAGTTGAAAACCAAAGTCGACACATCCAAAATGATTTTATACTCATTGAAAAACCACCTTTTAACACATACACCTCTTAATACCCTTGAAAACATATTTTGAACCATCCAAATGTTCCCTCAAAACAATTTTGAAAATGTTGCACCAAAACACGCCAACCATTCCAAAACAAACACATTAATAAAAACACACCAACCAAAACAAATACTCACCAACCATTTCAAAACAAAAAAACCCTTTCGAACCCCAAAAAAGAAGTCAAGGAACGCACTAATAAATTCAATTAAGCATATTAAATTCAACAAATGGTGTTAGGGCATGGAACAACTTACACCGGGTGTCAAAAACTCCAAAAAATTAGTTTCAAACACCAATCGCGCCACAATCGCACCATGTGGGATCCAAATTGGATCCTAAAACAAACAACCGAATCAAAAGTATCAAGAATCAATACTAAATTCAGACAATCTTCCAACTAGAAAACCAAAACTCCAATTAACAAGAACTCAAACTGTTAGGAGGAAGGAAGAGGAGACTACTGGGGGGATGACACACTGGAAGAGGAGTCGGCGACTGGGGTCACGGTTGCCGGAAGAGGCACTGGCAGAAAAAAGGGCGCCTCAGACAGAGCTGACCAGCCAGGGGGGGGGGGTGCGCACCGAACTGGGTTTTTTCGGAAAGACCTGCTGGTCGGGAGCTCAGAGCACAACGCGATGGGGTTCGACCACCTGGGTGGTGCAGCGGGCGTCCGGGAGGGCGAAGAAGGATGGAATGAAAGCAGCTGGCTGGGGGTTTGAGGGTGTGCGATGGCTGGCCGAGAGATGCTCGGCCAAGGGGTGCAGCGTACCGGGCCAGGTGCGGCATGAGCTGGGGCTATCGGACGGAGCATGGGGAGGCCAGCGGCTGGCCATGGCTGCGACACGGTGACAATCAGGAGGAGGAGGGTGGTGAGTAGGCGATCAGGCTGGCTGGGAGGAGTCCGGTAAGGGTGGAGGGCCGTGAGATGAGCGGCTAGCATGGGGGTAGGGAGTGTGGCATGCAAGGACTACAGGGGAGAAGGGGAGTGCAGCCTGAGAAAAAAATACGAAACATAAACACCACTAGGAGAGGGGAGGAAAGAAAAAAACAATAATAAATTATAAATACAACTAAAATAAAACCAATAATATTTTTAAATTAAATTTGAATAAAAATGATAATAATAAATATGATTATATAACTCAATTTATGAAAATAAAATAAAATAAAATAAGAAAAAAAATTATAACAATTTTGATAATGATGATAATAATGATAATATTAATATCCCTAAAAACATTATTATTATTATTATATTTAAGAAGAATTATTATATTTAATTTTTTATTTCATCACACTATTAATTTTATTGCTTTATTTTTAATCCATTTTATTTAATTAGATGACCACCAAGCAGGGCGTGCGGTGAACCGGGCGAGGTCACACGGCGACCCAAGCGAGGCCGTGTGGCTTCCACCGCAGTGCGCTAGATGCAGTTAAGATAAAAACATGCGTTTTTAAATAAGTACCCAAAATTTTAAATTGGCACCAACCCGAACCTTGGGGAAAAATTTATAGGGCCAAAAAATAATAAAATAAAATAAATTTTAAAAAAGTCAGAGTGTGACAATTCTCCCCACCATAAAGCTTTCCACCCTCAAAAAGCCACAACTAAGGTTGAGACTCAAGGTATAAAACAATACCCCCTTAAGGACCCAAGAGGATACCCACAATCGACAAGTGAAAAGAGGAAAACACATTGTGATCAGTGAAAGTGACTCAAAGAAAACTTCAAGAAACTATTAAAAAGACTTCCTAATTTGTTTCATCCGTCCCACCGAGCGAGAACACCTCCAGTTGATTGTTTTATAAAAGGAACTCTTGAAACCACTGAAACCAAAATCACAAGATGAAATACCTCAAGAACCATTGAATAAAAACCACATCGTTTGACTGGAATAGGCAAACAAGACCAACCACACCCAAGGAATACTCTTATAACCTACTACAAAGTCATATATTAGAAACAGAACTAAAAGGCCAACAGGGGAAAACCCAAGGGGGCTCCCCACCATTAGAAACTTACTGAAACCCAAGAAGAAACTAGAAAATCGACAGGAAGAGGCTCGGGAAGACTCCCCACCATTATGAAAAAGGCCAACATCATTTTATTCCAGAGACTTTTGAGCGAGACCCACTGTGGGTGTCCCCACCATTAGGACTGACGAGAGATACAAGAACTTCAAAAAATTTCTGGACAGTGACCAACCACCCCGCCACAAGGGGCGGGGAGGGTCAGGCCCAACTACCGGGGTGTCAAAACCACAACCTAAGACAAAACAACATCTCAAAAACCCTGGATGAATACCGTTTAACTTTGAGACTAATCCTCCCAAACAAACCCCATACAGACCACTAAAAGCGATTACATTCGGTGGGATGCAACCCCCAGGACTTTAATGTACGAGACTACCATGCTTCCTCATAGCTACGGGAAACCTCACGCACCCAAATGGGTCATTTGGAACTGAACAGTAACAGTAAATGTTTTAAACTCCCTTCACTTTCAATACCGATGAATGAAATAAAGCTGGGGTTCCAGACACTCATGAGGTTCCTAACCACGTGCCAACTTCACTCTGAGGCCTATGGTTGGAGCCCTGATGTTTGAAGCATCTCCTGCCTCACAGTCAGGCATTAAAGAATCCCGAACAGGGTGCCACACGCACCCAAACTACAACCGACACACACCATCAAACACAACACACCATGACACTCAACTACTCCCTCAAAACACACCCACCAGAACAAGGTTTTAGATGACGCACATGAATCATCTTCTCACCTTAACCAAGAAACTTAAGAAGTAAAGATACACAAAAAACACTCGCCTTTGATCAGAAAAAATTGTCACTCCCTAAGATAATGACACACTCCTATGAAAATAGTGATTCCTGAAGGACCCTACAAAATCCAACCTTTCTCTTTAAAAGAGAACTCACACTGTAAGACATCACCAAACATGACCCTTGTGGTTGATGAAGGCACTAAAAGCCTTTTAAGAAATCGGTCAACACCGATAACTCTGAACTGCCTTCACCCTTCCCCGCTGTAATTCCTTTCACCGTTTCTGGGAAGAATACTTCAGACGCATCGGTGTCAAACTTTTCACCCGACGACTCAGACAACTCAAAGAGACCAAAACTCCCTCAAACTCCCCTCGCATTTGTCATCTTTCCACGAGGGGATCCGCTTAACTGAAAAATAAAAAGGGACAAACATAGAACTATCACTAAAAATGGAGAGTCCTTTAATCAACTGGAGGGTCGGCCAACGGCGAATTGTCTGTGGTCGCACTTCAATCGCATGTTAATGATTTATAGGGGGGCGTGCACTAGCCAAGAAAGAAAACCATGGACCCAACCAAACGGGTAAAATATCTGAGACATACTGCAAGCGACCACTAAAAGTGTAGGGGGAACCACTGAAAGGGCTTCCCGAAGTATTTTTTTTCAAAATAAACCACAAACCACATGCTTTCACACCAACTGACTACTAGGAAATCAAACTCAAGACACAAATCATCCAAAAAGGATTCTCGGCTCGAAATACCCCACATCCAACATTCCCAAAATACAAGGACACACCACACAACCACCGATTATTAAAACACCAAATCATTTTTTCTTACAAACCAAATTTCCACGAATCCAAAACAAAGAGACTAGGAACAATGCAAGAAGAGACTAGTGTTGGCGGGTGACTAAGACATATGGTTGGCGGCCATAAGCCAATCCGGCCACCGGCACAGAGAGTATTCTAGGATAGCGTCCTTGGCTCCACAAGGCCTTCCAAACCCTAAAAGCTCACTAGTACCACTGACCCTACTCATTTTTCATTTCCCCTAAACAAAATTAACCACACGAACCAAGGATGTAGACAAAACTCAACTTACTTTGGTAGCTCGAGTCCCGCCATGAGGTGTGCTGTCCTGGAACCTTACTCGTAGTCAGGACGCCGAGTCCCGACAACCTTAAATCCAGTCTACCATGACTCCATACCAAAATAAAATGACCCAAGCGAGAAAAAATTCCCCCTCTAATACCATTTTGTCACGAACCAACCCAGCTCGACCCTAAACCGGTCACCCGAGCCGATCTGGGACATGGCCCGAGAGGCGTTCCTGATCCTCCCCGGCTGGCGACAAGCGCTAGGGCATTAACAGAGAACAACAGGGGAATGATTTCTCCCAATAAAAAAAATAAATCAGCAGAAAGAAAACGTAACAACATAAAACAAATAAAGGAAACAAAAAGAAAGAACAACTAACAATAACAAACTAACCTGACCACGGCCAAATCTCCTCGCGACCCCAAGAGTCACTCACCAAACCACAACCAACTCTCTCCCACAGCGAGCAAGCTCGAGTGAAACCTGCGACAGAAACTAAAAATAGGAAAACACTATAGGAATCAGTATTAAAACTCATTAGGCATTCCCAAAAAACTATTCCCAATGCACTACCTTTAAATAAAGAATTTACCAATTTCAGGTTTGAACTAAAGCATACAAAATATGGGTTTCCACACATACTTTCATTTCTAAAACAAGTAGAATTCCATTGTCCTTTTTAATTTAAAAACAATTTTAATGTTTGAAATAAACATGTGCATTGGATTTTAAAATCGTTTTTGCAAACAATTTAGAAATCCGAATTTTAGTTGTTAGTAAAAAGGGAAAACCACACAACAGGAAACGCACACCAAGGGCAATGGAAAAGGTGGTACACAAGGTCCAGCTACCGAAATAGACCTCTCAATTTTCTGCCACATATAAATAAACACTAAAAGAAACATGGGTCAAACCAAGGAGCTTGTAAACAATCCAGAACATACCATACATGTGACTCATCCAGAAGGCATGCCTACTCTCGATGATGTCATAATGCCCTAAAGCCTGGTGTTTCCCTACATGGCCTAACCAAGGGGCCCCATCCCCTAGAAGAGTGTCATCCATCCTAAGGGCCACTAGCCAGTTCGTAATCTAAACTAGTGCAGCAATCATTCTTAGAAAATTCACTTACTATGCCAGGTTCCCATGTCAACACATATAATAAACAGGAAAGGGGTGAGTCAACAAAGTCAATAAAGCAGTACAAACATCACTCACAAATCATGGAGTAAACATACACCAAATATCACCTCTGAGTCACCCCAAATAGAGTTTTCCAAAATAATTTTTATTTTATTAAAGTGCCAAATGGGCCTTTACCAATTTTAAGTAAAATTTTCATTTCTCAAGTGAACCAAAAAACTTGTTCGTGCTTCAAAATAAATCATTTATAAATAAACCAGAACTACATTTAAAATTCTGTGAATTATGTTTAAAGGACAAACATGCATTATTTCACTAATAGGTGTCTGCTCATCAAGATAATGTTTCAAGTGTCGTGTATAAAATAAATGGATATTTTTACAAGAAATAATCATTTAAAAATTAATTATCTTATATTATTTCCCATTTATTAAAATTAATAAAATATCAAGAAATCAATAAATTCTAAATTTAAAGGCGAGTGAAGTGGGGGACCTACCTCGACTCACATCTTGGTTAGGATGATGACGCGACACGTCTCACACTCGCGCACAAGTACGTGCAACCTACTAAAGACCACAATATCACGGGTTTTCCTTACCAATGCACTGTGACAAACGAAAAACAACTGAAAACACATAACCACTGACTTATGACAAACCAAATGAGAAAAAAACGCAAAAAATCCCTCGACATGTTTTCAAAATATACTTCACACCATTTACATTATTTCCTAAAACACAATAAAACTCATGAAACATTTTTTTTCCAAAAATATCTCACAGCTTTAAACACTCAAAAGAAATAATCAATCTGCACAACTTAGAAAACAATATTAAATAACCGAACAGGGGCCGACACTATAAAACTCCTCCAAGTGACACAAAGAGGGTTTTATATCAAAAACACGCCCCATTTCATGTATACATGGTTCCTGAAAATCAACCGCTCATCATAACCTTTTCAAGATATAATTCACATAACTAACACAATCTAATAAATTTCTACACAGTTGAAAACCAATGTCGACACATCCAAAATGATTTGATTCTCATTGAAAAACCACTTTTTAACACATACACCTCTTAATAACCTTGAAAACAAATTTTTCACCATCCAAATGCTCCCCCATAACAATTTTGAAAACGTTGCACCAAAAAAACACCAAAACATGCCAACCATTCCAAAACAAACACATTAATAAAAACACACCAACCAAAACAACAACACACCAACCATTTCAAAAAAAAAACACCCTTCACACCAAAAAAAGAAGTCAAGGAATGCACTAATAAATTCAATTAATCATATTAAAATCATCAAATGGTGTTATGGCACAGAACAACTTACATCGGGTGTCGAAAACTCCCAACAATTGGTGTCAAACACCAATCGCACCACAATCGCACCATGTGGGATCCAAATTGGATCCTAAAACAAACAACCGAATCAAAATTATTATGAATCAACACTAAATTTGGACACTTTTCCCATTAGAAAACCAAAACTCCGATTAACAAGAACTCAAACTGTTGGAAGGAAGGAAGAGGAGACTATCGGGGAATGACACACCGGAAGAGGAGTCAGTGGCTGGGGTCGTGATTGCTGGAAGAGGTGCTTGAAGAAAAAGGGGGATCCTCGGATAGAGCTGACAAGCCAGGGGGTGTGCACCGAACTAGGTTTGTCGGACAGACCTGCTGGTCGGGAGGTCAGGGCACGATGCGATGGGGTTTGACCACCTGGGCGGTGCAGCGGGCGTCCGGGAGGGCGACGACGGATAGCGTTTGAGCGGATGGTTGGGGGGTTGAGGGTGTGCGACTGCTGGCCAGGAGATGCTTGGCCAAGGGGTGCAACTTAATGGGCCATGTGCGACGTGATCTAGGGTTTTCGTACGGAGCATGGGGAGGCCGACGGCTGGCCATGGCTGCGGTGCGGTGACAATAGGGAGGAGGAGGGTGGCGAGCAGGCGAGCAGGCTGGCCGGGAGGAGTCCGACAAGGGTGGAGGGCCGCGAGATGAGTGACCAGCATGAGGGTAGGGAGTGCGGTGCACAAGGACTACGAGGGAGAAGGGGAGTGAAGCTCGAGAAGAAAAATACAAAACCCTAACACCACTAAGAGAGGGGAGGAAAGAAAAAAACAATAATGAAATAGAAATAAAACTAAAATAAAACCAATAATAATAGTAAACTAAAACTAGAATAATAATGATAATAATAAATAAGATGAGAGAACTCAATTGATGACAATAAAATAAAATAAAATAAGAAAGAAAAAAATTATAACAATTATGATAGTGATGATAATAATGATAATATTAATATCCCTCAATAACATTATTATTATTAACATCTTTAAGAAAAATTATTTTATTTAATTTTTTTTATTTCATCACATTATTAATTTTATTGCTTTATTATTAATCCATTTTATTTAATTATATGACCACCAAGAAGGGCGTACGATGAATCGGTCGATGTCGCACAGTGACCCAAGCAAGGCTGCGCGGCTTCAACCGCAATACGCTGGATGCAGTTAAGATCAAAACCCACATTTTTAAATAAGAACCCAAAATTTTAAACCGGCTCCGACCCAAACCCTGGCGAAAAATTTACAGGGCCAGAAAATAGTAAAATAAAATAAATTTTATAAAATTCAGAGTGTGAAAGGATCACACCCAGTGCCATGGGTTATAATAACATCCTAATCTGGATTAACCCAGTAAGTAGGGGATCAATTCCCATGTAAAGTTGGTGACATTGATTCCAAGAACTCCACCTAGGGGAAAATATGATAGATGTGCGTCAGCGACACACAATGTTGATCTTAGATGACAATGTAACACCCATAGACATTACGATATATTTATTTTTAAATAAATTTAATCTCTTAAATATTTTTTGGTACACGCAACCCTGATATTTTTGTATGTTAGATAGAGTATTCAAAACACAACATCGAGTTTAAACGACCCATGATATATATAATCGTTAAGACTTAGCCATTAAATTGGAAGATATGAATAGTATTGACAACTTTATCAAATATATATATGTATATATATATAAAATTCACACTCAATATAAGATATTGATAAATTTTTAGTAAATAATCAATCAATTTTTAGTAAAGTAATTTTATTCTACAAAAATATGTTTTCTTCAAAAATGATTTTTATTGTATTTCATGGAAAAAATATTATAATTATTATTTTTTGAAATATTAGAAATTTTTTTGAATAAAATTAACATGATTTTTTGTATCATAATATCAAAATTTACTTTGGTCTAAAATTTTGGATTTTTTTTGCAAAATATTGATTTTTGAGTGAATAGTTAAAAAATACCGATTTTTGTAAATACATCATTTATTTTCAACAAATTAAGTAAGTTAGAAGTACCAATATGTTTTTAATTTGATTTAAAGTAATATAAGTATTATATAGTTATATGTAAACAAATCGGTTACTTTTTAATCAACTTTATATTGGTTTTTAGTATGACTTTGTTTTTGGGTTTAAAAAAAATATTTTTCTAAACATTGTTTTAAAATGCATAATGTTTATCCATTTTAATTAATTAAAATAATAAATACTGGTAAATGTTTTAAATGAAATTTATAGATTATATATCAATAAATTTTAATTTATATTCATATAATTATTATTATTAGACATAGAGTTAATATAAAGTCATCTTATGCTTGCAAAAAAACACTTATCAAAAAGCCGCTTCTTCATCGCATCTGCGAGTTTTGTTTTATATTTAATTTTTTATACTATTAGTAAATTTATTTTAAAAAATAAAATTAATTTTATAAATCAGCATGTCAAAATTATATAGGGTTAAATTTTTGATAATTTTTTGAAAAGTTTCATTTTTAATGAATAATTAAAAATACTGAATTTTAATGGAAAACCGCCTTTTCATTTTAATTAATTACAAATTAAATGTATATTTTAAATTTGGTTTTAAAGTAAAATTATTTATATTTTATAACTATTAATCTAGTTTAGGTCATTTTAACCAATTACTTATTGAAATTGGTTTTAAAAACTCTATAAACTTTTCACAATATTCTCTTTAAAAAACCATTTTCTCATTGTGTCCGTGAGATTGATTTTAAATTAAATTTTTTAATATTATGTGAATATAATTTTGGAAAATGGATTAAATATTTTTAATTATAAAAATTTATATTTTCTAATTATCTTATCTTATTTTTTTTTCAAAATTCATATTGAATACAGTAAAAATTAATTACTGCGGTTAGGGTAAAAATGGTTTACTGTGGGGTTAAACTAAAATGATAAGGGTAAAAATTATATATACATTTTTATAAAAAATATTTTATGATAATTACACCATTAAATATCTTATGATTTATAATTACCAATTTTGGACCATTTTTACATATGAAAAACTTAGGAGCACTCAATTATTTTCAAAAATACCAAGTGTGACCTCTCCCCCGCTTATAAATGGCCACTCCCTCTCCTCTATCCATCACACCTTAAAACCAATTTGGTATAGAAAATACCTAAAAAATTACACAAAAAATTACCTACCCTCTTCCTATAAGCCTTATTCTGGGAAAGAATCCAACCTAGGAAGGATTTAGTACAAACCTAAGGAGGATACCTGAAGAAGAGGTAATGTTCTTCAACATGCATCTTTTTTTATTTCTTTCTCCACCTCATTAATTTATTATTAAACCCTTATGATATTATGAACAAAGTATAATAAATATATTGGGAAGTTTTTATAATATTTTCATGACCTAAAACCCTCTTCACTTCCATCAAATTGTTTATGAAATCATCATTTGTGTGTATGGAAGACTACCACCTCGCGAACTGATTCTATTCATTCTTCCATTAACAACATTCATGGTTGTTATGATAATTGATATAATTATATATGTGATATTTATAAAATATTTTTAACTATTTATTCATTATATCATATACAACCTTTTAATTTCTATTATGTAGGGGACAAGATAACATCGTTTGTGTGTATGGAGGACTACCGCCACGCAAAACAATGTGATTCATTTTCTCACTAACACGTTACATGGAAGGTAATAAGGAAAAAATTAATGATTATATTTGATATAAATGAAATAATTATTATATTCATGAAATATTTATCATTCCTAAAAGATAATATATCATTTTATCTTTTACACTAAAAAGATGATAACATCATTCGTGTACTTGTGGACTACCGCCTTCACGAAGCGTTGTGACTCTCTTTTCATCACCACACCACATAAATGATATATATAAGTATATTTAGTGAATTAGTATATTTTTTGATATTATTATTGCAATGCCCTGACCCCAGTTACCCAGAGTCGGTGCATTATTACATAACATTGGCGTTATCACAAGAATGATCAAATCTCTAAAGACCGATTAGTTTAGTAGCCTTGGAATAACTAGATACATTAATAATGTTTAGATTACATCATAAAGTGAAAAATACAACAACATCTTCTCTCCACACTCATATCCCCTTATACTATCCCTGCAGGTCATTCATAAAATACTTCTTCAAATCCCGGGAAAAATAAAACATTGAAAGGGGTGATCTCAAATGCGCAGTAAGAATAACAATATAGCAGAAACTTTCATAAATAAGCATAAACATTTAAGGCAATGTATAACTAAAAAAAATCAATTTAAACATGAACATCAGCATAATATGGCAAAGATAAAATGAAATAATGCCATTTACTTATTCACATGGATATTCTACTAGTCGAATAATCACATGCAATATCAATAACCACTTTCATAATGAAGGAATGAAAAATGCCAGACTATCATATCCACGTAGCCAAGGCCTCGTGCCAAGAATAAAAATAAGATTTTTTCAAGGACTCGTGCCAAGACACTAGTTTTTCTCATGAGACCTACCGATGCATCTAGGAGCTATAGCAGGCTCCACCCATCACTTATTAATTCCAATGCATTCCTCATATGAACAGGTTTAAACATAACATAAAAATTTGTATTAAAAATAGCATACGAAATGTCAATAATTTCTCCATAAACCATGAATTGTATAAAAATAACACATACACAGTCAAACATATCAGAAAACGTTCAATACAATATGGAAGTTTTTTATCATAATAAATCAACTTCAAATAAGCTTAAAATCCATCAAAGGATGTTGAAATAGATGAAATAAAAATTATTTGATAGAAATATCTCTTTTTTGAAATCATTTAAAAGTAAAATAATTATAAAATAAAACATTTACTTTGAAGATATTCTTATAAGATTTTAAGGGAATCTTCAAAGATTTTACAATGGTGGAAAATAGCTGCACCCGCCGTATAAGTTAAAAAACATTCTTACCTTAACTCTCTTGAAAAGGTTAAAAATGACCTTGTTTGGAAAACGACGGAAATATTCCTTTATAAACTTCTTATAAAAAGTCAAAAAGGGTAAAAATGACATTAACCCATAGTCTATAATATTGTAATAATTATTTGAAATACTTTTTTTAAGAAACAAGGATGTGGATGATAAAGAGGTCCTAGTAGATAATTACGTATAAACTACCTCGGATAATGAAGAAATTGTGAAATAAAACCTTACCTTGTAATTTTACTTGGTTGAGGGTAGGTTAACCTCCTGTATAATGATAAAATAATAATTATTAAATTATTCAAGAATCATATACATTAATATGATATCATATATGACCTTTTAACATTGATTAATAATATCTTAATATTATAATCGTTTCGGGTGTTAAGTTACTCCTTTTCTTTTATATGTTTTGTTACATAAGCTGTGTTTGTTATGGATAGGTTGTATCTTATTCATATACATAATGATATCAAGTCCTTAAAAATTATTTTTAATCATCAAATGAAAATTGGTCTTGAATGGATACGATGGGGAATGAATCTCATTGCATTCGTGGAGACGGTAGTCCGTACATACGCACGAGCGACAATATCATTCTTTTGATATTAAAATAATATATAATTGTATGTTATATCATATATAAATAATCATTATCATGTTATATTTATTATTTAAATGAATTTCATATCATTATTGTACCCATCCAAATAATAATGTATTGAATAATAATTACACCACGACGTGGAGACGGTAAGCCGTAGGTACGCACGTATGGTGACATGTCATTCAAAGGATGGATAGAATAATGAATATGGTTTTACCATATTTATAATAACATCATAGTATATAGAAGATACTGGAGTTATTATTTTATAATGAAAATAACAAAGAAAGAATAACTTTAAGAAGAAAGGAACTTGAAAGAGGGTGGTGAAAACATTACCTCTTCTTCGGGTTCTTCCTTTTGATTTGATCAAAAGGGCTCCTTAGGTTAGATTTATGATCAACATAATGACTCTAGTTTTAAGTGAGGGAAGTTGAGAGAATATTTTTGAAGGGTTTGGCCGAACCAAAAGTCTTTGAAGGTGTGTGAATAATGGGTTAGAAGTGGTGTCCTTTTATAAGGGGGAGGAGGGGCTCTTTAGAAAATCCTTAAAGTATTAATTTTATAATAAATTCATATTCGGTTTATAAAGGCTCCAAAGTGGATTATTCAAAGCCTAAGGTGGATATGGGTCGAAATCCTTTCAACCAATAGATTTTAGACTGGTTTGGGTCACTATATTAACCTTATATTTTAGTTTTAACTCTAAGTTAATTAGTTTGACATTTATCATGTCACTTTGTATTTTTATATTATATAGTTAATAAACTTACTATATACATCCAAGAGACCACAAAGTGGTCTATTAATGATACACCTATCATGAAATGAGTCCTTTGGCCGAACATTAGATTTTTAGGAATTTAATATCAATTAATAATATAATATTTGTTTTAAAAAGTCTTTTATGTCAATTTTGACACTATTTGGTATTTTATTTTTTTGAAACTCATAACAGAATGATAACTTCGAAAAAACATAATTAAATCAATACTAACATTTCATATTAAGCTATAAAATTCGTGGAAGTTATTAAAAGTCTCAAATTATATTCATTTGGGTATTTATAATATCAATTATTTTAATATTTCACTAATTAGGTAATTACTGCATCACCATTGTGTCATAAATAAAATAAATTATATAATGTCTAAAAATTATAAATAAAATAAAATTTTGTAGGATATATTTTTATATTTCTAATGAATACTTACAATCAAATATATCTTATGTATAACCCTATATTAAAAATGTTTTCGTAATTAAACTTTGATTTTAACTCTTTAAACTCTTCTTTGAAATAAATAATAATAAATGTACTAATTTAATCCAAGTGGACCTAAATGATAATATTTTATTCCTAAGGTTGTTTTTTGTCTAGATACACTTGTCCAATAGAATTAAGAAATTTGTTAGGGTAATATTAATATCATTTTTACCCTTAATTACCCTATTTACTTTTCACCTTGGTAAATAAAAGTAAAAAGTTACTATTCACCAAAAATTATTTTCATCTTATTGAACCACATTTTACTCGTTGATATTAACCGTGTCTCTCGGATTTTCGAGATTCCACTCAAAGAAGTGGTAAAATTATGTTTTATGTGAATTTCCAAATTCTCCTAGAAGGTGGGTAAAAGTCGGTGAAAAGTTCAATAAAATTTTTATATATCTAAAATTATTCTAAACTAACTCCAATGAATTACATTGAACATATATAGGTATTATTTATCTATTTTGACCTTAATTATATTTAAATAAAATAAATAATTATTTAAATAAAAATTCAGTTTTAAACAACAACTCAGTGTTTTTTTCACTATTCATCAAAAATTGAATATTTTCAGAAGAATTCAAAAAATTCACCCTAAGCTAATTTCGATATTCTGAATCTAAAAATGAAGTCCATTTTGAAAGATAAAATTTATGAAATTTCAAAAAGTGGGTATTACTATTCATAACGGCTAGTTTGATTGGTTGTGGTGTGTGTTAGAACTCGAAGTTGCGTACAACACACGGTACTGTATTATTTAAAGGGAAGCATACCGTGGAAGCTTGGGGTGTTACATTCTCCCATACTTCAAATAATTTCATCCTCGAAATTTCTAGAATACTACCGTATGAAAAGACTCGGGTGGTTCTTCATCATAAGTTCCTCAGGTTCCCACATTTCCTCTTCCATCTTATGGTTTCTCCATAGAACTTTTACTAGACGAGTCGTCCGGTTTCCCAGAAATTGTTCTCTCATATCAAGAATCTTAATGGGCTCTTCACAATAAGATAGATCGGGTTCCAGTTCTAATTCATCAAAAGTAAGTACATGCGTTGGGTCAGGCATGTATTTTCTCAACAGTGATACATGGAACACATTGTGAACTTTGGAGGGATTTGGCGGCATTGCCAAACGGTAAGCTACAACCCCAATTCGTTCTAGAATTTCGAATGGTCCGATGTTCCTAGGACTCAGTTTACCTTTCTTAACAAAACGTATAACTCACTTCTATGGAGATACCTTCAAGAAAACATGGTATCCTTCCTGAAATTACAAATCCTTCCTTCGGTTGTCATCATAGCTATTCTGCCTACATTGAGCTGCTTTGATGTGGTTTTGGATTACCTTCACCTTATCCATCATTTCCTCCACTAGTTTTGGGGCTACAATTTTTCTTTCACCAACGTCATCCCAACAGGTTGGTGTGCGACATCTCTTTCCGTATAACGCTTCATATGGTTTCATCTGAATACTCAAATTGAAGCTATTGTTATAGGAAAATTCTACCAGAGGTAAATATTGATCGCACATACCCTGAAAGTCAAGTGAGAAATATCTAAACATGTCTTCTAAGGTTTGAATAGTCCATTCTGATTGTCCATCTGTTTGAGGGTGGTAGGCAGTGCTTAAATGAAGTTCAGTATCTAATGCCTTCTCAAGACTCTTCCAGAATCTTGAAGTAAAAGGGGTATCATGATCAGAAACAATCGATATGGGTACTCCATGAAGTCTCACAACTTCATTAATATATACTCTTGCTAGGCGTTCAAGTGGTAAATCATCCCTTACAGTAAGAAAATGTGCTGACTTGGTAAGATGATCAACAATGACCCATATTGCATCATTCTTTATAGGAGTCTTTGGGAGTCCAATGATAAAGTCCATCGTAATATTATCCCATTTCCACTCAGGTATGGTAAGAGGTTTCATGACTCCTCTAGGCTGTTTCTTTCTAGATTTCACTTGTTGACAAACCATACATCTTGACACAATATCAGTAATCTCCCTCTTGATGTTGTTCCACCAAAAATGTTCCTTCAAATCTCTATACATTTTGGTTCTCCCAGGGTGTATAGAGAAATTGGAACTATGAGCATCGTCCAACAATTCTGTTTTTAGATTAGGTATATCGGGAACACAAAGTCTCCTCCCAAATTTTAAAATTCCATCTTCATACAAAAAGTCACTCAATCTCCCATCATTTACATCTTTAATCCTCTTTTTAAACTCTTCATCATTGGCCTGAGAACTCTTTATCTATTATAGTAAAGATGGTTTGACAACCATTTGAAAAAGTATTGAGGTTTCACCTTCTATGGTGATTCCCATATCTATCATTACTAGATCCATGTATATAGGATCCTTTTCGACTCTCATCTTGTTCAAAACACTATGATCATTTTTTCTCAAAGCATCTTCCACCTTATTTTCCTTCCCCGGGTGGTAGTTTATCATACAATAAGAGTCCTTGAGTAGTTCAAGCCATTTCTTTTGCCTCATGTTGAGTTCTTTCTATGAGCAAATATACTTCAAACTCTTTTGATCAGTATAAATCTCACATTTTTCACCATATAGATAGTGTCTCCAAATCTTCAAAGAAACGATTACAGTAGCTAACTAAAGATCATGAGTAGGATAGTTTTTCTCATGAATTTTCAGTTTACGTGATTCATAGGAAATAACTCTATCATTCTGCATAAGGACACAACCAAGTCCTTTCTTCGATACATCACTATAAATAACAAACCCATCATTTCCCGATGGTAGAGTAAAAATAGAATCATTGACTAATGTTCTCTTCATTTCTTCAAAACATTCTTCACACTCTTTTGTTGAAACAAGTTTAACCCCTTTACGTGTGAGCTTCGTTAATGGGTTAGCCAATCGGGCAAAGTTCTGGACGAAACATTGATAATAACCTGCTAAACCAATAAAATTGTGTACCTCAGTTATACTCGTTGGTGCTGGCCATTATTGATGTAATAATATGATAATTATTTCATTATTATTATTCTAAAGATTATATAAATATATTATATTCACAATAACTTGGACTTTCATAACAAATCACGAATGTGAAAACAAGGCGATTAATGCCTGAAACAATGAAAATAATGAAAGATTATTAACGAATGGGTGATAAGATGTTATAAAAGGATCATATATGATATTATAATTATTAATATGGTTCTTTAATATGTTAATAACATGTTTAAAACCACTATATTGGAGGATAAATTATGTTAAACCAAAAGGAATCATGTGGTAAGGGATTCCTGTCTCACTTTTTTCTTCTATGAGACACATGCCATATTCACCACCTATTTCTTTTATGTGGTGTATATACTTCCCATTAATGTATTTTATGATGATTATGCAGAAAATTATTGGTATTTTCTTATCAACTTGAGTATATTTCTCTCATAGGTCTTAAGATTCAAATTTACCAAGGTGGTATGATTTTTATATACAATCTCATCGTTTATCGAGATGGTTTATGATTAAGTATCCAATATTGAAATATTATGATATGATTCTAAATAATTCTCTATAATTTTCTTCTCCTCTATATATTCAGGACAATTTCATTTAATAATACAATTTCCCACTATTTGGTACTTATAATAATGGATAAAATGTTTTTATGAAAAATCATCTTTAGTTCTCTCTTCGGTCAAAAACACTTTTTCTTATAAAACCATGTTTTCCAAAAAGGTTTTAAAAAATATATATATAATTAATAAAATGATTTTTTAAATTACACATTACCCCATTTTTGATTTTTTATTTTTTTAAATGGATCTTCATGTCATTTTCCAAACAATTTCTGTTTGATTTTTACTGATAATATGAAAGAAATATTTGTTTTAACGAGTACGACATGAATAGAAGTTTTCACTATCATGAATATTATTTTATTTAATGATTACTTTATAAGTTTTCATGGTTATTTTAAAATAAAATGATTTTCAAAATTTTTTAATTTTATTTCCCAAAAGGAAATAATATTTTTCTCAAGAAACATTTTAAATGATTTTAAAGATTCCTTTATATATTTCCAAGGCTGTTTTCAAATAAAAAGATTTTTTAAATATTTTGTGAATTATTTGTTTTTAAAATGTGATTTTCAAAATGATAATTTTATTTTACTCAAAATGTATTTAATGGTATTTCGACTCATCAATGTCAACAACCCTTGTTGTTGCTTATGCTCAAATGGGGATATTTTGTAAAGATAACATCATTATTCTTTCTATGGATGGATTATTATTATTTCAAAGAGATTTTTATGGAACCCATTTGTTTTACAGGGGTTAATATTTTTTCAATGTGTGTTTATGTAAACCATTTCATTTCCTATCACTAACCATGTTTCAATGAGATTGTTATGGAACCTATTTCTTTTTCACAAGTTAATAATGTTCAAATTGATTGACATGAAACCCATTTATTTTCAATAGGTTAATCAGGATAAGAATGGAATAATTATTTTTTGAAAAGGTTTAGGATGAATCCCCCTTTATTGAACATAAAAAGTTTAACCTATTTTAAAACTGGAAAAATATGGAACCCATTATAAGAACGAGAAAAATTCTTTAAAGAAAGAAGATAGCATTGAGTGAGCCCTTTACAGCTTATAATATGGGGAATCCCAAATAGCACTAGGTTATCCCATTTAATATTGTATGATGTGGTGTCCTATATAACACTAAGTGATCCCATTATACCCTTATTCACTTCTTATGCTCATTTATGATATTCAATTGTTAATGCTTATGTTTACCCTTACTAAGCATTTGAGCTCACCATTATTATGTTTTATTTTCACCATGTTATTTAAAAATGATATTGAATGAACTATTTTTAGAATTATTTAATATGTATTATGATGATGACTTAATGAGAAATAAGTATAGATAGATTAAGTGGGATAAATTATCATTTAATAACATGGGTAATGTTTATGTAAGAGTTTATACTAATTCTCTAAAACACTAATCCTAAAAGTTCCTTGAGGATGTAAGTGATGAAATATTTTATTTCGATATTATAAATTTTTGATGGTGAAATTTAGGTCACATACATCAGTATCAAATCTAGAAATATAAAGTATTGATTCCATCACTAAATCTAGGAGTGTAGGTTTGTGGTTGTTATACCCCCACAGGGACGGATCAAGGGAAATCACCCTTAAGGAAAGTATTCCACATTGAGGGGAACAAGGTCTCTAAGTCATATTAAAATAATTCAACATTGTGTAATGTTATTACATGTCATGACCCTTCATTATTAGGTCTACCTACATATCACATCTCGTACCCGTGTCTATACCCGTGTACACCTAGTCGTGTCTATGTACCTAGTTGTGTCCTTGTACCAAACCATGTCAGAGTACATTTCTTAGCATGTTACTCTAGCCATGTCATGTACCAATCCATGTACATGCCCATGTATCCTTTGAGATACATTCTAAGAAACCATTTAAGGGTCACATAGTGTGTGATATTTAATCTAACGTGGAACTCTAGCACCACAGCCGGGGACCCACTCACAATGTGTGTTCTTCCGTTATATGTCGTGTAGTTTGGAAATTTCCAGAATCTATGTATCTTCATGCAAAATCATTCTCCACTACTTCATCACAAATTTAATCCATGAATCTTGCCGAAAAAAATGGATCTAAGTCAACTAAGAATGATAACTACTAAAGATTTAATTTCTTCCTGTCCAAATTGATCGAGTAACCTTCACCGTCGATTCGTTCCTTCACTGCATGCCAAAACCAGAACCAGAGGTCCAAAAATCTGAACCCAATCCACAATCATCACAAAAAATCATGATCCATCATTAATACTAAACCCATATCTATGGTATCAATCTATTTCACTGACGAAGGGTTGTGAAATGGTTGATTTTTGAGTATTTTCTTGAACCACCAGTTAAATGAAACACCAATGATGAACGCGTGATGAATGGGTGAATAAATGCACAAAAAAGTGGAATAGACCTCATCCAATGTTCATGTTGGAATAAATTAATCGAAATTTTAATTATGAAATAAGAGATACAATTACTCAGAAATTAAAATCTACAAATCCCAAACAATAATCATGTACCCACAAAATGATCGACCCACAAATCAATCTGTTGGTTGATTTTATTCACCATTATCATGGGATAATAAAATGAGGATAAATCCACATTAAACCAGGTTTCCTACCTATATTTGGATCAATTGTGGGAGAATAGTGGTTTTGGTCCATTCTCGTTGATGAGATCCACCAGTTCTGTTGGCACACCGATCACCAATGCTCGATCTATTGATGTTTGTCCACATAAGCTCCTCCACTAATGCCTATCTTAAATTCCAAGGTTATGAGGCCAACCCTAAAATTTGGTTATAACCATGTTAATATATATGTTTATTAGTTCACTGTTTCATAACAAATAAAAATAAATAAATTAATTTATATATATATATATATTATTTACTCCCATGATGAATTTTTAAAAAAACCTCAACGTCAAAAAAAATTATGTTGTTCCTATGGTAAATCTCTCATTATGAACTCAATGACAGTCCAATATTTCTTATCAGAGAATCGATTTTTAATTTATTACACTTTTTCAGGAAAAATTCTCATACATGATATTAATATACTTAATATTTTTCAAATATAAATCCTAGGAACATTGGGACTTGGAATCTCATGCAGTCTCAGTGCCTATCTCTAAAAATATTACTAGATATATTTCTATTATTTACATGGAAAAAATGAGGCATTAAATTATATAAACCTTATGTATTTTCATCCTAAAAATAAAATAAAAAAATACTAAAAAATATGTCAGTATTGAGCTCATATCTGGGTCTTCTTCTCTCAGGTGCTTTCTAGAAGATTCTCATGCTGTCATCGGACACACACTAAGGGAATTTCTTGCCCATAGATGTTCCTATCATGTCGATCCCAGATCTCCACCGGGTACTCTCTAAAGGCAGCTCCATCCTTGATTTCCATCTCACCCCAGTAGATAACATGTGTCGGGTTGTGGACATATCTCCTCAGATACGACATGAAAAAGATATCATGTACCTAGTATAATTGTATTGGCAGAGCCAGGTGGTATACTACCTCAAAATATTTGAACAGTATCTCAAAAGGGCCAATGAATCTTAGAAATAACTTGACACATAAACAAATATTCATTATATACTTTGAGGTGAGACAATCAGGAACACATGGTCTCCCTCCTCTAACTCCAAAGACCTCCATCGTCATTAAATATAGGACTTATGATGGATCTATATAGTCCTCGTCTTCCCCAGGATGACCTCCACCTTCTCTATCGTAGTTCACACAAACTCTTGGCCCATGAGTGTTGAATCACTTGGATCAGTCCAAAATTGTGTTGACCAGTAGGTTTTACCATATAAATCCTCAAATGGTTTCATATCAATGGTGGAATGGTAGCTATAAATATATGTAAACACCACCAAGGGTAGATGATCCTACCAACTATAGCTAAAGTTTAACATGAATTCCTGAAACATGTCCTCAACGACCAGAATGGTATGATATTTCTGAACATCAGTCTAGGTGTGAAACATTGTTATAAAATTAAACTACATCCCAATGGCCTCCTGAAATCCTTTACATAACCCTGACATGATGTGAGAATCATAGTCTAAAATGATCTTCAAGGTAACTCTGTGGATCTAGACTATCTCCTATGCATACAGGAATCTCATTCTCTCTTTTGAACTCGGCTCTCGAATAGTTTGTAAGTGTACCGAGTTGGTGAGTTAGACTATTATAACCTAGATTCCATTGTGTCATTTGGACTTACATGGTAACCCCTTCAATAATTTCAAAGATATTTCATACCACTTCCTCTCTAGCACCTCAATTGGTTGATCTAAAACCGAAAGAACCTAGTGTTCATCCTTTACCTAATGACAAGGGAGGCATCAAGATATGAACTTTTATACACTCTTCTTCATTCCTGGCCACAAGAACTAACACTGAAGGTCATGGCACTTCTTTTCCACACTTTTATATACCCCCAAAGTGGTTTTATGAAACTCCCTCACCACCTCCTCTTGGGGCGTCACTTGTACCACCATCCATCCTCTTAAAAGGATAACATGATCCCCATATTTAGAAAGTCCATTAAGAGCTTGTCAAATGAATATTTGAGTAAATAAATTCTTATAGTTGGTATCTCTAAGTTGATCCTCCCTAACATGTTGTAAACCCTATGGGGTAAAACCCATCAATAGAAGATATGAAGCACCATCCCTGTCCACTAAGGACAACTACAACAAGGAAAAAATCATCTGAAACCTCATCCAAAAACTGAGAACAAGACCTCCTACTAAGATTTTCTACCACCATGTTCCCCTTCCCAGGATTATATACCATCTTGAAGTCATAGTCCTAGAGTAACTCTATCCATCTCCTTGGTCTCAAGTTAAGATCCTTCTAAGAGAAGATATACTTGAGACTCTTGTGGTCAGAGTAGATGATGAAATTATATTTTATATCCACTATAAATCAACATAAAATAATTTAAAATACAACATAAGATAATTAAAAATCAATAAAAACATAATATTAGCACTAAATAATCAACTAAGTATAAATTTAACCCAATGAGTGGAAATTGAGTTAAGGGATCCCTTACCTTACGCTTCCATTAGTCAGATGAATTTTAACATAATGTATAATGGTTTTAAGAATGTTATTAACTTATATGGAAATAATATTAATATATATGATATCATATATGATATTTTTATAACATATTATTTCTCATACCATAATAATCTCTCATTATTTTTATTGTTTCACGTAATAACTACTTTGTTTTTTGAGTATTTTTTGACTTGTTATTTTTTCTCCACTTACAAAGATCATGATTTAATTATATCCAAGATGTAAACCATGACATAAATATCATATAAATTCAATATATATATATATATTAATTTTTAAAATTTAGTGATAGGAAATGAAATTCACCTTTCATGGAGACAATGGGTTGTACATACACATGAATGCAGCTTCCATTTTCTTATCGTAATAATGGAAATAAAAGTAAATGATATATATATATATATTATAATTATAGTATAATTTTTATGTAATATATATTATATGTTTTTATTAAAACAATCCTTAATATATTCCATTTAGTGTTTGAATGAATGACATCGCTTTGAGGAGGTGGTAGTCCACACGTCCATAAATGATGTTATCACATTCCCACAAAATGTAAAGCATGAAGGTTTCTGTGATATAACAATTCAAGAACCATTAATATATCTTAAATATCATAAATATAATATTTGAACTATAAATATATCATTATTATCAAGCTTTAAATGTGGTAATGGAAGAGTGAATGATATTGGTTCACGAGGCGGAAGTCTTTCGTACACACGAACAATGATTGTGTATCCAATTTGATAGAAGTGTGTGAAGCTTTAGGTAGTACCCTTAAGAAAACAACATCTAATTATATTTAATATAATGATGTTATTATATAATCACGATATAAAAATAATTTAAGCAGGTTTATAATGTAATAAAATGAAAAATCTTTTCTGAAAAACATTGCCTCTTCTTTAGGTTTCTTCCTTATGTTTACAGTAAAACATTGAATGGTTTTCTTTTTGACCAAAATAAGGATTATAGTAATAGGGTAGTAATTTTTGGGAGTGAATTAGGTAGGTATTGGCATATCCTAATTGTTTTTATAGGTGTGAAGAATTGGTAGAGGCGTTTCCTTTTATAAGTGAGGGAAAAGACACACTTGGAATTTTTTAAATGAATTGTGTGCTCCCCACGTTTTTACTTACCAAGGGGCTTCCATAATGCACAAAATTAGATCCATGGAGTTATAAGGTCGAAATATGTCTTTCTTATTTTTTTTGGACAGGTGTAGTGTCATTTTACACCTTATATTCTAATTTTATTCATTAATTAAGGTCGTTTTTATATTAATCACTCTAATTAATTTTAACTTCATTCAATAATCATTATGGTCAAAAATTAATTTGACCATATTAAAAATTATATATTATTCTGATTCCAAATATTGAATCTATTTTTCCAACTTAAAACCACATACATGAAAAAAAAAATTTAAAATTAATCCCATAGACGCGGAGAGACAACAAGTTTTTAATGTGAAAATGTTTAGAGGTTTGAAATGTTTTTATATCTAAATTAAATGTAAAATTGATCCTGATGATCAAAATTGGATAAATAAATTTAAATTTTATTTAATGAAAATTTAAAACCAATTAGAAATATAATTTATCCTTATAAATTATTATGAATGAAAAGTTGTTTTTCAATTAGGATTTAATTTCCATTTAATTTTCATAAAAAAATGAAACTTCTCAGAAAAATATCAAAAATTTACACTAAGATAACTTTGACATTAATATTTAAAAAAAATTTAGAATTTTTTTAAAAAGTTCTCCATTAAAAGGTTATAACACTGAAATTAAAAAAAATAGAACTGTTTACGTGTAAAATTGGATTTTTTCATATCTTATGCCTATCAAATTTATTTGATGAATATAATTTTTTTATTGAATATGTAATATATAAATTCAATTAATGTTATTTACGAATAATAATTAATTAAATTTATTAAGATAAAACATCTTTGGCCGCCTAAAAATAGTTTTCTATAAGAACATTACCTTTATATATAATTGGTTTTTATATGAATTTCTAATTATTTGATAACTAATGAATTCAAACACATATTTTTTTAAATTATTAAATAATATTTTTAACCTCCAATTTAATTATTTGGAGATAATTTTCACTTTAAATAATATTTTTAATATTATTCGGTAATACTTGGTCATGCTTGTGATGCAAGATAACTCAGTGTTTCACACATTACCAGCTATATCATAGATTGAATTTATTTGAAATAGTAAATATATTGTAAAGTATTTTGATATTATATTTCCTTATACTCTTGGTGTTTTGTTTTATACATGATATCATATAGAATGTACTTATTTTAAAATATTTCAGCATTACATTCTCCCCATGTTAAACAAACTGCATCCTCGCAATTCAAACATGATCTAGGTTCTCAAGTGATTGATATTTTAAAATACCTTTATTGAAATCCCATATTGTGATAATGGTTAATAAATTATCCTATTATTATGAGATAAATGGAAGTAAAATGGTTATATGGATTAACACATATCTAGGTTTCTACACATGATAACATTAGTGGTAAGTGAATATATAGTCTTGGAGGAAAATTGGAAATAATTATATAGATTTATTGAGGCCATTGATCACAAGACAGTTAATGATAAATGGAAAGTTAAGGTACTCAAACAATAAATATTATAGGTTTAAAAATTACAATGATATCATCAAAAATTACGAAAATAGGATATCACTTTATTTCAATATCCTTTTCCTAAAGTTGATGAACTTACCATTAATCCCAAAAAACTACATATAGTAGCTTCTAATCATCACATACCAATGATGTGAATAAATTCATCTTTAATTATCTTGAAACATGTTAATAAATTTGAATACCATAAATCCTTATTGAAAACATGCATGATTTCTTATTTCTTTTGTAAAAAATGAATATTGTATATATTACTCAAATCAAACAACGCTTTCAACTCCATCAATGATATAATAAACAAGTCATTAATCAGTTCCATGTTAGTCATTATTATCCAATTTACATTATCAATATCAATCATCTCTTTATCTAACAATCATTATATCAACATCAAGAATATATTAAGGGTTCTCAATCATGTATTTTCCAAGAATCCCATCTTATCACTGAATCATTTTTCTTGTCCATCGACATCGTACAACATATTCTCTCAAATCCTTAATAAAATAACACTTTACTACTATAATTGTATGTTTCATAATTATTATGATGAGAATATCATAAATATAATAATTTTAGAACATATTTCTTGGATCCAAATACACAAAAATTAGTAATTATTCCACTTATTTTTTATCAATATCATAAGCTTGACATTGATCCATTAGCTTACCTTGAAGTTTGTGGAATTTATTTTATAATGATCCATTTCACTATATTTGAAACAATTAATATCAGTTTTGTTTTCTTCCCTTTTCACTCTTTTTTCTGGTGACCCTTTTCTTCACATTTATAACAAACTCCCATCCTCTTCAAGAAAGTATCGTGGTGTTTCTTTCCACAATTATCACATTTGTGAAAATAATTCTTTCCCTTCTTCCATTTATCCATTATTTTATACTAAATCCACTTCTTATCTTTCTTCCTTATAAATCCATAATACTTGTAGTATTCTTTCCCTATCTTGATAGAACAAGATACTATTTAATTATTTAAAGAAAAATTTTAAGATACCAGTTCCATTTGGATACATGGATTAAGTACTTCAAATAAGTAGTCAATAATGCACTCCTTATTGCATATGAAATCAGTATCATACATATATAAACTTGGAATGGTAACCTCATACTCCACAACACTCACTTCTTCATTTTTCTTTAAGTTAAGAAACTTTTTCTTCATCATAGTATGGTACTCATAAGGGAATTATTTTTCAAAGAATGTCTCCTTAAAATATTTTCATTCTATGATTAATATTTACTCTTCCCCCTAGTATTCTGGATCAATGACCATCATTTATTATAATCAACTTTGAGATAATACACTAAAAATGTAACCTTTTCCTTTTCATGGAATCCCAAGGCCATAAATATATTTTTCATAAATTTAATCCAATGCTCTTCTATAATTAGATTTGTAGTCCCACTGAATAATGTGGGATTTTTTCACACAATGTGATCTATCATAGTATAATCTCATTGTAGAACAGGTAACTCCATCCATGTAAGGTTATTTTTCACAACATGATTAATATTCCCTAATATATCCACAATTTTATCAGTTACAATACAAGTTGTTTTATTTTCCCCAGCAGTGAAACCTCTGCATTTTCCATGAGTATTTATACCCTTCTTCCTTTCAGGTTCCGTTTATAAATAAGGTAATACACAAGATTAGATCATATAATTTTGAAACATAATGTATAGTCCCAAAACTAGTGAAATATGTAAGATAAATTGGTAAATTTATGTGTATCCAATCTTATAATAATAAAAAATGGGTTATTTTGGATGTTCTTATATTCTTATCCTCAAAGTCTATTGTAGGGTTATGTTTGGTAATATATATTTTCCTAAATATATTTCCCAAGGTTTCTCCTAAATTTCCTTTGATACCAATTCTAGGGACCTTGGCCCCATAATACCTGTGTCAGTTCCTTACTTTATTATATTTAAATGATTACATGGAATCAAATCTTGAAGGACCAATTAGTCTAGTTGTTTTGGAAACCAGATTACATACATGATACCGATTTTACCTTGGGAATAAAAAAACATAATATATAACATAATAAAATGATCAGTATACATGAAACTCATTCTAAGAATTCATCTTCATACCCTTGGGATGGAAAAAATAAGGGTTACCTCAAATGATCAGTAAGGGTAAAATATAGTGGAATAAATAATGAATCAATGATAATAATCAATATGAAAAGGAAAATAAATGAGAACACATTCCATGTAATCAATAAAATGAGAAGGAAGTCTATAAAAAATATGGAAAGGCAATTTACTGAACACAAACTCCATTTAATAAAAAACATGAGTATATTATTATAGGAATAAAATACGATTAAATAATGCCATATAAATAATCACATGTTCTTGACCGTGGATATTCTAACTAATTGAATGGTCAAATTTAATATCAATAATGATGGAATGCATAATGTCAAATGTATGAACTATAAATATCTATCCTAAAAATAGTTACTGTCAAGATCTATCCTCAATACAGTTTAATTCAATGGGTAGAAACTCAGCTGACCTGTCATGATCTATCATCAAGATAGTTACTGTCAAGATCTATCCTCGAGATAGATTTAAAACTACTTGGAAACAAATGAAAAGGGTTTTCCTCTGACTAATTTCATCCCTTGATACTATCAACTCATCAAGGGGATTACATTAAATGGTCCACATTGTATTTCATACTTGTCCAAAGCATTCCTTATATATCAAATAACCATTTTAATTTATAAATAGTGTTCCTTATCATATATCCGTATTGAGTAAAGAATAAATATTTTTCAATATTTCCCCACATAATCAAATAACATTCAATGTAAACACTATATTTAAAAATGGTATAATGTTTAATCAATAACCATATCCATGATATTTAATGTGGATATTTAGGGAAATTTAATGTCTAATTATCATAGGAAAGTGAATATTTCAAGGGGGATGTTAATGACTACAAAATGAATTTAAAAAGTAAATTTCAACAAAATCCTTGGTCAAAATAATCATAAACCATACAGGGGAAGAATAATTATGGTGTTAACATGACATATACCCATTGGAGTGAGAATAAGGGTTTTTTTCATTGAAGAAATAAAATCTTTAAAAAAATCTTAAGGAAAATATGTTTTCAATTTCAAAAAAAATTGAAAATCATTTTATTTGATAATCACTTTTACGAACATTTTCTTTCAGAATATCTTCATAAAATTGAAATTTAAGATTAAAATAAATGAAGGTGGGTAATTCCATACATTTCGTGCAAGGTTAAAAGAACATTCATTTTTCATTGTAAAAAGTTTAGAAAAGTTCCTTGTTAAGAATGTGAAAAGAAGGTTCATTTTAAAAAAAATTTAAAATGGGAAAATGGGTAAAAATTTATTTTAATAAAAAATTTATAAAAGGTTTAATAAAAAAATTTAAAACATATTTATAAAACATGTCTTTTGAAAACAAAATTCCCGACCAAAGAGCTAAATGAAGTTGTGTTTTCTTGAAAGTATTTTCTAAAAAAAATTATGTACCAAATATTATAATAATAATACTATTACTTGAAAAAGTTTATTAATAAACATATTATAATAAAATTTAAGGGTTTATTATGAAATTTTCTTGTAATTCCCTTCAACTAATTTTCAAGAATAAACAATATCTATAAGAATGAGATTGTGAAATAAACCCTTAAAATGATCATAGTGTTGATGTGAGAATTAATAAATTTTTTTTATATGTATCCACTGTAAATCCACATAAAAATTGGAAATAAAAAATATTATTATTAAAATTCAATACACATATAATCTTAGCATCCCATAATCAATGAAGTCTAAATTTAACCCAATGAGTGGAAATTGAGTTAAGAAATATCTTATCTCAACCTTCCTTTAGTTTAATGTATTTTAAAATCATTTATAATGATTTTAAGAATGTTATAAAATTATTAAAGAAACATATTAATATATATATATATATGAAATCATATATTATCCTTTTATGACATATTATTTCTCGACTATTAATAATCACACATTATTTTCAATGTTTCGGGTAATAACTGCTTTATTTTTCAAGTATGATTTGACTTGTTATTTTTTTATTACTCTTACTTAGATCATGTTTTAATAACATCCAAGATGTAAAACATTATATAAATATTATATATATTTAACATATATGTATTTATAGTTGTTCAAAAAAATTAGTGATTAGAAACTAAATGCATCGTTCATGGAGACAGTAGGTCATACATATGCATGAATGATTCTTCCATTTTCATTTCATATTAAAAGAAAAAAAATGATTATTATATATTTATATTATAATTAAAGTATAGTTTTAATTTAATATATATCAAATATTTTTATTAAAACCATCCTTAATACGTTCTATATAAAATGTGAATGAATCACATTGTTATGAGGAGGCGGTAGTCCACACATCCACAAATGATGTTATTGTATTCCCAAAAAATGGAAATGATGAAGGTGTGTGGGATATAATAATTATAGAAGCATAAATAAATCATAAATATCATATATAAACTATAAATCCATCATTATTAACCTCCTTTAAATGTGGTAATGGAAGAATGAATGAGATCAGTTCGTGAGATGGTAGTCTACCGTACAAATGAAGGATGATTACATATCCCATATGATGGAATTGTGTGAATTTTTAGGTAATAACATTAATATAAAAATATATCATTATATTTAAGATACTTATGTTATTATATAATCTTGATATTAAAATAATTTAAGGATATGGAGAAGGCAATAAAATGAAAATGCAACGCTTTAAGAAAAACGTTACCTCTTCTGCAGGTTTCTTCTTAGGTTTGCACTAAAAACTTGAAAATATTAATTTATTCCTAATATAATTCCTCTAGGATGAGGGGAGTGATTTTTGGGAGTAAATTGGGTAGGTAATGGATGATAATAATTGGTTTGAGAGGTGTGATGAAGTGTGAGAGGGGTGTCCTTTTTTAAGTGGGGGAAAAGACACACTTGGAATTTTTGAAAATAATTGTGTGCTCCCCAAAATTTTACATAAAAGGAGGATTGAATAACACAAAAAATTATATAAATGAGGTTTCAAGGTCTAAATATGGACTTAAAATAGGTTTTGTACAATTTTAGGGTCATTTTAGACCTATTTAATGTTTAGTCATTAAGTAATCTCATTTTTACCTTAATCACTATAATTAATTTTAACTGCATTCAGTAATAACCATGGTAAAAAATTAAGCTGACCATATTATAAATTATAAATTATTATGATTCCAAATAATGAATCCATTTTTCCAAATTCAAACCACATAAGTGGAAAAAATAATTTAAAATTAATCATGTAGACGTGGCAAGAAATTGAGTTTTTAAAGTAAAAATGTTCAAAAGTTAGAAATATTTTTATATCCAAATAAAATATAAAATTGATAATAATGAACTATATTGGATTAATATTTGTGAAATTTATCTAAATAAACATTAAAACCAATTAAAAATATAATTCAACTTTATAAATTATTTAAACAAAAATTTAGTTTTCAATTAAAATTCAATATTTTTTTAATATTCATTAAAAAATGAAACTTCGTTGAAGAATACCAAAAATTCACCCTAATATAATTTTTACATTCATATTTCAAAAAATAAATTTAATTGTTCATATTAAATTTATAAAAGTGTCAAAATTTATTTTTAAATCAAGTGCACCTTTAAAAGGTGGAAAAACACACTATAGAAAAATACATCATTTTATACATAAAATTAGATAGGTTATTATCTTATGACTATAAAGTATATTTAATAAATGAAAAAAATTATAGAATATAGAATATATAAATTTTATTAATATCATTTAATAATAAAAATTAATTTAATTTATTAAGATAAAACACTTTTGGGCATATATAAATAGTTATTTATAAAAACATTTTCTTTATATTCAATTGGTTTTTATATTAATTACTAATTAATTTGTAACCAATTAATTAAATCATATATATTCATGACTTAGTAAATACTATTTATAAACATAAATGTAACAATTATGAGATAATTTTAAATTTAAATAATAATGTTAATGGTATTCAGTAATACTTGTTATTGAGTGTAATATAAGATAACCTAATGTTTCGTGCATTTAAAGATATATAATAGATTGAATTTATTTAAAATAGTAAATATATTGTAAATTCTCGGGATATTATATTCCTTTCTATGCTTGGTATTTCATGTCATACACTTAATCAACTACAATGTACTTATTTTAAAATTATGGGGTGTTACATTTACCCATGAAAACAAATAAACTAGTTGGGAAACATTTTTCAAAACTAGACTACTTTGAAAACATACCATTTTATAATACACTTTTAAAATCACTTTGGTTTTTAATTAAGAAAAACCAATCTTCCATAATAGTTCCCAACATGGATCAAATAAATAAATAAAGCTCTAGGCTCAACATACTCAAGATATCCAACATGACATAATAAAAATGAGCACAAAAATAAATATCATATTACCATATCAATGGAAATGAAAAAATGGGAATAATATATCTCATCGCATGTGGAACTAATAAAATGCATAAGTATATAAGAAAAATTATCATGGGTAATGTGAATATAGGTGCTCTAATAATCAATCCTGTCGTGAGTGAGTAAACAAGAATACTAGATAACTCAGCAAAATGAAAGCTCTCATGGTATTCCTCAGGCCCAACATGGTTGTTGACATGGTCTTCCTACCCAAAGGGACTCATGGTACCTTATAAACTAAGTTGGAGGATTGCATGTTCCTCCCTCTGATGTCTCACACATCCACTCAAACAAACCATAATGGAAGCTCTCATAGTATTCCCTTCGAAAGCTACATGGTCCCTTGAACAAACCCTTCACTCACACCCCGGTTAACCCATGTTCTACTCCATTCTAACACATCCACAAAAAAGTTCTCATATCAATAAAGTTGCAACACAATCCATTTCAAAACCAAAACATACAATTTTATCATAAAACCCTTCCTAAGGTAAAGTCATTTATAAATCCACTTTATAAATCCTTTCAAACTAATAAATCCCTTTGAACCATTTCATCAAATACTTGGTGGGCATACAAGCCACACCCATTTGGAAAAACCACTTAAAACACCAAAATTTCCAAACCAATCCATGAAACACATCAAAAATAGAATACACATCAATCAATAATCATTTAAATGTAAATTTGAACAAAAAACCAATAGTGATTATAAATTTCATGGTATTCCATGGAAAACACCCTCAAATAGAGACACCTACCAGGGATTCGGTCCAAAGCTTGTCACCCTTTATAAAGATAACCCATAAGAGGAATAAAAAATCCTCACACACATATACCATAAGTAAAAGAACCAAATAAACCATCAAAAACATTTTATTCAGCCTACACCCCCACTACAGTTACACCCATCCATAAAAATGGACGAAAAAGGATTGAGAAGGGGAAAAGAAGAAGAATCCATGAATAAATCAACATAAATCAAGACAAAACACCATGATATCCAAGTGAATGGATATGGGATACTCATGATGGAGGAGGAAAATGAAATCATAAATAATTGATAGGTGATAAATGGTAAAAAAAAGATACTTTTTAAGTGAACTACATAGGGCCCTAAGGTTTGGATGAACGATTAGAAAAATCAAGTGACAACCATGCGAGGATGTTGTCTCCCACAAAAAAAAGTTTCATAGTTTTTCATAGGTGTCCCAAGGTTTGTAAATCCATGCTCAAACCATGAAAAACTCCTCTGTAACAAACTAAAGCACTATTAAACGGTTAGACAAACCATGCACTAACTGTGTACCATGGTTTTTCCTCCCAAAAACCCTTGGCTTAGACTCTTGTAACCTGGGAACTCCAACAACAGATTAAAAGATAAATAATACTCAAAATTAGATATACCAATGACCTTTTTGGTGTGACAATATCCCCACCATGAAACTTTCATTCCCCAAAATATCCTCAGTCTTTGGTAAAAGTAAAAAAGGCGAGGCCAATGTTCCCTCTCCCAATTTTCTAGATCCCATGTCTCATGGATATCGCATCCACACTTCCAGAGTTCATGATCCAATTGGATCAATTTTATATAGATCAATTTGTTCTAACCAACAATGAGATAAAGATGCTACCCTGCCATGGTGATATCAGGTCTTAACTCCATATCTTCCCACTCCAACACATGATATGGATTCAGATTGAATCTCTTCATCTAGTAGATATGAAAGATAACATGGATCGAGGTTATCCATGGAGAAAGCTCCAAACAAAAGGATACCTTTCCCAAATTATCTATAACATGAAACAACCAGATATAAGACAACACCAGTTTCTCCTGATTACCCAAGAAGTGGTTTCCTAGATGAACATATACCTTGAGAAACACCAGATCAACAACATGAAACTCTAATATATGACGATGACAGTCATCATATGAATTATGGTGAATTAGATATGTATCAAAACACTTATTAATTAACCGTACTATCTTGGTTGTCTCTTAGATGAGGCTAGGACCGACTAAGGAACACTCACCTAACTCGTACCAACATAAAGGGAATTGGCATGGCCGCCCATACTATTCCTCCAATATGGAAATCTTGATTGATTCATGGAATCTTTTTTATAATAAAATCATCCAGTGATATGTGAATTTGACTCAAACTGCCAAAATCAAGCACACATTCCGAAAAACTATCCTCGAGAGTTTGGATGTTCCACTCAGACCAACCATCTGTCTATGGGTGATATGAGATGATAAATATTATCTGAGTTTCCAAATACACATAGAGTCTCTTACATAAAAAAGATTTTAAATGGTCATCTAGATCTGACACTATGTCTAATGCCACTCCATGAAGCTGAATTAACTATCAATCATACAGGCATCTGAGGTCCTCTACTATTATAAACTCACTGATAGAAAGAAAGTGGGATGATTTCTTTAGATGATCGATAATCACCCATATAGAATCCATCCCAATCAGAGTATGAGGTAACCCTGTCATTAAATCCATAGAGATATCATCCCACTTCCACACCAGCATGGGTAGGGGTTGTAACAACCCGATGGGTCTCTGATTCTCAGATTTGATCCTCTAGCTGGCCAGGAACAAGGAAATGAAGTCTACCACTTCAAATATCATCCCGAGTCAAAAAAAATGGCCTCTCATGTAAAGACCCAAAGCTTGAATTACATAGACATTACATTAATTTTGAAAAATATCTAATACATAACAAAAACAGACACCAAAGTACTGTAATAGATTAGTGTCTTTGGAAACTTGGAATATAATCTTCTAATCTTGGTGGAAGATCTTCAACATCTTCCATAAGGATCTTCCTTTTTTTTCATACCTAAAACCTTTATTTATATCCTGGGGAAAAGAAAACATACAAAGGTGGGATCAAATGCTCAGTAAGGGTAAGCATGGATAAAATAAAACAAACCATATACATTTGAACATCAAAATATGAACATAATATTTAAACATCACAATCTTGAGCAATGACATAAAACTTGGCAGTACATAAGGCATAGATCATAAAGAAACATTAATCATGATAAAATAGCATGGGAATAAAACATTTAATTTTGGAAACCATTAAGCACATGTTATGATTTCCATAGTAGCCAAGGCATTGCTGCCAAGACCATCTTAGTGGACAAAGTCCCTTTATGAATTGAGTTCACTCCTCATTCCAGTCCTATATCACTAAACCGGATTAACTTGTCATTCCAGACATGTCTTCTCATGAGATATAAATCATTACCCAATGCATTGTATGGCGATATAGGTCCCAACCATCTCATAATGAAATAATTCTTACTTGTGCCACAAAATAAACATAAATCATTCCTCATAACCCAAAGAATAAAATTGATTTCATAAACATCATCCCATCATAACATAATCCATATAAAACAAATGGATATCATTTCATCATAAGAAAAGTGAAACCATGTAAATCATAGAGGCATTATACTTGAAACATACACATATGAAATAATGTCATCTTAGATGGAAAATGGTTTTTATAAAACACTTGAAATGAATTCTTGGGGAAAATATCCTTTCTTCTTCAAAATCATTTTATTTTCTCAAAATGCCATGAAATTTTAAAAGAAAAGTATTTTGTTGAAAATAGTTATGCAATCTTGTAGAGTAAGCTTCATAAAAATAATGTGTTATAAAACTGTAAAAATCCGTTCATGCCGTATAATTTAAAAAAACATTCTTTTTTTACTTTTGCCGGAAAAGTAAAAAAGTACCTCGTATGGTAAACAAAAGAAAGATTCCTTACATACCATGTAGTAAAAGTCAAAAATGGGTAAAAAGGAATTTAAATATACATGAAACATCTTTTAGAAAACAGGGACATGGATGATAAATATAACCCCAGTAAATACTTACGAATAAACAATCTTGGATAAAAACGAGATTGGAAAAGTTATCCCTTACCTTAGGTCTGATATGCTTCATAAGTATCCGAAACTCCAGTATAATGATTTAAATAATGTCATTGACTTATTATAGAATCATATTTATTATTATTATATCATATATGGTTCACTTATGACTTTATATTACCCAGTATTTTGTAAATTCCATGTTAAAGCAGCGTTTTGGGTAAAATTGTTTTATTTATCGTACGTGTTTGGACTTGTTGTTCTTGATATTATTATTACTTATATCATGAGTTAATTACTTCCAGAATGTAAATAATCATTTATATATCATATATATTCAGTATATATATATATATATATATTATATAGATAAATGAAATGAAATACACCGTTCATGGAGACGGTAGGTCGTACGTACGCATGAACATTGTTTTCCTTTCCTTATATACTTGAATGGAAGTAATTAGATGACAAATATATATATATATATATATATACAGTAGCTTTATCATGTCATACATTTCATTATTATTCATTATATATACTTGATAATCATTCTTGAGTGGTTAACATGGAGAATGAATCTCATCGCGTCGTGGAGACGGTAATCCGTACGTACGCACGAGCGATGATATCATTCCCATAATTATTGAATTGAATTGGAGTGGATGATATACTATATCAGAATCAGTATGATTTTATAATAACTATATATAGTTATTCTTTACACCATTATACCCATCCAAGTAAGGTGGTGGTGGAAAAACATATTACACCACGGCGTGGAGACGGTATTCCGTACGTACGCACGCGCGGTGATTTCATTTTCCTTATGATGGATAGAAGGTGAAATGGGGTTTTTTCATATTTATAATAATATATCATTATATTAGTGATACTTATGTTATTACTTTATAATGAAACAACTAAAGAAGAATAAGTTGTAGAATAAAGAAAACGTGAAATAATCGGTACAAGAGATTACCTCTTCTTCGACGCACCTCTTTTAAGCTTCATCTTAAGGCACTAGAGTTGGTATTTTGAGGAGACAAGAACCTCTATAATGTTTATAGGGAAGTTGAGAAGGGAAATGGGCAGGGGTTTTCCGAGCTTTAAAGCTCAAAATTGTGTAAATAGAAGAGGGAGGAGGTGCCCTTTTATAAGGGAGGAGAGGGGCACCTTAGGAAAAACTTAAAATATTATTTTATAATAAAGTCATATTCGGTTTATAATAGCTCCAAATTTATTTATTTATAAGCTAAATTGGGGATGGGTCGAAATCCTCTAAACCAATAGGTTTAAGACAAGTTTAGGCTACTATTTTAACCTTATCATTTAGATTTAACTCTAAGTTAACTAATTTAACTTTTACCATGTCTTCTTGTTTTCTTACACTATATGGTTAATAAACTTATATAACAAGCCAAACGAACCCCAAGAGATTAATTATTAATATATATAATCTTATCCTAGTCATTTGGATGAACCATAGATTTTTAGGAATAAAATAACAATTAACAATATTATATTTTTTTAAAAACTATTTTATGTCAATTTTGACACTATTTGGTAATTGATTTTTGTGAAAATTATAACAGAATTATTAGTTAGAAAATGGTTAATTAAATCAATAATAACATGTCATATTAACCTAGAAAATTATTGGAATTCATAAAAAGTCTCAAATAACATTTATTTTGGTATTTATAACATCAATTCTGTTAATATTTCATTAATAAGGTAATTACAACATCATCATTGTGTCATAAATAAATTAACTTATTTAATTTCTAAAAATTATAAATAAAATAAAATTATGTATTAAATCCTTTTATATTTCTAATGAATATTTATAGTTGAATTTATCTTATGTATAACCCTATATTAAAAATGTTTTAGTTATTAAACTGTGATTTTAACTCTTTTAACTCTTCTTTAAATAAAATAATAATAAGTGTCCTAATCTAATAAAAGTGGACCTAAATGGTAATATTTTATTCCTAAGTTTTTTTATGGTCCAATTACACTTATACAATAGAATTAGGACATGTTTTAGGGTAATAATAATATCATTTTTACCCTTAATTACCCTATTTACTTTTAATCGTGGTAAATAAAAGTAAAAAGTTACTATTCACCAAAAATTGTTTTTATCTTATTGAACCACATTTTACTACTTAATATTAACTGTGTCTCTTGGATTTTTGAAATTCCACTCACAGAAGCGGTAAAATTATGTTTTATATAAATTTTCGAACTCTTCTAGGAGGTGGGTCAAAGACGGTGAAAAGTTCAATAAACTGTTTATATACCTAACATTATTATAAAATGAGTCCAATGAATTATATTGAACTTATATAAGTATTATGTATCTATTTTTACATAAAATAAATTTAAATAAAATAAATGATTATTTAAATAAAATGTCGGTTTTAACCAATAACTTAGTGTTTTCACTATTCATCAAAAATTGAATGTTTTCAGAAAAATACCAAAATTTCACCCTAGGATAATTTCGATATTCTGAATCCAAAAAAGAAGTCCATTTTAAAAGATAAAATTTATAAAATTTCAAAAAGTGGGTATTACTATTCCTAATGGCTAGTTTATATAATATTTTAATAACATATTGTTGTTTAGTGAAACTCGGTATTGCGTACAACACACGCTATCGTGGAAGGTCGTGATTGCATGTAAAGCAAGTCAAGTCAGGGATGTGTGTAGTGTAAGATTCCTTTATTGTTGTGTATAATATAATCCAACCATATTTCATTTATACATAGAATATATATATATATATACACACACTCAATGTTGAGTAGAATAACTTCTATCCAACAAACATGAAATTTTGTGTAACACGATCCAAGAATAGTGTTGCGTATACTGAAAACTAATATGGTGTTGCATATATAACAAGCTAATCTTGGTGTAGCATACAACAAGAGACATCAACGAAATTAAAAATAATATATCTCATAAAATCTCGGGGTGTAACATTCTACCCCCCTTAAAATGAATTTCGCCCTCGAAATTATTCGGGGTTATAAATCGTTTACTACTTGAAAGTTTCATTCATAGAAACAAACATCGTAAAAAGGAATACTAAAACAATATTTTAAAAACTAATTTATGAAACCTAATGGTTACCCAAGTTAACTCATCACTAGGTTTCCACATAGGTGAACATAAGTGAAAATATGGATATGTTAGAGAAATATAATCATCAACTTCTGATGAAGAGTGGTAGAAGACATGACTATGAAAAATCCAACAATCATAAAGCCATAAATTTTTGATGATCTAAGGTACCATCTGATTCATCAGATATAAGAGCACTCAGACAACATTTTTGGTTTACAGTATCCTTTCCCTAAAGTTGAAAATTTTGAATTAGAAGAAATAATTACTTGATTTTGGTACAATATCACTATTGTTTGTGCCTTTAACAATTTCCACTTCATCTCTTAAATAAATTAAGTTGAATTTGTCTTCTGTGAAGTGTTAGCAGATCATGCGATAGAATGATAGGTCATTCAATCTGTCTGAAACATAAGGTTAGAAAAATTTATATACATAAGTCCATCTATGGAGAGATTAATCGTATATGGTTCCTAAAATGGACTTATACTTCATCTATCATACCGCTTAATAAAATAAAACTCGTTTCTACTAACCAGGGACTTCTTGTAGGCCAATGGTAGGTGATAAAGGCCTGTCACACTTCGTTTGTGGGTTCAATTCCCACAGACTTGTCCGACACGACGAGTTGTCACCTGTCCTGCATGTTGTCCTTTTTTTAAAACTACATTATTATAACATCCTACAAATAATATCAAAAATAAATTCTATCCTTAAACAATACTAACTTATGTCCAACATAATCCATTTCAATCTTTAGGCTTATCTAAAATACTTCTGTTCAAGCTCATAGTATAATGAAAACAATTACTAGAAATTTCATCTACCGAGCATGTGAATACCATCATTTATCCCCCATATATCATACAATATATCTTATTGGTCACATTCCAAACATGTGAATACCTTAATCATTTATTCTCTTGAAAAATGAATACCCATTGAATCTTAGTGAAAACATGAATGCTGTCAAAAGTTTACTCTTTCCACACACCAAAATCCGAAAAATTTCTATATACTCAAACCGTGATATCACATTGTCCTTATATCAGTCATGATCTCATTAATACCATCAAACATCTCATTATCTCCTTATCCCTTCATTATGCGCATATCATCTACTTTCCAAAAATATCTGAATAAACTTTCATGGTTACTGATACCGTTCAACATATACTTTCAAATACTGTAGGAACAACAATAGTGTAACAATCCTTAGATGTTTCTTTATTCTATAGTACCATTAAATTACCTAGAAAATATAAATCTTGATAAACATATAATCATTCCACTACCTTCTTAAACCATTGACCGAGCTTCATCATTTTATTCCTCAACACTTCTTTCATCTCAGATATCATTTTTAGTCTCTTCATCATCATCAACATAAATACTACCCATATGACAATGCTGATTCCCTTCACAAAATTTTCCCTTAGAGAATTGGTTTGCATAATGCCCATACATTCCACATTTAAAACATTTAACCATTGTTGATGTCTTAGCAATACCATTATCCTTGTCCATGGAGTTAACTGAACCTTTTCCTTTGTAATTACTAGCTTTGTGTCCTTATTTTCCACACACAAAGCCTCTTCCAATTTCTTTGAAACATTCTCCCTGATGCCTCTTCCCACATGATCTACATGAGTAAAATTGAACCTTCTTTCCTCTATGATCATCATGAAACCCCATCTTTCTCTTATTAGCTGAGTCAGGAAACATACCAAAGTTGATATTATTGATCATATTATGAGATTGCTGATTAGGAATAATAACGATGTTTGGACATCCAAATCCCGTTTCATTTGGTTTCTCATGAAGAATATCATTCCATTTTCCATCATATTATCCATTAACATGAATCCTCCTATTTCCTGTCGTTTTCTTAAAACCCAAAAAGAATAGTATGAGAGGCAAAACTCGTACTAGAAAAACAACATAATCAAGGGGGATTACTTTCAATCTATAACATATTAGGTTTAATTATATGATCATTACCGTAATTCTAAGACTATAACTTATACTTATACTAAACCTTAGGGACATCCCTAGACATAACTTAGAAATATCTCTAGGGATTTCACTAAAGTTTTCACATCTTAGTTTCCAAAGGTTAACTAAACCTTTCCTCTGATACCAACTGTAGCGGTCTATAATTACTTCCAGTGGACTATAATTGATACCTATCTGGGCACTCAATGGGATGCTACACCCCCTGGGTGGGACACACCACCATCCCCAGTGTCAGCCATTTCCTCATGAAGCCCTTGGGCGGAGATCCATGCTTCGTCCAATGCTCACATGTGAGAGTTCCCAAGGATCAGATTCATTCCTACCTCCTTTGCCTCTGATACCAACTATAGAGACCCAAATATTGACGTACATAGACATTACATTACTTTTTCTTAATATATAATTCATAAAAAAAATAGAAACCAAAGGACCGTAATAGTTTAGTGTCTTTGTAAACTCAGAATATTATCTTCTAATCTTGGTGAAAGATCTTCAACATCTCCCATAAAGATCTTCCTTTTTTTTCTTACCTCAAACCTTTATTTATATCCTGGGGAAAATAAAACATATAAATGGTGAGCTTAAATGCTCTATAAGGGTAAGCATGGAGAAAATTAAACAAACTATATACATTTGAACTTCAAAACATGAACATAATATTTAAACATCAAAATCTTGAGCAATGACATAAAACATGGAAGTACGTAAGGAATAGATCATAAAGAAATATTAATCATAATAAAATAGAATGTGAATAAAACATGTAATTGTGGAAACCATTAAGCACATGTTATGATTTCCATAGTATCTAAGGCATTGCTGCCAAGGCCATCTTAGTGAACAAAGTCTCTTTCTGAATCGAGTTCACTCCTCGTTCCAGTCCTGTATCACTAAACTGGATTAACTTGTTGTTCCAGCCATGTCTATCTCATGAGATATAAATCTTTACACAATTCATTTGAGGGAGATATAGATCCCACCCATATCATAATGAAATCATTCTTACTTGTGCCACAAAATAAACATAAATCATTCATCATAACCCAAAGAATAAAATGGGTTTCATAAACATCATCCCATCATAAAATAATCCATATAAAACAAATGGATATCATTTCATCATAAGATAAGTGAAACCATTTAAATCATATAGGCATTATACTTGAAACATACACATATGAAATAATGTCATCTTAGATGGAAAATGGTTTTGATAAAACTCTTGAAATGAATTCCTCGGGAAAATATCCTTTCTTCTTCAAAATCATTTTCTTTTCTCAAAATGACATGCAATTTTAAAAGAAAAGGATTTTTTTGAAAATATTCATGAAATATTGTAGAGTAATCTTCATATAAATAAGGATTTATAAAACCGTAAAAATCTGTTCATGCCGTATAATTTAAAAAATCATTCTTCTCGTACTTTTGTCGGAAAAGTCAGAAAGTACCTCGTATGGTAAACAAAAGAAAGATTCCTTACATACCATTTAGTAAAAGTAAAATATGGGTAAAAAGGAATTTAAACATACATGAAAATATTTTTATAAAATAGGGACATTGATGCTAAATATTACCCTAGTAAATACTTACGAATAAACAATCTCGGATAAAAACGAGATTGGAAAAGTTATCCCTTACCTTAGGTTCGATATGCTTCGTACGTATCCGAACCTCCTGTATAATGATTTAAATAATGTCATTGACTTATTACAGAATCATATTTATTGTTATTATATCATATATGGTTCACTTATGACTTTATATTACACGTTATTTTTTAAATTCCATGTTAATGCAGCGTTTTGGGTAAAATCGTTTTATTTACCGTACATGTTTGGAATTGTTGTTCTTGATATTATTATTACTTATATCATGATTTAAATAATTAAATAATTTAAATCATGATTTATATACCATATATATTCAGTATATGTATATATATATAATATATAGATAAATGAAATGAAATACACCGTTCATAGAGACGGTAGGTCGTACGTACGCATGAACGCTGTTTTCTTTTCCTTATTGACTTGAATGGAAGTAAGTATATGACACACACACATATATATACATAAATCCAGTAGCTTTATCATTTCATATATTTCATTATTATTCATTATATATACTTTATAATCATTCTTTAGTGGTTAACATGGAGAATGAATCTCATCGCGTCTTGGAGACGGTAATCCGTATGTACGCACGAGTGATGGTATCGTTACCATAATTATTGAATTGAATTGGAGTGGATGATATAATATCTCAGAATCATTATGGTGTTATAATAACTATATATAGTTATTCTTTACACCATTATACCCATCCAAGTAAGGTGGTGGTGGAAAGACAGATTACACCACGGCGTGGAGACGGTATTCCGTACGTACGCACGTGCGGTGATTTCATTTTACCCAGGATGGATAGAAGGTGAAATTGGGTTATTTAATATTTATAATAAAATATCATTATATTATTTATAATGATGTCATTACTTTATAATGAAACAACTAAAGAAGAAGAAGTTGAAGAATAAAGAAAACTTCAAATAATCGGTTCAAGAGATTACCTCTTCTTCGACACACCTCTTTTAAGCTTCCTCTTATGGCAATAGAGTTGGTCCTTTTAGGAGACCATAACCTTTATAATATTTATAGGGAAGTTTAGAAGGTAAATGGTCAGGGTTTGGCCAATCTTGAAATCTCAAAATTGTGTAAAGAGAAGAGGGAGGAGGTGACCTTTTTAAGGGAGGAGAGGGGCACCTTAAAAAAAACATAAAATATTATTTTATAATAAGGTCATATTCGGTTTATAATAGCTCCAAAATGATTTATTTCTAAAATAAAGTGGGGATGGGTAGAAATAATCTCAAAAAATAGGTTTTATACCAGTTTAGGCTACTATTTTAACCTTATAATTTAGATTTAACTCTAAGTTAAATAATTTAACTTTTACTGTGTCTTCTTGTTTTGTTACACTATACGATTAATAAACTTACTATAACAAGCCAAAATAACCCCAAGAAGTTCATTATTAATATATATAACCTTATCTAAGTCATTTTTCCAAACCTTAGATTTTTAGGAATAGAATAACAATTAAAAATATAATATTTGTTTTAAAAACTATTTTATGTCAATTTTGACACTATTTGGTAATTGATTTTTTTGAAACTTATAACAGCATTATTAGTTCAAGAAAGGTTAATTAAACCAATAATAACATTTCATATTAACCTATAGAATTATTGAAATTCATAAAAAGTCACAAATAACATTTATTTGGGTATTTATAACATCAATAATATTAATATTTCATTAATAAGGTAATTACTGCATCATCATTGTGTCATAAATAAATTAACTTATTTAATGTCTAAAATTTATAAATAAAATACAATTATATAGGAAATATTTTTATATTTCTAATTAACATTTATAGTCGAATTTATATTATGTATAAACCTATATTAAAAATGTTTTATTTATTAAACTTTGATTTTAACTCTTTTAACTCTTCTTTAAATAAAATAATAATAAGTGTCCTAATCTAATCCATGTGGACCTAAAGGGTAATATTTTATTACTAAGGTTATTTATGGTCGAATTAAACTTATCCAATATAATTAGGACATGTGTTAGGGTAATAATAATATCATTTTTACCCTTAATTACCCTATTTACTTTTAATCGTGGTAAATAAAAGTTAAAAGTTACTATTCACCAAAAATTATTTTTATCTTATTGAACCAGATTTTACTCCTTGATATTAATCGTGTCTCTCGGATTTTCGAAATTCTGCTCACAGAAGTGGTAAAATTATGTTTTATGTAAATTTTCAAATTCTCCTAGGAGGTGGGTCAAAGATAGTGAAAAGTTCAATAAATTTTTTATATATCTAAAATTATTATAAAATAAGTCTAATGAATTACATTGAACTTATATAAGTATTTTGAATCTATTTTGACATAAAATAAATTTAAATAAAATAAACGATTATTTAAATAAAAAGTCAGTTTTAACCAATAACTCAGTGTTTTCACTATTCATCAAAAATTGAAAGTTTTCAGAAAAATACCAAAATTTCACCCTAGGCTAATTTCGATACTTTGAATCCAAAAAGGAAGTCCATTTTGAGAGATAAAATTTACAAAATTTCAAAAATTGGGTATTACTATTCATAACAGCTAGTTTATATAATATTTTAATAACATATCGTTGTTTAGTAAAACTCGGTATTGCATACAACACACACTATCGTGGAAGGTCGCGATTGCGTGTAAAGTAAGACAAGTCAAGGATGCGTGTAGGGAATGATTCCTTTGTTGTTGTGTATAATAAAATCCAACCATATTTCATTTATACATTTAATATATATATAAATATATAGACACACTCAATGTTGCGTAGAATAACTTATATCAAACGAACTTGAAATTCTGTGTAACACGATCCAAGAATAGTGTTGCGTATACTATAAACTAATATGGTGTTGCATATAGCACAAGCTAATCTTGGTGTAGCGTATAACAAAATACATCAAAGAAATTAAAAATAATATATCTCATAAAATCTCGGGGTGTTACATTCTACCCCCCTTAAAATGAATTTCACCCTCGAAATTCGTCGGGGTTATAAATCATTTACTAATTGAAAGTTTCATTCATAGAAAACCACATCGTAAAAAGGAATACTAAAACATAATTTTAAAAACTAATGTATGTAACCTAATGGTTACCCAAGTTAACTCATCACTGGGTTTCCACATAGGAGAACAATCGTGAAAATATGGATATGGAAGAGAAATATAATCATCAACTTCTGATGAAGAGTGGTAGAGGACATGACCATGAGAAATCCAACAATCATAAAGCCATAAATTTGTGATGATATAAGGTACCATCTGATTCATCAGATATAAGAGCACTAGGACAACATTTTTGGTTTACAGTATCCTTTCCCTAAAGTTGAAATTTTTTAATTAGAAGAAATACTTACTTGATTTTAGTACAATATCACTATTGTTTGTGCCTTTGACAATTTCCACTTCATCTCTTAAATAAATGAAGTTGAATTTGTCTTCTGTGAAGTGTTAGCAGATCATGCGATAGAATGATAGGTCATTCCATCTATCTCAAACATATGGTTATCAAAAGTTATATACATAAGCTCATCTATGGTGAGATTAATCGTATATGGTTCCTAAAATGGACTTATACTTCATCTATCATACCACTTAATAAAATAAAACTTGTTTCTACTAACCAAAGAATTCTTGTAGGCCAGTGGTAGGCGATAAAGGCCTGTCACACTTCAGTTGTGGGTTCGATTCCCACATCCTTGTCCAACGTGACGAGTTGTCACCCGTACTACATGTTTTACTTTTTCTAAAACTACATTATTATAACATCCCACAAATAATATCAAAAAAATCCATCCTTAAAAAATACTAACTTATGTCCAACATAATCCATTTCAATATTTTGGCTTATCTAAAATACTTCTGTCCAAGCTCATAGTATAAAGAAAACAATTACTAGAAATTTCATCTACCGAGCATGTGAATACCACCATTTATCCCCCATATATCATACGATATATCTTATTTGTCACATTCCAAACATGTGAATACCTTAATCATGTATTCTCTTGAAAAATGAATACCCATTGTACCTTAGTGAAAACCTGAATGCTGTCAAAATTTAACTCTTTCCACACACTGAAATCCCAAAAATTTCTATATACTCAAACTGTGATATCACTTTGTACTTATATCAGTCATGAGCTCATTAATACCATCAAAAATCTCATTATCTCCTTATCCCTTCACTATGCGCATATCATCTACTTTCCAAAAATATCTCAATAACCTTTCATGGTTACCGATACCATTCAACATATACATTCAAATACTTTAGGAAAAACAATAGTGTAACAATCCTTAGATGTTTCTTTATTCCATAGTACCATTAAATTACCTATACAATATAACTCTTGATAAACATACAATCATTCCACTACCTTATTAAACCATTGACCGAGCTTCGTCATTTTATTCCTCAACACATCTTTCATCTCATATATCATTTGTAGTCTCTTCATCATCATCGACATAAATACTACCCATACGACCATGCTGATTCTCTTCATGAAATTTTCCCTTAGAGAATTGGTTTGCATAATGCATGTACATTCCACATTTAAAACATTTAACCATTGTTGATGTCTTAGCAATACCATTGTCCTTGTCCATGGAGTTAACTGAACCTTTTCCTTTGCAATTACTAGCATTGTGTACTTATTTTCCACACACAAAGCATCTTCCAGTTCCTTTTAAACATTCTCCCTGATGACTCTTCCCACATAATCTACATGAGGGAAATTGAACTTTCTTTCCTCTATGATCATCATGAAACTCCATCTTTCTCTTATTAGCCGAGTCAGGAAACTTACCAAAGTTGATATTATTGATCATATTATGAGATTTATGATTAGGCATAATAACGATGTTTGGACATCCAAATCCCGTTTCATTTGGTTTCTCATGAATAATATCATTCCATTGTCCATCATATTCTCCATTAACATGAATCCTCCTGTTTCCTGCCATTTCTTAAAACCCAAAAAGAATAGTATAAGAGGCAAAACTCGTATTAGAAATACAAAATAATCAAGGGGGATTACTTTCAATCTATAACATCTTAGGTTTAATTCTATTATCTTTACCATAATTCTAGGACTATAACCTATACTTATACTTAACCTTAGGGACATCCCTAAACATAACTTAGAAATATCTCTAGGGATTTCACTAAAGTTTTCGCATCCTAGTTTCCAAAGGTTAACTAAACCTTTCCTATGATACCAACTGTAGTGGTATGGAATTACTTCCAGTGGACTATAATTGATACCTATCAAGGCACTCCATGGGAGGCTACACCCCCTGGGTGGGAGACACCACCATCCCTAGTGGCAGCCATTTCCTCATGAAGCCCTTGGGCGGAGAGCCATGCTTCGTCCAATGCTCACATGTGAGAGTTCCCAAGGATCGGATTCATTCCTACCTCCTTTTCCTCTGATACCAAATGTAGAGACCCAAATCTTGACATAAATAGACATTACATTACTTTTTCAGAATATCTAATACATAACAAAAATAGACAGCAAAGGACCGTAATAGTTTAGTGTCTTTGAAAACTCGAAATATAATCTTCTAATCTTGGTGAAAGATCTTCAACATATCCCATAAAGATCTTCCATTTTTTCATACCTAAAACCTTTCTTTATATCCTGGGGTAAAGAAAACATATAAAGTTTGAGCTCAAAATGCTCAGTAAGGGTAAGCATGGAGAAAATTAAACAAACCATATACATTTGAACTTCAAAACCTGAACATAATATTTAAACATCAAAATCTTGAGCAATGACATAAAACATTGCAGTACGTAAGGAATAGATCATAAAGAAACATTAATCATGATAAAATATAATGGGAATAAAACTTGTTACTGTGGCAAAAAATAAGTGCATGTTATGATTTCCATAGTTTCCAAGGCATTGCTACCAAGACCATCTTAGTGGACAAAGTCCCTTTCTGAATCGAGTTCACTCTTCATTCCAGTTCTGTATCACTGAACCGGATTAACTTGTCATTCCAACCATGTCTATCTCATGAGATATAAATCTTTACCCAATTCATTGAAGGGAGATATAGGTCTCACCCATCTCATAATGAAATCATTCTTACTTGTGCAACAAAATAAACATAAATCATTCATCATAACCCAAAGAATAAAATGGGTTTCATAAACATCATCCCATCATAACATAATCCATATAAGACAAATTGATATCATTTCATCATAAGATAAGTGAAACCATGTAAATAATAGAGTCATTATACTTGAAACATACACATATGAAACAATGTCATCTTAGATGGAAAATGGTTTTGATAAAACATTTGAAATGAATTCTTGGGGAAAATATCCTTTCTTCTTCAAAATCATTTTCTTTTCTCAAAATTACATGAATTTTTAAAAAAAATGATTTTGTTGAAAATAGTCATGAAATCCTATATGGTAAGCTTCATAAAAATAAGGTGTTATAAAACCGTAAAAATCCGTTCATGCTGTATAAGTTAAAGAAACATTATTCTCGTACTTTTGTCGGAAAAGTCAAAAAGTACCTCGTATGGTAAACAAAAGAAAGCTTCTTTACATACCATGTAGTAAAAGTAAAAAATGGGTAAAAATAAATTTAAACATACATGAAAACATTTTTAGAAAATAGGGACATGAATGATAAATATAACCCCAGTAAGTACTTATGAATAAACAATCTCGGATAAAAGCGAGATTGGAAAAGTTATCTCTTACCTTAGGTCTGATATGATTCGTACGTATCCGAAACTCCTGTATAATGATTTAAATAATGTCATTTACTTATTAAAGAATCATATTTATTGTTATGATATCATATATGGTTCACTTATGACTTTATATTACCCGTTATTTTGTAAATTCCATGTTAAAGCAGCATTTTGGGTAAAATCATTTTATTTATCGTATGTGTTTGGACTTGTTGTTCTTGATATTATTATTACTTATATCATGATTTAATTACTTAGAGAATTTAAATCATGATTTATATATCATATATATTTAATATATATATATATATATATATAATAGATAGATAAATGAAATGAAATACACCGTTCATGGAGACGGTAGGCCGTACGTAGGCATGAATGCTGTTTTCCTTTCCTTATTGACTTGAATGGAATTAAGTAGATGAAATATATATATATATAGATATAAATAAATCCAGTAGCTTTATAATGTCATATATTTCATTATTATTTCTTATATATACTTTATAATCATTTTTGAGTGGTTAACATGGAGAATGAATCTCATCGCGTCGTGGAGACGGTAATCCGTACGTACGCACGAGCGATGATATCATTCCCATAATTATTGAATTGAATTGTATTGGATGATATAATATCTCAGAATCAGTATGATGTTATAATAACTATATATAGTTATTCTTTACACCATTATACCCATCCAAGTAAGGTGGTGGTGGAAAAACAGATTACACCACGGCGTGGAGACGGTATTCCGTACGTATGCACGCGTGGTGATTTCTTTTTCCCTAGGATGGATAGAAGGTAAAATGGGGTTGTTTAATATATATAATAACATATAAGTATATTATTTATACTTATGTTATTAATTTATAATGAAACAACTAAAGAATAAGAAGTTTAATAATAAAGAAAACTTGAAAGAATCGGTACAAGAGATTACCTCTTCTTCGACACACCTCTTTTAAGCTTCGCCTTAAGGCACTAGAGTTAGTCTTTTGAGGAGACCAGAACCTCTATTATGTTTCTAGGGAAGTTTAGAAGGTAAATGTTCAGGGTTTGGCCGAACTTTAAAGCTCAAAATTGTGTAAAGAGAAGTGGGAGGAGGTTCCCTTTTATAAGGGAGGAGAGGGGCAGCTTAGGAAAAACTTAAAATATTTTTTTATAATAAAGTCATATTCGGTTTATAATAGGTAAAAATTGATTTATTTCAAAGATAAAGTGGGGATTGGTTGAAATCATCTGAACCAATAGGTTTTAGACCAGTTTATACTACTAATTTAACCTTATCATTTAGATTTAACTCTATGTTAAATAATTTTACTTTTACCGTGTCTTCTTGTTTTCTTACACTATATGGTTAATAAACTTACTATAACAAGACAAAAGATCCCCAAGAGGTTCATTATTAATATATATAATCTTATATAAGTCATTTGGACGAACCTTATATTTTTAGGAATAGAATAAAAATTAATAATATAATATTTGTTTTAAAAACTATTTTATATCAATTTTGACACTATTTTGTAATTGATTTTTGTGAAAATTATAATAGAATTATCAATTCAAAAAAGGTTAATTAAATAAATAATAACATGTCATATTAATCTAAAAAATTATTTTAATTCATAAAAAGTATCAAATTACATTTATTTGGGTATTTATAACATCAATTATGTTAATATTTCATTAATAAGGTAATTACTGCATCATCATTGTGTCATAATAAATTAACTTATTTAATGTCTAAAAATTGTAAATAAAATACCATTATGTAGGAAATCTTTTTATATTTCTAATGAATATTTATAGTCGAATTTATCTTATTTATAACCCTATATTAAAAATGTTTTAGTTATTAAACTTTGATTTTAACTCTTTTAACTCTTCTTTAAATATAATAATAATAAGTGTCCTAATCTAATCCAAGTGGACCTAAAGGGTAATATTTTTTTCTAAGGTTTTTTATGGTAAAATTACATTTATCCAAAAGAATTAGGACATGTGTTAGGGTAATAATAAAATCATTTCTACCCTTAATTACCCTATTTAATTTTAACCGTGGTAAATAAAAGTAAAAAGTTACTATTCACAAAAAAAATATTTTTATCTTATTGAACCACATTTTACTCCTTGATACTAACCGTGTCTCTCGGATTTTTGAAATTCCACTCACAGAAGCGGTAAAATTATGTTTTATGTAAATTTTCAAATTCTCCTAGGAGGTGGGTCAAAGAGAGTGAAAAGTTCAATAAAATTTATATATATATAAAATTATTATAAAATGACTCAAATGAATTACATTGAACTTATATAAGTATTATGTATCTATTTTGACAGAAAATAAATTTAAATAAAATGAACGATTATTTAAATAAAAAGTTGGTTTTAACCAATAACTCAGTGTTTTCACTATTCATCAAAAATTGAAAGTTTTCAGAAAAAAACCAAAATTTCACCCTAGGCTAATTTTGATATTATGAATCCAAAAAGGAAGTCCATTTTGAAAGATAAAGTTTATAAAATATCAAAAAGTTGGTATTACTATTAATAACGACTATTTTATATAATATTTTAATAACATATCGTTGTTTAGTGAAACTCAGTATTGTGTACATCACACGCTATCGTGGAAGGTCGCGATTGAGTGTAAAGCAAGCCAAGTCAGGGATTCATGTAGTGAAAGATTCCTTTGTTGTTGTGTATAATATAATCCAACCATATTTCATTTATACATTGAATATATATATATATATATACACTTAATGTTGCATAGAATAACTTCTTTCAAATGAAATTGAAATTTTGGGTAACACGATCCAAGAATTGTGTTGCGTATACTGAAAACTAATATGGTGTTGCATATAGAACAATATAATCTTGGTGTAGCATACAACTGAATACATCAAAGAAATTAAAAATAATATATCTCATAAAATCTCGGGGTGTTACATCTCAAGTTATAAAACTTCTTAATTTACTAGGGTGGACAGATCAACTAGAATGATTCGCCTTAGGCATCACCTCTCACCTCATGCTCAAAGGAACAACCATCCACTTCCTGAAGGAAAGAGAACCATCGGGATACCAATACCAATCTCCTAAAGTCTCCACACCATTTATGGCATTGTTAATATGCTATCACTCAGGGTTGGATACCTGCTCAATCCTCACTCAATCGATGAGAGAGGGTGTTACCTGTACACTGGCCAAGAACACCTTCACTCTATACTCCTACATACACAACCTCATATAATAAAACAAACTAATCAGACCCCACTCATCCACTGACTCATGAATGGACTACACCATAATATTCCTTCTCAATGCATCAATAACCACATTTCCCTTCTTAGGAATATATTTAATCTCAAAATAAAAATATTAAAGGTTCTCCACCTAGTATATCTCTCTAAGGTTCAGGTCCCTCTGGGTAAAAATATACTATACAACTCTCCTTGAAGAGGTAATTTCACCATGTATTTAATGCATGCATTACAGGCGCCAAATTCCAGGTTGTGGGTGGGATAATTCCTATCATGTGGGAATATCTTCCATAATCCATATTCCACCACATGATATTATTGAATCAACACATACCCCAAACCTACACCAGAATCATCACAAAGTACCGCATAATCTCTCCAAGATTTAGGAAGATTAAAAACTTGTGTGGATGTCAAATGAGTCCAGAACTGATCAAAAGCACTATGACATCTCTCATCGCATATAAAATTCACCCCATTTCTGGTCAAATACATCAAGGGATAAGTTGACTTGGAGAAGTCCCGAATGAAGTTTAATAATACCCATCCATGCCCAAAAAACTATATATCTTGAACACGTTCTTGGGACACTCCCTATAAATGAAGGATCAAATATTTTCTAGGTCCACTGAAAATACTGCCTCAGAAACCACGTGGTCCAAGAATCTCACTTATTGAATACTAAAGAGGATCTTGGGAAACTTGGAATATAGATGATGCTCTCTGAAAATACCTAAAATAACCTCTATATGGTCGACATGCTCTTCCTCTATCTTATAATACACCAATCTGTCATCTAAAGACACAACTATGATAGAGTATAAAATGCATTGGAAGATACATTTCATTAATACCATGAAGACTATATGAGAATTGGTACACCCAAAAGGCATAAACAAAAACTAAAAGTGTCCATACTAGCTACGAAATGTGGTCTTTGGAAAATCTTATTCCCAGAAGATCAACTGGTGGTAACCTGATCTTAGATAGATCTTTGAAAACCAAAAATCCCCTATGAATTGATCAAACAGATCATCAATTCTAAAAAATGGGTATTTATTCTTCATTTTCACCTGGTTAATCTTATGATAGTTTATGAAAAGTTATAGGCTATAGTCCACCGTCTTTGAAAATAGAAATGGAAAATCCATTGATGACACACTGGGATAGATAAAACGTTTTCCTTGGAGATCCTCTAGCTAAACTTTTAGATCTTTTATCTCATCCAGATCCATTTGATAAGATAGTAGGGAAATTGGGCTCATCCCAGGGAGCATATTAGTGGTAAACTCAACCTATATAGGGGAATAAATCTTAAAAAAATCCTATAAAAACACATCTGTTTTTTTGACCACAACTACATTAATCTCTCCCATTGAACTCTGATTGATATATTTAAGAAAAAATCTATACAGTCAGCACTAGATCAACCCCAAATCTAAAGAAACCAGTCCTTCCCTCCCTGAACATGGATCCCAATCACCCTGAAAACCATAAGTGCTCCCATTAGGAATAAGGAACAAGATCTTACAGTGATTACTATCAACCAGTTCCTAGAATCTGATCAAATAGTCTATAATGATAATGAGTTCAAACACATCTAGGTTCAAGATGAAGAAGTCCCAAATTACCTCCACACCAGCTACCATGACATGGAACTCAATGAACTTGAAATATCTCTCTGTATTCCTACCCAACGAGGTTATAAAATCCATAACATACATAATAAAATAATATTTTATACCCAAGGAATCAATTATCTTAAATGAAACCAAATAATGGGATGTTCTAGTGTCAAATAAAACTGATTACGTAGTATAAGAAATAAACATCATACCACTAATGGTGTCTGGCCCAGAATTTGAGTCCTCTAGCATAAAATTTATAGTGTGGATATTCCCTAGATCAGACCCTCCCTAAGTATCCTTCCCCTAGTGTTAATTCCCATACCATGAGGTCATGATCCTACACCATTGGAACCCTCTAACTGCACCTGAGAGCCCTTTGGAAAAGTGAAGACCACATTGCACCCATACAAATCCGATTGACAGAAGCGTTGGATATGCCTTGACTTCCCACATCAATGGAATATCCTTAGAGTCTTTGGGAACCTCATCATAGTGTGTCCCAAATTACCACACTAATAATAGATAAATGTACTATTCCTTATTGGAAACAAAAAAACTAAACCAGTCAACTATTGGACACTCCTTCCACAACCTTTCTAAGAATCATCCCTCATCCAATTATATCATAAAGAAGAACTCTAGCTCCCTCCCATGGAAGAAACACCATTGAGACCTATTTTTTAATTCAAAATTTCCTCTTTCACTAATTCCTTGTCAACCGCCTCTAAATAGATCGATAAACAGAGAATAATTGGCATAGATCTGATCTCTACCCCAAATTTCATCTAAATTCTCTGATCCTTGAGGTAATCATTCATGAGGATATCCATAGAGATATGAACTAAGTCAGAAAATATAGTAGCATACTCCACCACCTAAAAATCACCCTCCTCTAACTTCAAGAACTCACGAGACCTAATCACATCTTAGAAAATCTAGAAACATACTTCATAACTAAAGAATGACCATATATATGACCTATGGCCTCAATCCTGTCTCATAAAAACATACTGCATTATTTGGTTAGAACATTTGGGTAAAGGACATTTTAAATGGAGTCCATGTGATATCATCATGCTTTCCCAATAACACTATTGATTCCAACCACTTCCTACCTATTCCATCCAGCACATATATAGAAAATACCACTTTTTAGGTCTCATGGTTCTTCAATAAGTCAAATATCTTCTTGATATTATCCATCCACTCCTCAAGCTCATCGGTTCCCTTGTCCCCACATAACACAAATAATTTTTTCATTGAAAACTCTGGAGCATGGTCCACTATCTGTGTCTTCCCATAATCACCCACTTAACCCATGTTTTTGATCATATGAATCACCAACTCCACAAAATCTAGATCAATATGAGGTTTCTCTTACGAGGTACTTTCCACTGCACCCTCTCTATGCATGGACATGGTCCTTCCAGGAGGCATTGTCTACAAGAAACAAAATATATGCTTCATCAATAAAAATTTAACCTCAAACACTTCAAAATATTCAAAAAAAAAACTAACATTGGTATCATAAAGAAATATAAACATCATAAGAAAACCCACATGAAAAAGGATACAAAACATCAAAAATCCCAAGTATTTCCCACTATGAATGGTTTGGCCGCATAGTTTGGAAAATCATGCACCAACTATGCGGGTGTCATTAGAGTGGGGAGGCAAGGTTATATGGGATGTTCACAGTCTCAACTAAAAATATGTACTAATTGTTTTCCTCCTTTAGACCTCCTTGTTTTATCCCCAAAATTCAAAACAGCCCCCGAGCCTACCCTAAAACTTATCAAAGTTCATTAAATGTCTTTAAAAGTCATCAAAATAACCCATAATCTATCTCAAAATGTAACCACAATCCCAGAACACCCATGGAAACTAACGGTTTGGAATGAAGAAAAGTTAACCAAGAACTCCCTTGTTCCTACCTCTTGAGTAACGAAGGACCTACCTCCAATATACCACTAACTCCAAAATAAAAAAAAACTTGTCTGATATAATTTTGTAATGCACAAACTAGATTTTACCAGACCCATCACCCATGTTGGACCCCCACATAGCCTGAAACGCATTCCCAATCACTACGAGATGACGAGAGGCACCGAGCATAACCAACTATCACATTAGAATGATTTTTCCACAGGTAAACCTGAATAAACCATCCATAAATGGGATGGACACACTTAAATCATCATATGTAGTGGAACAATGGAATCATATAACATAAATAACAACATACATCCATATACAATCATTCCTTAACTGGATATAAACATGGTATCTCAAACCAAGCATGAAACTCAAATAATGGGGAACCATTGAAAATAAGGTCGATGTACATCCCAATGGATAAAAAATACCAAAAATGACTTCATGAGAGATAATCCTTACAAGACCACATCCCCTCCACAAAACACTGGATGGTGGTAATCAAGAATAACCACCCTGGAACACAGTACCCTTTCCTTTACTGGTGTCTTGCAAAACAAAACCTACAAACACCCAATGTCTCAAGTAGGATTTGATGCATGAATCCTAGTAGGATACCATAGTGAATATATTTAAGGATTTTACCTATGAAAACCAATAAACTAGTTTGAAAACATTTTAAAAAACTAAACCACTTTTAAAACATACAATTTTCAAATATAGTTTTAAAATCCCATGGTTTTTCATTTCAAACAAAAATGGTTTTACAAAATTGTTCCCAAAATGGATCAAATAAAGAAACAAAGATTAAATAGAAACATTCACAACATATTCAACAATCCATTATAAAAATGAGCATGAACATAAACAACATATAACCATATCATTGTAAATGAACAAATGGGAACAATACATCTCATTAAATAAAAATGGAACTAATTAAATAAATATGCATATAAGAAAAAATGGAATATGTAATATGCACCTAGGGGCTCTAACCATTAGGCCTATCATGAGTGAGTAAGCTATTATTCTAGCTATCTTAGCAAAATGGAATATCTCACAGTCTTCCCTAGGCCCAATATGGAAGCTCAGATTGTCTTGTTACCCAAAGTCTCTCATGGTACCTTGGAAACTAAGTTGGATGATCACATGATCCTACCTCCAATGGATCACATGACCAATTTAAAAAATCATAATGTAAGATCACATATTCGTCCCTCTAAATATCACATGGTTCCTTGATAAAACCCCTCACTCACACATTAGTTAACCCATGTGATACTCCATGACTACATATCCACAAAAAAGTTCCCATATCAATCAAGTAATAACACAATCCATTTCACAACCAAACACGAAAAATTTATCAAAGCACCCTTACAAAGGTAAAATAATTCCTAAAACCACTTTATAAATCCTTTGAAACCCATATACACTTTAAGAAATCTTATCAAATACTTGGTGTTCATACAAGACACAACCATTTGGAAAACCCACTTAAAGCACTCAAATTGGAAAACTAATCCATGAAACAAAACAAACATGGAATAAAAATCAAGAATAAATCATTTAAATGGAAATTTAAATAAAAAAACTAAATGTGATTATAAATACAATGGTATTCCATGTAAAACTCTATTAAATAGAGAAACCTACATCATATTTGATACAAATCTCATCTCCCTTGAAGAAGTCCCCCAAAAGAGCAAGAACAAAGCATCACACACCTATTACATAAGGAAAAAACCAAATACCAAATGAAAAACCCTATATTTTTCCATAACCAAAATTTGGGTTACACATTACTATAAAAATGGAAGAACGTGACTTTAGGTGGGGAAGAGAAGAAGAAAACATGAAGAAATCAACATACCTTAAGCCAAAACACCAATATATCTAAGATAAATCTACCAAGGATGAGGGAAATAAGATCTGTGACAAGGGAAAGGGGATTCCCACAATGGAGGAGGAAAATGATTCCCAAAATCATAAAAACATGATAGGGGATAAATGGTAAAAATCAACATTTTACGTGAGTTGGAAAGGTCCACATGGTTTGACCGCATAGTTAGGTCAACCATGTGGGGCTACTGTCTCCTCCCAAAACAATACACATGATTTACCCTAGGTGTCCCGTGGTTTTACAATCCATTATCAAACTGTAAAAAAACCTTCTTTCAAAAACTACAACACCCTCACATGGTTATTTGCACATTTGGATAAACCATTCGATAACCATTCACCTTGGTCAATATTTCCAAAAACTTTCGGTTTTGACCCTTAGTATCCAATAACTCAAAGAAATCATGAAAAGGTAAAAAAGATTCAAAATTAGATGTACTAGTGACCCGATGGGTTCTACATATATTGTGAGTATTTCGATTTTTAATAAGTATCCCATAGGCAAGGACAACATGATGCAAGAATAGAAAAAGAATCTAGAAGAATCAATAATAAAATTATATCCTTTAAATGTAAGAATGATCTGTAACTCTCATTGGAGTGGGATAGGAATTTTGAATACATGTTTGGACTTCAAAACTACTTGGAGTATAAGAAAGTAAATTTGGAAGTAATTAATCTCAACGACCATGTATGCATTTTGTGGTACTAATTATAAATAGACAAGGTAATAGGTAAAAGACAATTCAAACATGGTAAGAGATGAAGATTCTAATGTCCAAAATGTGTGTCTCTAATTATTACTATATATATTTATATTTGAAGATGAAATATCTTGTGCAATATTCCTTGTGTGTGGAGGAGTACTATAAGGAAAGGTAAATATCAATGATTATATCAAGTTTAGAGTAGGGTATAGAAGTTATAATGTAAAGGCTCGTCATTGAATTATATCCAGTAATTATAAATATAGTGGAGTTAAAACCTTACTTTGAATTGGAGGAGTTTCTACATAAGGTGGTAAAGGTAGAGAGATAATTTAAATCCCAAATAAATCAATTAATTTCTCCCAATTCATTGAAATATAATTCAAAATATTCCAAATCAATATTTAATTGGAATCAGTCAAAAATAGGGGATTTATAATCTTCTCCAAAAGAAAGATAAGTGGCCAAAAAACAAATTTTTTACTTTTGATTATAATGGTAAAATAGACCCCAAATTTCCTTCTAAATCTCACAATATTAAGCGTTTTAAGTGTCATATATTTGGGAATATCACATCTCAATTCCTTAATAATAGGACAATGATATTTCTGTATAATAGTGAAATTTTTATTAAAGTACCTATAAAAGATTAATTTCCATCATTGGAGGAATAAAATGATGTGTAAGTTGAATAACTGGTTCATGGATATGAATTGGTGACAAGAATATTTTTAAACATTTAAGAAAAATATTATCCTAATTTGGATCAACATGATAAAATTTCTCATACTATATGTAAAATCATAGAAAATGAATTTATCATGATCATTAATAGTGGGAGTTTCACTAATGCGTCTAGTACCTTATTGGTGGAGAAGTTAAGTTTTCCTACTATTAAGAATCTTAGACCATATAGGTTGCAATGTTTGAATGTAATTGGTGAGTTTTGAGTAAAAAAGAAATCCATAGTTTCCTTTTCCATCAGGAAATATCATCCAAATCAAACTTTTATTCAAAAGAGAGACCAGAGAAAGTACAAGAGGAATAAAAAGGAAATAACAATAGGCACAAAACTAAGGAGGCTTGAAATATTTATAATCGATAGCATCCCCTCTGATCAGATTCACACCCTCAGGTTTAAGGTAATGAATATAGAGGAGATGAGTACAAATGTAGCTATGATCCGCCACTGATGCCAGATTATTCACAACCAAAATTTGATTTCATACTTGTGTTTTTACATAATTGTTTATATTTCATATATTTTAGTCTATCAGAAGTTTTAACTAGGATTGAGCATAGTGCTCCCAAGAAACCAATAGGATATATCAATATGAGATGGTTTGTGATGTTTCATCAATACATGTAAGATATTTTTCACTTAAGGGACCATGTCTGTTTTTTATGAGGGTTATATATGGTGTCTTCAAAAACTATTTCTCTATTCTTCATTTGAATAAAAATTATATTTACACCCTTGAGGACCATACAAGAATACGAATATCAAGTGAGGATAGAGAAAGAATAAAAACTGAGAAATGAAATGTGTGAAAAATAATATGGGAAAAACAAAAAAGGGAGTGATAGAAAAAGTGTAATTAGTTGAGAAAAAAATGATATTAAAAGAGAAAGAAAAGAGTGTGGAGGAAGAAAATATTCAAAAGAAAAAAAATAGATAACATAAAGTGATTTTTTTTCCATAAAAAGTGAGGTGAATATAATATTGTTTAGTAAGAAAGTATTACTACTCAATAGTAAGGATGATTTCCTTGTAATTAATGAACCTCATCATTCTTTCCCCTGTTATGTTGTGTCTCTACTATAGAAATATCATTATTTATTTCTCGATGAAAAATTTTATGTATTTCACCCATTGAGAAGCTTTGAGAATATAATTGGATTCATCCCCAAAGATGGAATTCCAAACAAGACTGCATATAGAACTAATTCAGAGGAGACAAAGAGATCCATCACCAAGTTGAATAACTCATGAGGAAAGGATTCATGAGTTAAATCATGATTACATGTATTGTTTTGGTGATCCTAGTACCTAAGAAAGATATAACATAGAGAATGTTCATGGATTTTCATGCCATAAACAAAATAACTATTATATAATAATATCTCATCCATCAACTTATTGTCATTATTGAGTTACACGAGGAAACTTTGTTTTTTAAAATTTATCTTAAATTTTTCTACCATGAAACTATAATGAAATAAAGAGATGAATGGAAAACCACTTTTAGTATTGTTTTGGTTTGTATCATTGGTAAGTTATTTAATTTGGTGTGACCAATGAAACAATTGCCATCATGAACTTAATGAACCTTGTTCTTCATTCATTCATTGAAAAAATCATGGTTTTCACTTCTTATGATATCTCGGTATATAGAATAACTTTAGATAACCATGTAGAGAACTTGTGTTTGATGTGTGAAACTACTAAGAAAAACCAAATTTATTAAATTCTTAAAAAAAATATCCATTTAAATGTACTACATTGTGATTCTTAGTTTTTTGTGTGTGAGAAGAAGGGATCTGTGTAGACGGATAAAAGGTCAAATAAATTCATGATAGTCTAAAAAAATAATTCAATTGAGTGTATAAGTTTTCTTGGATTAGAATGATTCTATTGGAGGTTTATTAATGATTTTTCATCCATCCTTGCACCTCCTAAAGAACTTTTCATGAAAAATTTGGTTTTTAAATGGGGTGAAAAATAAGAAAAATATTTTAACATTCTCAAAGAATAATTGTTCAATGTTTCAGTATTAAGTCTATCATACTTTAAAAAAAAGTTTTGAGATTGAGTGTGATGTATTAAGAGTTGGTATGAGTATAGTTTTGACTCAAGAGTCACGTCCAAATGCTTAATTTAGTAAGAAATGTAATGGGGAATCATTAAATCATTCATCTTTGGATAAATAAATTTATATTGAAATAAACCTTGGAAACATGTAAAATTTGTTTATGGACTAACGATTTCATTATGACCATGAAATCTGTAACTACTTTATGTCACAAGGTATGTTAAATAAGAGGCATACATCCTAGATATAATTCATTAAGACGTTCACCAATGTGATCCAGCACAAAAAAGGTAAGGAAAATGTGTTTATAGATTCTATTTTTTGAAGGTTTTTACTTATTAAGTTTATTTATATTATATTACATAGACTTTAGATATTTAATGGAATTTATGAAATTGATGGGGATTTTTTAGAAATTTTTAAATCTTGTGAAAACCCATTCCTTAAATACTTTTACAAAAATTATGGGTTTCTTTTAAAAAGAGAAAAAAATGTGAATTCTAAATTGCTAAAATTGAAAATTACTTGTAAAAGAAACTCATAGGGGTAGATTGATGGAAAATTTTGGTGTTGATAAAACTTCAGTAACTTTGAGTGAACATTTTTATTATCCAAACATGAGGAAATTTGTTGTTTCTATTTGTACAAAGTGTGTAACCTGTAAACATGAAAAGTATAGGGTGTGAAATTTATAAAAGTTTTGTGTTGGGATTAACTCTTCACCATTAATAAAAGATATTAACTTCTTTGTCATGGATAAATTTAGTAAAATGGAAAATTTAGTTGCATTCTAAAAAACTAATAATGGTGTTCATATTACAGACTTGTTTTTCAAAGAAACTGTTATATTTCATGGACTAAAAAAGACCATTTTAAGTGATAAGGACGTAAAATTCCTTAGACACTTTTGGATAAATTTTTGAAATAAAATTTTAACAAAATTTTGGTTCTCAACTATTGAACATACTCAAATGTATGGACAAACTAAAGTGATTAATGGACCTCCTTCAACCTTATTGTGTGCAGTTGTTCCAAAAATAATAAAGAATTAGTAAAAATGTTTTCCACTCATAGAGTTTTTAAATAATTTATTTTCACATTACACTACTCACTTATCACCATTTGAAACTATATATGTATTTAAACTAATGAAATTTTATCTTTTCCTACTAATGAGGTTGTTGATCTTATAGGTGATGAAATATTAAAATAAATTTACGAGTTTCATATTGTAATTTGAATCTACATATTAATTCCTTAACAATTTTGTTTTGATAAATTAGTATATCCTATAATTTATTAAATTTAAATTGTTTAAAGAAATAATCATTACTGATTTACATGTTTTAATGTTTAATGTTTTCTTAAAATATTAATTTTCTTTTATTTTCATTTATATCTCTTTTAAAATTTCTTGGTGGATTATAGTAAAAAATTAAGGGCCAACCAGGGCTAACTTGGGCCTACCCTCTACCACATAGGGGGCTAAGGGGTCAAACTCATTGAAGAACCTTCAAAAGTTACATCCACAATAGTAGTAGTTTTCCCATGTATAAGGCTAAGATGAGCATGCCTGTGTGTACCTGAATTAGGTCAGCTATACCGCAGGCCGAAGCCCAAGTGAGTGGATAGTGGAGTCTGGGTGATGATCCCTTACTGAAATATTGATGGTTATATTGGAGCAGGTAAATGATATTATAGAGGATCAACCATAAAGAGATATTTTATGGGCCTAAAAAACATGATCCTGGTATAAGGCAATAGTTCATCCGAAGCTCAACCTAGTTTAGCGGCACCAAGAGGCATCGAGCAGCAGTAAAGTGCTTTCATCACGATAAGTAAAATTAACTTGAGGTATACTTCCACCTTACTATGAGTGAAAATACCATGTTAGTTAACTTACCATGAGAGTTACCTGACCATATTTTTATTTTCCAACTAACAGTGGATCAACTAACCTTTTCGTTAGTATGAATGTGAACTTACCATGAGTATTTTATTTTGTTCACCTTTTTTTACTGACTGAATGTCTGTTTTTAAAGTGAATGTACTTTCATGATTATTATACCAACCATGAGGTGTATGAAAATCATACCAATCATGATTCTTGTTCCTTACATAGTAGGTTCTACAATTTTTTTATTTTATAGAAAAATTATATTTTTATAACACTATGTTTTAGTGTCATTTTTTATAAAATGTTTTACTGCAACTTTGTTTATATTGTTTTAACTATTTTATTGATTTATAAAATACTTACATATCATAAAAACCTTTGTTAAAATTTTTTAATATAAAATATGGTTAAAATTATTATGAAAATTATAATTTTTATGTTATTCATTTTATGCTATTTTTTCTGTAATATTTGAATTATTGTTTTACTGCATGTTTAGAAGAGAAATTTTATTTTTCTTAATTATATAAAATGATATAATTTAATTTAATGAATATATTAGATATTTTTTAACAAGTTTCTTAAATAAATAGAATAACATGTTACATCTTTCTTAATGAGCGCTATATTTTCAAAATATAGGTAAAAATATATTCTTTTTATTCACTAACAAGTGGAATGAAGTGATTGTATCTCTTGATTCTATAAGAAGATATTTCAATTAATGATGTTATAGGTTTAATTAATTATATATGTGATCATGAAATATAAAAAAACTACACACTAATCATTTGAGATTAGTATTCAAATATACAAAGTTATTACACAATTCTTACTACTCTTATGTGATCAAGAAACTTATACAACTTTTGTTACATTGCTATGATCACAGAAGAAATTCAACATTAGACCTTATTCCATTAAAGTATTCAATGATCATAAAGCTTTATCATCTTCCACGTATTTTTTTATCATTTATTGGGTATCTGTATTTTTTCTTCTTCTTATTAATCTTTTGTTTATCTGTTTATAATCTATTTGTGTCTAGTTTATGATTTTACCCATAAAAAGTAAGTCTTATTAATTTTTATTATTCCACCACCTAAAAGGAAATATGGGTAGTGAATCCCGAAAAAAAGTCAGGTCACAGACTAGGTGCAATCTCCAATAAAAAGACATGGTTATGACACTATGTATTGTAAAAGGCATGATCTGGAATAGGTTATAACACCTTTAAAAGTGATTTTCTTAGTGGTTGTAAATATTCTCTCAGATTAGAGAAGGTTGAGGCGTGGCCCAAAATCTTAGTGATCTGAACCACTATAAATATCTACATTCATTATTTTTATTTATGCTAAATTTAATTTATTGAAAATATATCTCACTATAGAATCTTTAATGAATTAAATTGTGATTATTTTGTTTTTTAATTTTTGAAAATGAATATTCACCCCCACTCTAGTATTAATTGTAATCACATACGATCCAAAAATTGGTATAAGAGGAGGTTATTCCTTAAAAGGATAGTAGAGATTCTGATTGTTTCTTCTATTTATTTTTAACTCTGGGATAAATGGATATCCTAAACCTAACAATCTGAGTAATAAAATAAATGTTTCTTTTAAGATGGTAGGTATCAATGTGAATGATGGATGGATTCAACAAAACCCTATATACTTCGATGGAAGTGACTATGACTACTGGCAAGACAGATTAGAATCCTACATAAAATAGTCAAGTGTGGATCACTGTACTATCATGGATAAGACATATGAGTTTCCCAAAGTTGATCCAGAGACTCTTTTAGGTAATGGCATGGTAAAATATGTTTTGAATTATAAAATTAAAAATATTTTTTAATGTTATATAAGTAGAAGTGTCTATATCCATGTATCAACTTGTAAGACATCCCATGATATATAGAGAATACATTAAGTCACTCACTATGGGACTGAAAATATCAAGAGAACCAAACTAGAAATGATCCAAGTAGAATACCAGGAATTCATGATAGGAGATGAAGAATCAGTAAACCAGATGTTCTATCAGTTTACAAGTATCACAAATGGTATGGGTAATCTTGGTGAATTACTATAAAACATAGTTCAAGTCGAAATAGTACTAAGATATCTTCCTAAAATATGTAATTCAAAGAAGGTGTCCATCAATGAGAGTAATAATTTTAAATATAATACCATATATTAACTAATAGGCTCTCTGATGCAGTATAAATTAGAGTTGAAAAAATTAATAATGAAGAGTATATAAAGTGAAAAATTATTTCTTTTAAGTCTAATGTTAATGAATTCTATAAAAATTATGAATCTGAGTTCTAGGAAAGTGAAAAAGATATGGATCATTTTAGAAATACGTTTTTCCAGTTCATGAAAAAAAAGTTGGTAATAGAAAATTCAATTTAATGTTCAAAATGATTACAAGAAAGTAAATAATACTTATAATAATAATTATTATGTTTTAGAATAAACATGTTATGAGTGTAGGATGAAATTTCACATCAGAAAAAATATCCACAAAATCAAACATCCAAATAAGGACAAGGAAAAAAGGATAAAATAAAATAAATATTTTTTTAGAGGCTGGAACTACTCAGACCATTCTAACTCAAGAAGTGACTATGGAAGTGAAGAAGATATAGAGAACCTTCCTATGCTTGGTATAAAGTGTGAGGTAACTAATTAAATTTTCACTAAATTAATTACTCCTACTAATGTAGATCATGATTATTTATCTAAAAATGAAAATGAATTTGATTTAGATTCATGTTTTCATTCTGATTCTGAGAATTTCAAAGTTAAACAACTACTTAACAAAAATGAAGAATTAAGAAATAATGGAGTCTGGATAATTGAAAATTTTACTGACATAAAAATTAAAACTAATAATTTTATTAAATATAATGAGTAAATAAAAAGATAATGTGGAAATTTAAAAATACATCTTCCCCATAATGGTAAATCAAAAGAGAATTATGATTATGATTTATAAAAACTAAAATAGGAAAATGAAATAGTTAAAAAAATTGGAAGTTAATTATAATTATAAATGAATAATATTTAATTTTGTTATAGATGACTTAACTAAAGTTGAAAATTATTATAATAAAATTAATGAATAAAATAAGAAATTAACATAATATAACTTATGGATCTAATGTGAAAGTTTGTAAAAGTTTAGAGACTATTAAAAAGGATAATATGAATTTGAAAAATGTTGCTTCCATTCTTAAATGAAATTTATCTAAATTTTATAAAGGTAAAGAAAAATATGATAAAATGATGTGTTTGATGAAAATTAACAAAAATAATAATGGTTTTGGTTATAATAGTTTATCTCAATGAATAAATAATACTAACTTTGTTAAAAAATAAAAAGTAAGTATTTCTTGTGTAAACTATTTTAAATGGATAATGAAAGGGAATTATGCTAACGAATGTTCACTAAGATTTACAAAATCATTTGGGTATACTAAAAAAATAATTTCAAGATATTTATTTTCTAAATATCCCACTGATAAATGATTTAAATCTATTTAGGTTCCAAAATTTTCTACTACTGATCCAGTTGGACCCATGCTAGTATGGGTTCGAAAACATTCTGTTTGATTAATTAATTTAAGGAAATCTAAATTTAAAGTATCAAAGACTTGTGGTATTTAGATAATGTATACTATAGGAACATGATAGGTGATATTTCAAATTTCATATATTTCAATTCATGTGATGGTAGCCTTGTCACATTTGGAGACAACATAAAGGTCATATTAAAGGGATTGGTAAAGTTGTTTTTTCTAAAACTATTATTATTAAAAAAATATTATTTTTAGTTGGATTAAAACACAATATATTAACTATATAAAATCCATGTGATAATGGATTAAATGTTATGTTTGAAAATTTTAAATTTACTATTTTGAAAAATAATCCATTTTTATTTTCTACAAATAGAAAAGAGAATGTTCACACTATTTATTTCTCTAATATAACAAAACAAAAGGTTACATATTTGAATTCTATAGAATTAGATAACATTCTTTGGAACAGGAGGCTTGGGAATTAAATCTTTATACTATTTCAGAAACTCTCAAAGAATGAAAAATTTATGAAATTTAAAAAAATTACATACAAGTAATTACTTTATGTGTGATTTCATTTTAAAGGGTAAATGTCCCAAAGAATGTTTTAAATATGTAAATGATGTTAGTAATGTTAGATGTTTACAACTATTACATCTTGAATTGTTTGGACCTCTATAAACTACTAGTTTTTGTGGTGAGACATAGGACTTTTTAATTTTAGATGATTATAGTAGATTTATCTAGATTAACTTTTTATCACATAAAAATGAAACTTTAACTAAATTCTATGTTTTCTGTAAACTTATTCAAAACTTCAAGTTATTTTCAATTATCTATATCAGAAGTGACAGAGGTGGTGAATTTTTTATTTTATAATTTGATAAATTTTGTGAAGAAAATGGATACAAACATTATTTTTCATCCCCTAGAACACAACAAAAAAATGGCGTGGATGAAAGAAATAATAAATCTATATAATAAATGGCCAGATGAGTACTTATCAATTTAATGTGCCTAGATATTTTTGGGAATAAGATATAAATATATCTTTTCATGTTTTATGTAATTATCTATTATAGCCTTTTTAAATAAGACCCCTTATAAACTCTTTAAATGGTTTAAACCTAAAGTTGGCTATTTTAGGGTATCTGGCTACAAATTTTTCATCTTAAATAAAAAAGATAAGTTTGGAAAAATTGATTCCAAAAGTGATAACAGGGTATTATTAGCATATTAAAATACTATAAAAGCTTATAGAGTTTTTAAAAATGTAAATTTAGTTTTTGAAGAGTCTATACATGTTATGTTTATTGAAAATAGTAATAACAAGAAAAATTATTTTTTAGTTAAACATGATGATGAATTTAGAGAATACAATTTTATTTAAAATAATTTATAGAAAATGATAATTCATTAGTTTAGGGGGATAATATTTCTTCTAAAAATAATCATAAATAATGGAAAACACATAAAGATCATTCAATTAAAAATTTAATTAATAATATTGAATCTGGTATAAAAACCTAAAAAATGTTTTACTTTACTATGAGAACATTGCTTTTGTTGTTGATTATGTTCCTTTAATCATTAATAATTATCTACTAGAATTAAATTAAAATAAATTATATGAATTATGAATTAAAACAATTTTAAATGAATGAAATATGGAATTTGATTGATTTTACAAAAGAAAAAAATATAATAGGAACTAAATGGAATTTTTGTAATAATATCGATGAAACTGGAAACATTGTGAAAAATAAAGAAAGACTAGTAGATTAAGATTATTCCCAGGAAGAGAAAATTGTCATTGAGGATTATTTTTTATCCTATTTCTAGGATGGAATATATTGGAATTTTACTAGCATGTTCCACTTTTCAAAATATAAAATCATTTCAAATAGATATAAAATGTGCATTTTTGAAGGGAATAATTTATAAGGAAGTTTATGTTAAACAAACCCCTGTATATGAAAATGATAAATTTCAAAATCATGTTTTTAAAATTAATAATGATTTATATGGTCTTAAGAATGCTCCTCTATCTTGGTATGAATGACTAAATCTATTTTGAATTCAAGATGATTTTGTTAAAGGTTTATCTAACATTGTTTATAAAAAGAGTTTAATGATATACTGAATATAAATATTTTTGTTAATGATATAATATTTGGATCAAAAAAATGATTTACTATGTAATGATTATTATAATCTAATGAAAAGTGAATTTAACATGAGATTAATGGGAGAATTGAAATTTTTTATTGGTTCAAATTTTAATCAATGAAAAGATGGCATTTTATTAAATAGAGATAAGTATTTTAAAGAACATGTTAAAATTTTTGGGCTTGATTATAGTAAGAAAATAAAAACTCTAATGAGTACCAATTCCAAATTAGACTTGGATGAATTTGGAAAGACAGTTGATATTAAACAGTATAGCTACATGACAAGTACTTTATTGAATCTCACTGCATCTAGACCAGAAATAATGTTTTTAGTTTGTTTATGTTCTAGATTTTAGTCCAACCCTAAGGAAAGTATTCTTAAAACCATTAAAAGAGTAATTAGATATATTAAGGGAACTATAAGAACTAGTTTATTTTATTCAAATAAAAAATGTTTTGATTTATTATCTTACTCTGATTTTAAATTTGGAGGTTATAATATTGAAGGAAAAATAACAATAGGTATGTTTCATTTTATGGGTAAATGTTTGATTTAAAGGTGTTTTAAGAAAAAATATCAGTAGCACTATCTATAACTGAGTTTGAATATGTTGTTGCTTTAATTTGTTCACAATGTATATGGATAAAATAAAATTTATGTAATTTTAATATTTGTTTTGATAAAATTCCAATCTTCTATGATAATTATAGTGCAATTTTATTTTCTAAAAACCCTATACAACACTCTATAACTAAGTAGAAATATGTTAGATTTATTTTTTAGAGGGATAATTTAAATAAAGGTGTTATTTGATTAGAATTTGTTCATACTGAAAGATATTAGCTGTTTTTTAACAAAAACTTTAGATTATATCAAATTTGAGAAAATGAATTTTGAATTGGGTATTCTTGAAGTTTAAATTTTTTTATTATAATTAATTATTTGATTATACTGGTCTCTATTTGCAATATATGTCTACCTATGTCATGTAACTAAATGTTACTCTTCCTGAAATATTTATTTTATGTGAATTCTATGTAGTTGATAATGTTTAAGAGGAAGAATTATTTCCAGATTTAATTTTAATGTAAATTTTGATAAATTTCAAAAAGGGGGAGAATTTTTTTGAAAACTTAATAAATGTTATATTTTTTAATTTATAAAAAGGGTGAGATATTTGGAATTTGAATATTTTTTATTAATTCTTTAATATCTTTTTTTTGATAAATTACTATATCCTCCCATTTATTAAATTCAAAATATTTAAAGAAAAAATAATTTCTTATTTACATGTTTTAATGTTTAATGTTTTCTTAAAATCATAATTTTATATTTTTTCCTTTATATCTCTTCTAAAATTTCTTAGTGGCTTATAGAAAAAATTAAGGGCCAACCGAGCTAACCTAGGAAAGCTCTCAAACACCTAGGGGGCCAATGGGTCAACCCCGTGGGATAGCCATCCCAAGGGCCGCCACAATAGGAGTAGTGGTCCCATGTATAAGGCCCAAAGGAGTGTTCCCATGAGCACATGAATTAGGATAGATGTGCTGGTAGGCTGAAGCCTAGGTAGTGGATAGAGGTGTGCAGGTGATGATACCTTTTTGGAAGCTCGATGGTGTTATGAGAGTGGTTGAATAATATACCAATGTCCCAACCATGTAGAGATCTGATATGGGACTACAACACATGATACTAGCATAACTAAGCATCTCATACGAAGCTCAACCAAGTTCAGTGACAACCAACGACACTAAGCAGCAACAATTCTCTTTTATTGTGGTAAGTAACCATACTAGGAGGAATAGTTCCACCTTACCATAAGTGAACCTACTTTGTGAGTGAACTTTCTGTGATAGTTACCTTACTGTACCATGAGTTTTCTACTTACCATGGATCAACTCACCTTACCATGAGTATGAAGGTGAACTTACCATGGTTATTTTATTTTATCCGCATTTTTTTACAGACTCTGTGTTTGTTTTTTAAGTGATTGTGCTTTTACAGTCAGTATAATGATAGTGTGGTGCACGGTAAGAATACTTACCATGAGTATTTTACCTCTCACAGTCAGTTCAATGATTTTTTTATTTTCAATTAAAATTATATTTTTATGACACTCTTTTTCAGTGTCATTTTTCATAATATGTTTTACTATAACATTGTTTATATTGTTTTAACTATTTTATTGATTTATAAAATAATTATATGTCATAAATTCCATTTTTATTAACTATTGAATATAAAATATGGTTGAAATTTATATGAAAATTATAAATTTTATGTAATTATTTTTATGCCATGTTTTCTGTAATATCTGAATTATTCTTTTACTGTATGTTTAAAAGAGAATTGTTTTTTTTAATTATTTAAAATACAATCAACCACTTTAATGAATATATTAGAAATTATTTTAAAATGTTTCTTATAACAGTAGAATAATGAATGAACTCTTATTTAATGAGGGCTACATTTTCAAATTATTGGTAATGGTGATATTTTTTTTATTATTCAATAACAAGTGGCATGTAGTGATTGGATCTCTTGATGCTCTGAGTAGACTGTTCAATTAATGATGTTACAGGATTAATCATTTATAGATGTGATCAAGAAATATAAAACAACCACATATAGATCATTCAATATTATATTTCAAAAATACAATGGTGTTACAAAATTTTTTCTTCTCTCATATGATAAAGAAACTTCTATAACTTCTGTTACATTACTATGACCACATATGAACTTTAACCTTAGACCTTCATCCAATGAATTGATCAAATATCTTTATGTTTCATCATCTTCCACATATTTTTATGATATTTTGTGTTTTTATTATATTTTTATTTCTTCAAATTATTTTTTCTTTATATATTTGTAATACTTTCATGTTTGGTTTATGATTTTCCCCATAAAAAACATGTATTGATTATTTTTTTTATTCTAAAACCTAAAAGGAAGTTTGGGTTGTGACTCCCAAAAAAAATCATATCCTAGACTAGGTTTAGTCTCATGTAAAAATATTGGGTTATGCCTCTTGGTATTGTAAAAGGCAAGGTCTATAATATTTTATCAGGCCTTTAAAAGTGAGTTTATTAGTGGGTATCAATCTTCTCATATAGTAGAGTAGGTTAAGGCGTGGAATAGGATCGTGGTGATCTAAAATGCTATAAATATATGTGTTCTTTCTTTTTCATTTCTACTGTATTTCATATCTTGAACATAGATCTCACTAAAAAATATTTAATTAATAAAACTATGATTGTTTTGTTTTTAATTTTGGAAAACAATTATTCACCCCCCCATAGTCTTAATTTCCATCGCTTGTGATCTAAAATCTCATGCCAAAGTGAAAACAAATATTGAAATAATAAATGAAAAATATTAAAGTAAAGTAAAAAAAGATTGACATAAGGTTATGCTTGATCTTGGGGATTGGGTGTGGGTACATTTGAGAAAAGATATATTTCCAACCCAAAGAAATTCTAAACTACATTCTTGTAGAGTTGGTTAATTCAAAGTCTTATATAGGATTAATGGAAACACAAGAAATATTATACTTTTATGTTTATTGGGAGATGTTAGTGCATCTTTTAATGACATTGATATTATTTTTGATTATTCATATTTGAGTAAGATTCTATTTTTAAAGGGAGAGAATGATGGAACACATCTTGTTGATAGTGATAAGAATGAAAGGAGTAATATGGGTGAAGAGCTTCAAGGATAAAACTTCTAAATTAAATGGATCCATTATAGGGAATTGAAACCCCAATGAAAATTGCTAAATTGAGGAGGATGAAAGGGGATTTAGCTGGCCTAATTCTGAATTTTCAAGATAAGGCCCGCCATGCATGCATGAGAGGAGAAAATGGGATAATGATCATTCTTTTTAAATCTTGCACATGAATTGAAATTTACCACCCAAATGATCCTATGAATTTTAATCCACTTAGGAATAGGAATCCAAAAATTTCAAAAATGTTGGTCTATTTATCTCTAAAGTCAATGTGGGAATAGTCAAGTCTTTGAGGTGGTACCACATAGTTTTCCTAATGAATATTTTGTCCCCAAAAGACACATACATGTTTAAAAAAAGTCAAAAAGATAAATTTAGACTTTTGTGAACTAGTTTTTTGGAATGTGTCTCTTTCATTTGGCAAGAAATAACAACATAATTTTTACTCCTTGAAAGATAATGAAAATTTGAGTGTTTTATAGTATTTATATACTCGTGTTTCTTATGTTTCTAGGTGAATGTGAGTAAGATTTATCGAAGGATTGAACAACCTTTTTAGTGTTATTATAATTATGGTTTTAAGGGGAAGTTCTCCTTAGGGTCCTAATTAATCATCCCCATTCCCATCTATATTCCCTTCACATTTATTTTCTTACATATCACTTCTTATATTTCCATCAATTGTGTTTTACCAAATTCACCAACAAATAAAGTTCCATATATCATATCATATCATACGGAATATGAAATTCTTTCATATAATGTCTTAGAATTATATGAAACAAAAAACCCCTACAAGTGCAGGCATGGTGCAGCAACTAGACAACCCCCACATTTATAGACAGAGCATATTCTCTATAGCCAGTGAGTACTCTGATTCCAAGTATCACTACTCATAGTTCAATACTCAAGAGAGAAATCAATTTATTTATAATTAAAACACTTAATAGCTATAAAATAAAATTAACAACTAAATTCAAGTTCCTATCTCCATAAAAACAGAAGACGAAGTTAGAGAAAACTAAATCTATTGTTACAATTGTTACATGTACTCTAAAAATACATGCTTAAGATACATAAACATATGCATATAATAAATGAAGTATATATATATATATATGATATTATATAGTGTACATTTAATATATTCATATGATGCATGTAAATTATCATTAAAATCATATATGAATATAATATAAATATCTATATATGTGATATATATATTATTAAATATTCATGATATTCATGTAGAGTTTCATTCGATGAAACATGTCTCCCAAATGGTTTCATGGGTTTAGAACCATGGAGTTGGTTCATTTAAATCTTTTCATTTATTCTTTGAAATGAGTTCAACGAATTATACCCAATGGGAAATAAAACATATGATTCATTACAAATGAGGAGTATCATGATTCACCTATAAAAGAGATATTATCTCTTTTGTTGGGTGTGGATGAATTTTGTTTCTTTGAATTATTTTTTATTATCAATTTCATTAAATTATCATTAATATGTCTTCTTAATATAGTGTTATTTTTCATTATTGATGAAGGTGATATCACCCATTTAGCATTCAAGTATCCTATTAATACAATGAAGGATTCTTTGGGTGGTGTAATCCCTCAGAGGCAGGGTACTTTTGTTCAATGATCCTTATGATATTCCTAAAATATTCTCATAAATTCAAGTAATATGGATACTGTTGTATAGACATTCTAAGTCTGTTGTGAAGCTTTGTTTTTCAATTATACTTACACATTGAGTTCTTGGAGAAATATCTTCCTGTGTTTTGGGTTGTTTATACTTACAATGATCATTAGATGATAAATCAAAACTCATCAGTGGTATCATAACTTATTTTTTTCAAGATTTAAATTTGTTTAAATTTATATTTTTATAGAAAATCATAACTGGAAATAAAGAAAAATGTTTTTATAAAACCGTTATAGTATTTAAAACCGTTACACGAGCTATATAAAGGTAATATGAGATTTAACACTATGCGAGTGTTCACATAAAGGTAAACTCAAGACTTAACTTTTTGTTATGGGTTCAAATAAAGGATGTTATTTTCTTACCTTTACATAAATAGTTTCAATAAAGGTAATATGTGACTTGACTTTTCATAAATGATTTACATAAAGGTAATCTATAACTTACATTTACATAAAAATGTTTTCATAAAGGCAAAGAGAGTTTACTCTTACACAAATGAGATGTGTCAAGGTAGTCACTTAGTTTCCTTTACGATGATGAGTTACGTAAAAGTAAACACTAACTTACCTTTATGAAAGGGGTCCCAGACAACCTACATAAAGTTAGAGAGTAGATTACACTTATGAAGAGTGTCTGTGTAAGGGTAAAGTGAGGTTAACCTTATGTAGAATTTGTTTTAAAACTTTTAATTTTTTTAATGGTTTATAAAATGTTAAAAAATGATGATAAAATATATTTGGAGAATTTTTAATTTATAAGGAATTTATAAATTACATAACTAATTATAAATTATTTATAAATAATTAAATAAATTTTTATGAAACATATTTTCCAAATATTAAAGGTTTATATTAAAATACCTTTTTACAAAATTATAATCCATGTCTTATGTTATAGAAAAAATGGTTTATTTAAAAAACATAATGTGTAATTTATAAAGTGTTTATAAATTACAAAATAGGAAAAAATATAAATTATTTTATATTAATAATTATAAAATGTTCCTAATTAATTAAATTTTAAGTGTTGAAATTGAAGGGACCTTTTTTTATATTATTTAGAACACAACAAAAATGTTTTGATCAAATGTTTACATAATTAAAATATATATTATTTTTAGATTATGTAAAAGGTTCATATAATAGAAATTGAATTATAATATGTTTACCATTCATGAAATATTATATAAATGTCATATAATATAAAATATGGAAGATTCCATATTAAAATGAATATAAATTGTTTATATTAAATATTATATAATGTTTATAATGTTTTTCTAATTTATAAAATATTTATAGTTATATTTTATTGATGAATTCTTCATGAATGGTTATCTCATGTTTTGGAAAATAAATAAAATGTTTATATATTTATTAAATTTGTTTTGTATTCATGTTTTCTTAAGAAGTGTGAATAGTATGTATGTTTTAGTTTAACTATTAAATTACTTATGGGAGTTATAAACCTACATTTTATGCTAGGTATGAATCCTTAAAATTTAGTTTTCATCTACCTTGAACTCAGTTTGTTTTTAAAGTCATGAGCATGAAAATAGTTGTTAAATATAGTTTGTGCATATTAAGTTTTATAGATATCATGAATTTAATTCTATATTGGGTAATGTATGCATGGGTATATGGACTTGGGGTTGAACCATCTATCGGCCTGGAGGTCATTCCTTATCTAGTGAGGTGAATGGGGTTGGTTATTTGTCACTTCGGTCTTACTCATGAGAGATTTTCAATCTCATATATCTGTAAACCTTTACATGAAAATTTCATGTACTTTATTCATATAATGAATTTGGATATGTATTAAAATGACTGGCTTCTATGTTTTGGTGAGTAACAAAAAATTGTGGGTTATATAAAGAGTTACACATTAATGTGGTTTTAACATGTTAATTTTTTGGTTGGAATAGAGATTCCAAATCTAAAACATTAGAAGCATGAATATATAAAAATGAATAATACATGAGAATAAAAAACATTTCATAAGATGAAATAGTTATGAATTTAATATATATATATATATATGAGGTATATTAAAATTTTAAGACTTGAAAAACCTTGAATACCATGTCTGAGATTCCTTCCAAAGTGACACTTGTCAAGACCTTGATCATTGAACTTGGTAGGTTATTCCCTAGCAAGGTTCCACTGAATTATATTGTGTTATAAAATCAAGAAATTTGAAACACTAGATCATCATTGGGTAGGTTCTTCCCTAGAACGGTTCCCTTGAATTATCTTGTGTATGGAAATAAAGTAATAGATGACACTAGATCATCCATGTGTAGGTTCTTCCCTACCAGGGTGCCACTGGATTGCCTTTTGTTAGTTTGTTTTTCCTGATTTCATTTTGTTACACAAAGTTAGGAAACCCTTAGGAAGGATAAAAAGGGAATATAGTCTTGTGAATCCATATGATGGATTTGGATAAATAATTATATAGAGTGAATCCATATAATGGATTTGGTTAAAGAGTTATCCACTCAAATATCCAAGAGTCAAAACTATTATGATTGGTAATTTTCTCTACCTAAATAATTAATTAGTTATAGGAACTCTATAGAGGACTCATTGGATAATTAAATACATATCTTGGATCACTAAAAGGATATGATATTTGGGGTCATAATTTTTAGTGGGAGCACTTTCATTTAATTTCCTTAATGAGAAGTTATATAAAATTAAACTCATATGTTAAAAGATATTGTTGTAGATAAAATGAATCTTTATAATCAAATTAAAAATTAAGAATAACCCTTTAAATAGATGCATAACTTAAGATACTCCTAAGAATAGTAACTTAAGAAAATTTAGTTATAAAGTATAATAATATTTCTTTTATATATGTTCATTGAATCCTAGAGAGAAATTTAGGAAGAAGAAATGAGTATTGTTTCCATATAACATGATTGTTTTGATTACCCAAAGGATTGTAAGAAGCCTAATAGAAATGTTATAAAATTAAATTCTATTATTTTGAAAGATATATGATATCAAAAGTATGTTTTAAAAAATTTGTAAATATATATCAGGTCATAAAATAATAAAATAATTCAATATTGAAGTTTTCGTTCAAGAAATAGAGAAAATGATTTGTTTAATTGATAATTTGGATACATAAAGTTTGAATGGACCTATCATAAGTTTTGTATTACATATATCATTTTTTTCTTAGGAAGATCGTATAAACTAAATTTCTCATTGGATGATGATGATGATGATATATTTTATTTTTTTCCAATAATTTGTGGAAAATTCAATAAGTAAGTTAAAGGAAAAACTTCCTATAGATTTTTCGGAAGAAGTCCACTACATGAACTTATTCTAGAAAGTGGAACCAATGGAAGAAGGAACACCATATATATATGATCTACTTCTGAAAGATGGTCAGAAGTAATAAAGATGATTGGTGAAAGTTTTTTATGGATTAAGGATAAATGCATCAAAATGGTTATATCCAAAATCATCCATTAACATCAGAAGATTACGAATTCCAATATTAAAATTTTAGAAGATTCCAAGTATGGTGATTCTGAAGATTAAAGTTCCAACTCAATGGGAAATTTTAAAGAACCCATTGAATTGTAAAACCATAAGATGGGTAGATTGATGAACCTAATGAATATTCCAAAGGAGATTCAAGAAGAAAATCTGTTGAATAATTCTTGCTCCGAGGTAAACCCGTCGAAATAAAAATAGTGAAGTTGAATAGAATATGATGATCAGAAGGAAGAACCACACTAAATAATCAATAATGTAACATTGATTTATTCTTGAGTAATGTAAAGAGAGTTTTTTAGTAAATATTCAAATTGAAATTGAAATACCAAAAGAAGATTCCCTAAATATAATGAGTTAAATGATATCCAAAATATTGTGTTGTAGAGTAAGTTGAGAAACCCAAACTACTAAAGTGTTAGGAATTACAAAAGAAGATTCTGGAAGGAGATTCTAGAAAGAGTTTTATGAGTTCAAAAAATATAAATGTTGCAATATGTGTAACATAAAATTGAAAGTATCTGGATGTAAATGATGAGAAAATCGAACCGTGGAAGGTTTCAGAAGAACAAATTCCAAGGATGATAGATTTTTTGTTCATCAAAATAAAATCACTTTGGAGAAAGACCAAAAATGATCCATGCTATGTTTAATTTGATAAATATTGACTCTTAGTGGGAATGAAGGTCAAATCACTAGATATGACCAAATTCAGTTATTCTGAAAAAAATTGTTTGATGTAAATCCGAATTATCAGGGGTAATTCAAGTACAAATGATTGATCTGAATTAAGGGACCAAGGAAGACTAGATGTAAGATAGATTATAATATCTTATACTGGAGGGTAATAATATCATAATATATGATGACCAAAATATGTGTTAAGTCCATATATGAAAATTTTTATAAATTCAAAGGTTGCAAGTTGAAGTTGAGTCGATCGAAAGAAGAAGCTACACGTCAATTTCAAACTAAATGAATGTGAATCACATAGAGTCCACTGAAAGTACGTGTATCACATTGGATAATTTTTGAAGTAATAAAGTCTATATAATATTTATTTGATTAAAATTCACAAACTGAATGATCATGTTTATTGAGTCATAAGAACATTTTCTAGAAGATACTAGAATAACAATACATTATTGTAAATTCAATCATTTTGATAATACTGAGATGGATGTTCAAAGTGCGATATTCATGGAATGTAAGTTCATGATTCAATCCAAGAATTTTGGATGAGATGAATATTGTTGATGCTAAGTTTTGTGGAATATCTAAGGGAGTCAAATACTGATATCTTCATAAGATATAAATGGAGTTCAATTCAATAGATGAGATGGGTGGAATTTCAAATAGAAGGATGTGTATTCCTTATGTCTACCAGAAGAAGTTTTTATATGTAAAATGGGAAAACACTTGATTTAAGATTAAAAGGGGAAGATAATTGAGAGAGATATTGATTATAAAATAGATGAAGAAAATGACAAAGAACTTTAATCATAAGATTGAAAGGGTAGATGTTTGAGAATACTGAAACTTAATGTTCCAATTACTGATTGATTTCTCTAGATCCAGAAGATTATAAGGAGGAAAGCTAGACTGACATCAAGATCTAACTTGAGGATGTTCCAGACATCAATGTCCAAGGAAGTCAGATATCTGAATGTTCATTCTACCTCAAGGAGTATAGAGATGATTTTCATGAAATGTACAACATAATATCAAGGGGCAGCTGAAGTTTCATACATGGGAAGTATGAAGAGAATCCTTACAGATTGTTGGTTCCATTATAGAAAAATAAACATACCTATCGGGAGATAGGAAGTGATTTTTGGGAGATACCTCTAATGTGGGATGATGTATAAAGACTATTCAGTAGTGTAATCTAGTGAATCATGTGGGTTAAGGATATTAAATTATCACTCCACTTGTAATTATTGAAAAAAATATTAGTGGAAGAATTCATGACTCGATGAGAGATGACATGGAAAAAAGTAGGTTATCATATTGAGGTAGAACCTTGTAAAAGTATTTGTGTGTGGTTTACATTATATTATCTTTCTAACATAAATTTTCATGACCCCTCCTCCCAATGGTACCCCTTATGGGCTGAAAATTAGAGAATGGAGATAATGACACCTATATCCCGCATCTAATAGGCCATGGGTTGAAAATAAACAAAGAGGGTATATCATACACACAAATGTGAGTCATTACCATCTAAGAGAACATGTGGAATGAGAGATATGATATTAACACACAATAAATCATGATCATAACAAAATTAAATAGATATATCAACATTTTCATGTAATTTAATACAATTGAACAACTGTAAAAGAAACTACAAGTACCAAAATAAGATTCTCAGCACCAACCTGATAGTCCAAACAACCCCTAACCAACTCCACGAGCTAGTATTTTCCATTCTGGCCACCAACCAGCTCTTTTAGACCTAAAAAATAGTTTATATATATGTACATTGAGCATAATAGGTATACTCAGTAGGATCCTCCTCACATCCTCTCTTGAAAAAGTTAAAGAAATCATATTAAATCCCAGTGAACAACAAATGAAATTAACTCGTTACATAAACAAGCATAATAAGTCTCCAGCCTCATCATGGCTCAATCAAAAAGTATCTCATACAAGAAATAGTATAATATCTGTCTTATTATCAAAAAATATGTACCATGTTACCACTTCCCCACTGGTTTGTCGCTCTACCCCAACATTGCATGTTCTGATCCATCTCTCTCTAAAAGTAAACCTAGTCAAAGACAACTGGGAAACTACATCATATCATGAAACCCATGCATCACATACTATACAACCCATTCATTACATCATCTCATCATCTCCATACACATATCTAGATAGTAACTGAGTAGTTTCTAGGAGCCACTATATCTCATAAATGTGTATTATACCTCAATCCATCACAATCGATACACAACATACCTATAATAATCCTTAGGATACTATATCTGTAGATACATATGTGTGAAATAACCACAAGACATTACATCCCTTTACAAACATGTATATATATGGTAAAGATAACTGTGCATTATAGAAAATAATATTACCAGGATAAGAGAGTGGGGAAATAGGGGGTGGTCATCCATTTGTTCCTCACTAACTTGGATGTTGGAAAAAATAACCTCCCATAGTCCACTGAGTTTCATTCACCCAACCAATATGAGTGGGGTAGCATGTGAAAATAACATAACATAGTAATGTACATATATCTCAAAATCACACTATGGGAAACTACCTAACCTTAACCTCAACTATAGTTATCATCTCTCGAACACCCGACTTCAACTGTTAAGGATTACATATCATACAAGCACATAATAATAACAAATATTACATTAATTTAATTCTTTAATCCAAACATTTCAATGTTATATTAATTAATTCATTTTTAATTAATTAATTTTATACCATTTCCACTTTACATTAACTATCAACTAAAATCCAATCCCTCCATGCATAATCCAACTAATCCTATAGTTCCTCAAGAATTATCATCATTCATTATTCCAACAATACATCAACCCAAAAGTTAAAACATTTATTATTAACATTAATTAACATTAAATAATCCCAGGTACTCTAAGAGTCATCCCAAGATACTATAAAGAGATGCATAAACCATGAACAACTAGCTGCATCAAGAAGTAGAGAAAGGAACATAGAAACAAGAAACATGTGCATCATTGCATTAAAGCAGATTCATTATCAAACAATATTCTCATATTTTAGCACAACAATGAGAGAGATCATCCTCAAATCATTCCATTTGTATAAGTGTCATCCCCAAAACCACCATGCATATACACATCTATACTACCATCACATAAATCAACTACTTCGATAAATATAGGAACCCTACCCTTTTACACATATCATTATATGATTTTAAGCATGATAAAGCATCATATTCCAAGCCAAGGATCGTAAGGTCTAGTTTCTTTGAATACTAGGTACATAAAATTGAAAAACATGGGACTAAATAAAACATTTATTTTTAACATCCATTTTGATCATACATCCTCATAGGATAACCTAGGGAAAACATGAACAAAGGGATGATCTAAAAGCTTAGTAAGGGAATAGGCATAATAATAAAGATTTAGCACATGGGTTAGAAATCATGACATAATGATATAAAAAAGGCATGGAACATATAGAATCATAACATATACACATGTTATCATATAAAAATGGATTAATAATAATGTGGAAATAACATAAAACATGACTTCATCATGAGTCAAGTCTCATTGCACATAGAGGAGAACAAGTTAAGGTTAACCACCAAGACTGTTGCACATGGTAGCACCAGTCTAGGCTAACAACCAAGATTGTTGCGCATAACGTCTCATGAGAATAAAATTTACCCAATGAATTGGAGTGATATCTAGGCACACACATATTAACATGGTCATGAATATGTTTTCCACATTAATAATCATACATAATCAATCACACATAAACATAAGGGTACCCATGGAAGGAAATGGGTATCATAATCATGTCATAAAACATAATGAATGGGCGTATCATACAAGTGTCCATGAAAGGAAGGAATTCAAAAATACATGGAAATTAATAAGTGAAAATAATAATATATCATGGTAAGTTATTTCAAATATAGTTGACAACATGTAAGAATAGTATTTAAGAAATTTAAGGATTAAAACATTTTAGTGCGTTTTTAAGGAAAATACTAAAGAGCATTTAAAATAAAAAAGGGAATAATATTTTATATAAAAACCATAATTGAACCAAAAAAGGTTTTAATAATAAAAATTATGATTTTATAAAAATAATGGTGTCTTAAAATATACGATAGAGTGCACTTGAAATTGGGTAAGAATTCAGGAAGTTCTCTTAAAATGAGTTTTCTTATCAAGAAGTATTGACGAGGGAATCATTTAAAACATGTATATAACCAAAATAGAATGATGAATGGATATTGATACATAAATTTGGAGCATGTAAACAAAATTTAGAATATTTACATAAAAATAAAATATAACTTCATTTCGGTAAAAGGAATTATAAAGAAACCTGAAGGAACAAAAGAGGTTCTAGTAGAATCCCTTACCTTAAATATGAAGGTGTTATTAACATGATCTTAACATCCTGGATAACAAAATTACATTAATTAATTAATATTTCCATAACCTCTTCTTCATGTAATTTATTTATTATAGCCTTATTAAGTTCATTCGTGGCCTTTTTGATGGGTTAAGAGGTTTAATTTCATTGTTTGGGAGCATTTGTTTCCTTGGTTTTCATGATTGGTTTACTTATATACCTGTGAGGATAAACATGTAAGATGAGAATGGTTTTCTAGAATTCAAGTTATATTTTATTAGTTAACATCTATAATATTAAATGGTCATAAAATTAATTTTGTTATTTGGAGTGAATATGAATCATTATATAAAACTTTTATGATAACCATTTTGGTTAATTGGCGATTTTTGATCACGACGAACTCATTTTGATTTATAAATTAATATCACATGTAAAAAAGATTCCAAAACCTTAAATTATACAAAATACATATATAATAGTCTGGTTCAACCATAAAAATGGTTTCTTGACCAGAATTGAAAATGATAAAAGAAATTGAAAACTCGTCGTCCTTGAATGTGATAAATTAACACATCTCGGACGATGTTTTCATTTCTAGTATAAAAAGAGGGGAAATGAGAGATGATGATGAATAATTACATTATCATAAAAATATGATAGTAAATTTAAGGTAATGTATTTATAATAACATTTGGATGGAAGGAGGTGAGGAAATAAAAATAAATAAACTTGAAAGAAAATAAAAGAAATGAAAAGAGGAATTTACCTCTTGAATATATCTTCCTTGAGAACCTCTTTAGGGGAGATGATTTGGTCTTTTTAAGAGATAAAGGGATTTTTTATGTAGGAAGGATCTTGGGAGGAGATTTTATCAGAATTTAGGCAATTCACAAGGCTTGAGAGGAGTGAAGAGAAGATTGGGGTGAGGGTTGTTTTTATAGTGGAGGAGAGGAGGGGTTTCCCATTATTTTAATCATTTGTTTAATATTTTTTCTCAAGACTATGAATAGTCTTGATTATTATGACCAAAAATAGAAAATAGGGCATGTGATTTATAGACAATGTCTATTTACATCATCAATGACTCAAGCATGATGCATGAATTCATTTATTTAGTATTTATCGTAAATTATCGTATTTTACTGTTCACTAAAAATTCAAGTATTTTAGAAAAATCACAAATATTTACACCAAACATTTTTCGATGTGTAGAATTAAAAAATTAACTCAATTTTATGAAAATAATTTTCTAAATATGATAAATATAATTTTTAATTAAAATCAGAATTTACTTGAAAATTAAAAATTATATAATTAAAACTGCTTTTCTAACACTTTGAAAAATTAATTAAGGTCTCATAAAATTATATTATGATCATAAGACACAAAAATAATAATTTATGAATTTATTTTATGAAAATAAATTTTCTTTAAATTTATTAAAATAATCATAAAATTTTAATTAAATATACATGACTTACAAAAATACCAACACTTTATTAATAATTTTTTAAAAATATTTATTTACTTATACTATGATATAGTTATAACACATTTTCACTTATAATATGGATAAATTTTATTTATAATTTCATTAGTGGGGTTACTATTACATTGGTCAGTTTACTATTCATAAGGGTCGCATTACTATTCCAAAGGTTGAGTTACTATTTCATCGGTATATGTTCCTTAACTTCTAGAGAAACCTTTTATTTCACTCATTATTCATTTAAAAAGTTTTCACTATGTTATATAAGTAAGATTATGTGATTATACTATAATAAATAATTATAAGAAGGGAATTCCATTGGTAAAACATTAGGTTATTACATTATACCCCTTATGAAATTTTACCCTCAAAATTTCATTTTACATTCTAATTCGTAAACGGGTGTGGGTACTTTTCCTTCATTTCCACCTCCAGTTCCCATGTTGCCTCTTCGTACTTATGGTTCCTCCATAGTACTTTGACCAGGTGAGTAGTCTTTTTGTGTAGAATTTTATCTCTATGATCCAAGATCTTCACTAACTGCTCCTCGTAAGAAAGATCATTCTCTAAATATACCACCTATGAAGAGAGTACATGTGAAGGGTCTGGTATGTACTTCCTTAAGAGAGATACATGGAATACATCATGCACTTTAGACATGGTAGATAGAAGTGCTAGTCGATAGGCCATAGCTCCAACACGATTAAGAATATCAAAGGGGCCATTGTACCTGAGACTTAGATTTTATTTCCTCCCAACTCTCATGACCTTCTTCCATGGAGATATGTGGAGGAATACCATGTCTCCAACTTTAAACTCATGGTCTCATCGATGATTGTCTTCATAGATCTTTTTTTGACTTTGGGATTCCTTGATGTGTTACTGAATGCTTTTCACCTTATCCATAATTTCTTCGACCATTTCAGTTCCTAGAAGCTTACACTCACCAACTTTATCTCAACATTATGGTGTTCTACACCTTTTCCCATAAAGGGATTCATATGGTGCCATTCAGATGCTGGAGTAAAAACTATTGTTTTAGGAGAATTCTGTTGAAATAGGGTGTTCCCTAGACCCAACTATGCAGACTTTTGATTACTATATAATGTTTATAGTTAGTTATACATGATTATATCTTACCATTATAGTGTATAATTTTCTTCATCTACTATTATAATGGTAATGTCCAAAGATTAATTTTTGTATCGAGAGGTTATAGTAAATCCCATGTTATAATGAGAACCTCGAGATACAATGACTGAATGAATTTCCCGAAGGCCTTCTTTTTTTATTGATTTTATGATAACCCCCCTTTCAAGGGATTAGGGGGAACCCTTACAAGGCCTGTAGGTTTAGATATTACATTTCCCGAAGTCTTGGAGACATTACAGGACCCATAGGTCTTAAGGAAATCAACAGACTATGACTACTTGAAATATATGTTCTATGGTCTAGATATATCTTGCTGACTGGACACAATAGATGTCTGACTATCAAGTGATGGGGGCTCATAAGCATTGATACTTATTTTCATGAAGTTCACACTTGGGGATCTCTAGAAGTTGGATCATGAGGACAGACCCTCCAATAGGAACACCACATGTTTTGGGTGTCATTGATCATTCCTATCTACGGATATATGTATTGGTCTCCTGGCTTGAGATCATTATCAATGTGTACCATTTGATTACGTACTTTGATGCAAGGAAAAAACCATTTTATTGGAATCGTGGAGAGGTATCTTGTGTTGGGTGTGTTGTCGGTGGTATGACTTTGGTTGAATGATCAAAAAATGATTTGTCGCTTCCAAGTTTAGGAAGTCGTATATCTCAGGCCTGGTTGATCAGGATGGTGGTGCCTTCAATAAGTCTTTTCCAAAGTAGTCGAAAGGCAAATTCATCCGGTAAGATCAACAAATAATAAAGTAGGAAAAGTACGACGACAAAAGTATGCATCCTACTTTATGAGATATTGAATGACAAAGAGATTATAGTACATAGTCAGTGTTTTTAGGTTGGTTGTCATTGTTATGACAATCCTTCTCTCTTTAGGGGCCATGATGGGTTGCTAGACTTCGCTCTTCGTCAGTGGATTTATTCACTTCTATTGAGATAATGGCCTAAAGGGTCACACACAATATTTCATTCAAGAATCCTCCCTATTCAGTTGAATAGGTATATGGGCATGGTGGGACCCGCCACAGGGTCCAAGTGTTGTCTAAGTTTTTGATCACCAAAATAATTAAATAAATTCATTAATATTTAAGTTATAGAATATTTGGGATTGAATTTATTTAATGTATTTACATGTTTAGTAAATATAGGATAATATTAATCGAACGAATATTATTTTAATATTCAAGGTTCGTTTAATATTAAGCGGGACAACGAGTTAAGTTAAATCGCTCGGTTTTTATAACATAATATTTTTTAAATATATTATAGGTATGTGATAAAATAATAAAAAATATTGACGCAGTTTAGTTCGTCAAAATTTTTTATTTAGTGGACGTTGAAATCAATGGGGGTTGGGGAACCCTACCAGGTATTTATCAACTCCAATATAAATATAGGAGGAGACTCTCTCTCATGTGAAACTAATCACTATTTATTCACTTTCATGGAATGAATGTTGAGAGACTCTATATCCTACCACTCTATAGAGAGATAAACTGTTGATCCAAGATGCTCAAATCAAGATCTATCTTTACCATCGAAGGAATCTCGATGCGGTGATCTTTGGGACGTCGAAAGTGTCGTCAGATCTCCGCGCTAGCACCTGAAAATCGACGATTGATGCTCCCACGTGTTTTTGAAGCGCGTTTGGATGATCTAGAGGGTTCCTAATTTGGATCCTTCAAGCGACGATCGTCATCGACTAGTTGCAGTCGACTGCAGCTACAGATTTGAAACAGGTACATTTTCTTTTTATTTTGTGCTCCTTATAATTTACGCGAGATCCTCGGACCTATCCAGGGCTCAGATTGTTGGCGACAAAAAGTTCCGCCATTCCACCGGCAAAAATTTTAAAAATCCCCATCCCCCCAACTTCCGCTGCGAGCCCCAGAACCATTCAGTGGTATCAGAGGGATCATGTAGATTTTATGAGCTTAGAAAATTAAATTTTCATTACAATTAAGTACAGGTTTCAAAGACGGTCATAGTGGATCAAATCGCGCATCGATCTGATGTCGAATGATCATGTTATAGTCATTTTAAATTTTCGGATTGATCTCGGGTATTAAATTTTAATTGATACCGAAAAACTGATCAAGTTTTGATCAGTTTCGGTTAATTGGAATTAGTTCCCATAATGGGAAAATTTTATTTTGACAAATTAAATAATTTTCATAATAATTATAATAATAATAATTATTTTATTATTATAATAATTTAATAATAATAAATTATTATTTTTATTATAATAATTATATTATTATTTAATATTAAAGGCTAATATTAGCCTTTGGAATTTATACAAATTGGAAGGGAGAGTTGACTTAATAAAAAAAATGATGATTTGTGTGGAAAAACACACAAAATAAAAAGAAAAAAAGGTGGACTTGACCTAATAAATGAAGGGGAGGATACTTTAAAAATAATAGGAAAGAAAGGGGAGGGAGGGAAAAGAAAAAAACCTAGAATGGGTTGGTGGTGCGGTGCATGAAATAAAAAGAAAAAAAATGGAGATTTTGGGGGTCCGCGTGGGACCCCGACCTCGATTGTCTTCCTCGCATGGCGCAACAGAAGCCCCCCCGCAGTCCGCCTTCCCCGGAGCCGTAGCCCTGCTCCTGTGGCTGGCCGCACCGCCCCGGCGCGCTGCGCCTCACCTCCTGCCTGAGCGCCGCCAAGCCCAGGCCTCCTTCATTGTGCAGCAACAGCAGCAGCGCAGGCTGCCACCCTCCTTGAAGCAGGCACCTCCAGTCGTTGGGCTCCTCACAGCCAGCTCCTCGGTCTGCTGTCCAGCATACCTTGCCACAGCGCCGGCCTCGTCGCCGCCCGACAGCCGGCTCCTCAGCATTGCAACAGGCGATCTGGCCTTCTCGGCCGTCACCTCCAGAGCTCAGCTTCCTCCCTTGCTAGATCGATCGGGCACCAGAACCGCCGCTGCCCCTTTGTCCGGATCGGAGCCCCGCTGTCGGCCTGCTCCCACTGGAGGCCACCTCCCTCCTCCTTTGTCGTGGAACCATCTGGACGCAGGGGCCACCGCCCACCCCAGCCGCTCCCCTCGACGGCGTGCCACCCCGGGTGCCCTCCACACCAGCCAACCAGACCAAGAAACCCGCGTCCCGGTCATTCTAGCCTGGCTCTGCACCGCCTGCGCGCCGCCTAGCTCCCGGCGCCGTCACCTCCGAGCCGCCGCCGACAGTTCTGCCGCTGGGCGCCGCTCCCCTCACCGGACCACCGTCCCTGCCGACCAGCGTCGAGGCCGATGAGGACCCCACCAAGACGAGGCGATACTTCAGAAGTGAAGCAAACATACAAGATAAGGGCAAGCTGCATCCAGAGTCAAGCTTCGACTTAGGTATGTTCCCCTTAGGTCGTTTATATTCTCAAGACTAGTTGGGTAGTATTTTACCTTTATGCATTTAGTTGTTATTTTATGCATTTATAAACAGAGGAAAAATACATGATATAATAAATAATAAAATTCAAAAAGAAGCGGCGTATGTTTTTCTATTAATGTTCAGTTGTGAGAGCGACAACATAGATGAACAATATTAATATAAATGGAATACATTCACAGAGAGAAAAACACAAAAAACCCTCAAAGAAATATTAAGTCACCATAGCCTTCCATCATTCAAGTTTGAACAAAACCGGGTGTTTGGGGTGTTGGTCATGCCATAGCTAATGGTGTCTCTTACTACTAGGGAGTTCTTGTTAGGGTGGTGGGTTGACATAACTAAAATTTTAGCAAATAAATAGCCATATCTAGATTGATGTAGTTTTAAAGACATGCGTTGAGTAAATCAAGTAAAGATTTTTGAATATGGGACTTCACTCAATAGATCAAGGAACTGGGAGTTAATGCAGTTGGCCAGTCAAAATCCTAACTTGAACTATCCGAGTATTGATGTAGTCATAGCTTGTAGACTATGAGGGAGGTTCAGGGATCCTTGCCACTATAATACTCAAGAGTATTCTGATTCTAGTGCAATGGGTTCATAGAATTCGAAAAATTAGTGGGAGGCATTTAATGATTAAATTAATCAGTAATGTCACATTTGGTAATCAACATAAAAGGTACTAATCTGCTAAAGATTAATTTGTAAAAATGGAAAGTAATACCACAAGTAAAAACTACGATAAATATTGGACAAAGTTAATGTCCAAAAAAGCACGAATTTCCAAAGTGTAGTATAGGCTCTTGCGCACATTACTACTATAAAGGAAATTCAAGGTGTAAGTGTCCCAACCTATTAAGCCACCTCAAGAAGCGTGGGTGTAAAATAGATTACAAGAGACTCATGAATTAAGAATATGATGGTTCTATCATAATGATATCATCAATGTCTGATGTTAGTTGTGGTTTCTACATCATGACATGGTTGATGTTACATGAAGTCTCATCTCCAAGATGTTTCTGAGGAGAAAGTGAATCAAGATTTGAATGTGATGTTTATACTCGCTTAGTGTGAAGTGAAAGACAGTTCATAATCTTTCATACCATAAAATTATTACACCTTTTACACCCAATTACTGTACTTTTGTTTAAGGATATAAACGAATGGTATAGAGTAAGCGCTTCATTACCATTAAGGTAACATTCGCCAAGAAATAAGAATATTAAAGAAAGTATTATCTTTTGTTCTTATGGAGAATAAATTGAATGAAAAAGTGAATAGGCCTATGGAAAGTTATTCCAAAGGAACCTTTGTGATGTCCTTCAAAGAAAAGAGGTTGGTTATTTAATAGGAGTTTTTTTTTGAAAAGAAGGACAGATAACATTAATGACGAAGATCAGCAGTCGTACAAGCGAAAATCCATGGAGGGAAATTGTCCAGCCAGAGCTGGTTGACATTGATGGGGCCTGAGGCCACCAGCTGGTGAGCTGCATTGTTTCCTTCCCTTTTGGTAAAGGAGAAGGAACAGTAAGAAAAGCCTTGGCGAAGCATGTAGATTCTCCTGGTGATGGAGCCAAATGACTGGAGTCTGCCATCGTTGTTGTTGATAACATCGATTACAGTGAGGCAGTCAGATTCAATGATGATATCAACCCATCCACGATCCACAATGTGTATCATACCGGCAAGGATGGCCATGGCCTCAGCAACTGCAGGCTCCTAGCAAGCCTGATGTGGTTCGTATTTTGCAGCAAGGATTTTCCCCAGGTGGTTTCGGGCCAGGTGGCCTTGGGCGACAAGCCCATCCTTTGGGAGTGACGCGTCCACGTTAATCTTAAGGGTCCATCCAGTTGGGGGATTCCATGGAAGGGGAAGGTAGGGGGTAGCACCTGTCATAAAATGTCCACTGTGGTATTTCCAGCCCTCAATCCAGGAGGTGGCCCGTTCAATCCAGAATTCGGGGGGTTTGTGAGCTTGATGGAAAACGTCATCATTGCGCCACACCCAAATAATCCAGGCTAGAGTGCAAAGTGAGCCTGAAGAGGCCAAGGAAAGAGAGGATCACCACCGCGTTAGAAGACCGGGAAGGTCAGAGGCCGATGCCATTGAAGCGGCAGAAGTCATGCCCCATTTATTACAAATTTTCTCAGCTCCCAGGCAGTGAATGATAGTGTGTAAAGGAGTTTCAGGAATGTTTGGGCAAAAAGGGCAAAAAGCAGAACTGGCCATATGTCGGTGAGTGAGGAGGATCATGGTTGGGAGAGTACCCGTGCAGACCTTCCACCAAAACTGGTGAATTTTAGGGGGAGCGCTGATCTTCCACACCAGGTTCCAAGGTCCCTCAACTCAGCCGACTGAGTGGTTGCCAAGAGCTAGTCTGTAGCCGGACCTCACCGGGTATTCGCCCAAGGACTCATTGATCCAGAAAAGCTGGTAGGGGCCTGCATTAGGGACCCAGGGAATGCTAAGGATGATTCTTTGATCCCTTTCATTAAAATAATCAAGGATTTTTTTTCCAGACACCACCCCTGTCCCTGGTCGGAAAGGAGGCAGCTGACAGTGGCATTTTTGAGACCTGGTTGGACGGGGGATGTAGCCTGCATATCATCCTTATCGATAATCCAAGGATCATTCTAGATATTGACCGATGAGCCAGACCCTATCCTCCATCTTAGTCTTTTTTCTAGAAGCTTTTTATCCCCCCAGATGCTTCTCCAGAGGAATCTAGAACGGGGACCAAGAGAAGAAGCATGAAAGTCCGTGTGGTGAAAGTACATAGCCTGGAGAACCCGTGCACAAAGAGATGATGGACGGTTAAGAAGGCACCATCCTTGCTTGGCCAAAAGTGCATCATTGAAGAGACGCAGATTCTGGAATCCCATCCCTCCATCTGATTTGGAATTGCAGAGTTTCTCCCAGGCCATCCAGTGGGGTCGATTCCTCCCATCATTCTTCCCCCACCAGAAATTGGCAGTGCGTGTGTGGATCTGGTTGATGATGAAAGTAGGGAGCTTAAACAGGTACATAAAGTAGCTGGGAATGAATTGTATGAAATCTTTGATGAGGGTCTCTTTGCTATCATTAGATATTCCTTTTGGGGACCAGCCTAGAATCTTTTTCTCGATCATGTCCACAAGAGATGAGAAGATTTATTTTTTGGATTGGCCAATAACCTTGGGAAGACCCAGGTACTACTGATGTTTCACAACCATATGGATACCAGCTGATGCGTAAAGATTATCCCTCTTAGAAAGAGGCACCCAAACACTGAAAGAAATTCCAGATTTTCCATGATTGATCGATTGGCCAGACGCCCTCTCATACTGTTGGATCACTTGGCTGATTATCCGACATTCATTAATTGTTGCTCTGGAAAACCGGAGACAATCATCGGTGAAGAAAAGATGCGACACTGGTGGGCTAACACGGTAGACCTTAGCCCTAGGAATAGATTTAGAGGATGCAGCCCTAGAAATAAGATTAGAGAACACATTAACCACTAGAATGAAGAGAAAAGGGGATAGGGGATCTCCCTGGGAAAGACCTCGAGATGGGGCGAATCCTCTGGTGAGCTCCCCGTTGACCTTGATTTTGAAGTAGACGGTCGAGATGCATTCCATGATCATATCTATCCATTTAGCACAAAAACCCATTTTCAGCATAACCATACGAATGAAGTGCCATTCCACTCTATCGTAGGCCTTGGTCATATCCAGTTTCTAGGCCATGGTTCCTCTTTTTGCGGTTGAGTGTGATTTCATAGAATGGAACACTTCATGGGCCACAATCGCGTTGTCAGTAATCAGTCTCTTGGCCACGAAGGCGCTCTGATTCTCAGAGATAATATTAGGTAGCCAAGGTCACAGCCGATTGAAAACGATCTTAGAGGAGATTTTGTAGGAGACATTGCCAAGGCTGATAGGTCTAAAATCAGGGATCGCCATAGGTTTCTTGATTTTGGGAATGAGGACAAGGATAGTTTCATTGATGGAGACAATGTTAGTATTCCCATCCCAGATATTTTTTTTATCATGTTGCAGATGTTGGGACCGATAATGTGCCAGTATTGTTTAAAGAAGAGGGCATGGAACCCATCCGGTCTCGGGGCCTTAGTGGGATGAAGTTGGTTAAGTTCCTTGCGTATCTCGTCATCTGTCACATCTTTGGTGAGTTGTCTATTGATCTCATCAGTGATCACGGGTCTGATACAATCTTCCACCTCGGCAGACATGAAAGGGGTTCCTGTAGAGAAAGTGTTCTGGAAATAGTCTGTCAAGGCCTCGTGGATACCATTATTGTCAGAGACTTTGCTTCCATCGGGATGTAAGTTGCAAGTAATAGCATTTTTCCTTTGCCTAGATGAAGCTTTCTGGTGAAAAAATCAGGTATTAGAGTCCCCCTCTTTAATATGGTTATCCCGCGCCCGCATGACCCAGAAACATTCCTTGACACGTAGGGTTGTGTCAAGCTCTCTTTGCATGGCTCCAATCTTAGAGAGAATTCAATTAGATGTGGGTTAATTGAGGAGGTTGCTCAGTCTCTTTTCAAGGATATCACAGTGCTGGTCGGGGTGGCGGAATTTCTTATTTCTCCAAGACCTCAGATCAGATTCGACCTGTTGGATATTGAGGAAAACATCCACTTGACTGCTTTTCCAGCTTGAACGGATCACCTCTTCGCATTCCTGATCTTCTGACCAGAAGCTCTCAAATCTAAAGGGTCTGTGAAGTTGTCTATTTCATTCGCCTTGCGTGCAATCAATGATAATTGGACAGTGGTCCAAGCAGTTAAGGGATATATGGCCGATGTGAAACATACTGAACAGATTAATCCAATCAGTAGAACCCAGAAATCTATCAAGGCACTCAGCGACGCGGGTTCCCTCAAAATTGCTGCGAAACAAAGTAAAAGGATTACCTGTAAACCCCAAATCGACCAGGTCCACCCTAGAGACTGCGTCCTTGAAGTTTGACATCGAAGCTGAGGGTCGAGAGCATTCGCCCATCTTTTCCTTATGAAACATAATTTCATTGAAATCTCCTCTGAAGAGGATAGGGCTCGGTAAATCATGTCACAGATTGCACAGAAGATCCCATGACTTCACCTTCTCATTATGGGATGGCTAGCCATAGAAACCCACAAAGGTCCATGATGGGTGAGAGTCTGTTTGGATAGTCGCGGCCACATGGTGGGAGGAGAAAGAAAAAATTTTGACGTCTATATTGTCCTTCCAGAGGAGACAAAGGCCCCCAGCATGGCCTTGTCAAGGCACTAGAAAGCAGCCTTGGAAGCCGCACTTCAGAGCAATACCATTGGTGTCATTGTTTTACAGTATGGTTTCAGACAGGAAAACCATATCGGGGTGACTTTGAACGCAATTGTGCTGAAGCATGCAAACCGTTCGTGGGTTTCCAAGACCACGACAGTTCTGGCATAAGGAAATCATTTCTCAGGCAGGGCTGGGTCTCACCGGTCACCACCTTTGGTTCCTCCAGACTTGTTTCTCCACTTTTCATTTTCCATCTCTTAGTGGGATACCTCCCAGGGTGGCCTATTTCATTATGTTTTTTCTGTACTCCGGGTGTAGGGTCTTCCATAGGACCATCACTCACTCCTCGTTGCACCCTTTTCCACATTCGATGGGTAATTGGGCCTGGTAATGAAGTCCCCATCATTCCATGGGCCTCCAATATTAGAGCGCCAGCTGCGGTCAGTTGTGGGTCAGGGTCTGGATCTGGTGGTTCGATGTGCATCAGCATTGGCTTTGAACAGTGTGTTGGGGGTTCAATGTGATTTGTCGCCAACTCTGTAGATGTTTTGGACTTGTCCTCCTGGGGGTTAGGATAAACTCTTGCATCCCTCTGAGTGGGAGGGCCAGCCGAAGGGAGATCCACTGGTTCAGTCATATGATATTTTATAGGTTTGGGATCCGCCTGACTGGTATGTGCCGACGTGAGACGATCACGGTCGTTTTGTTTTTCCGTCTCGGGAATGACAACATATTTATTCGTTTTGGCACGGAGCCAACGTCCATATTGGAGGAAAATGTTGTCGGATCCACTCTTATGATTTGTAATGCACTTTCTTTCCAGATGGACAAGGTGACCACAGGAGAAGCAGAAGATTGGGAGTTTCTTGAACTCGAATGATATGCAAATGTTGGTGTCCTCGATTTTCAGGAACATTCCCCTCATCAGAGGCACTGTAACTTCAATTTCCACCTTGATCCGCACCTCGGGGCCCTATTTTATTGGGTCTGAGTTATCCCAGTCAAGAAAGTGACCAACACAGTCCCCGATTTCTCTCATGATTCGTTTCGTTCTGGCATGGAAGGGAATTACTTTAATTCCTATCCAAAAGGGGGATCGGGTTAGACTCACTCGCTGGATTTCGTCCCCCACTCTTAATTATTCCATAATGAGGAGTTGGTTATCGAAGGAACATGGTCTGCCCCGCAAGATTTTGTTTCTATCTCTCTCATTGAAGAACTCAAAGACGAAGCAATTGGTCCCCGCCTCCTGGATAGCCACTCCGGATTCCAATTTCCAGATGTTCTGTAGAGTGTTTTTGAGAGCCCCCTAATTAATAGAAATATTTTCCACGAACTTTCCAACCACGAGCAGAGACATGATATTTTTCAAAATTGTGTCTTTATTTCATCGTGCCTCGATCGTCGCCTTTTCTTTGTCCGTCAGGGACAACCTCTTCCATTGGTTTATAAGTTCCGCCTCCATGGAGAAGGACCAAAAGAATATTTCTTAATAATCCCAATAGACCGGCTCCCTGATGAACCCCACGGCCCTAGATCCCTTGCCTAAAAACTTGGTAAAATATCCTGATAACACCCTGTGTGCAACGCCCACCCAGTCCAGCCACACACGAAGCAAGGTCGGGTCCAACAAAGATTCACTGGACCGGATACACCTTCGCGGTGCACCCAGGACGTCGCGGAGCAACACTTCACAGTTGAACCTTTCAGCTTATCCACACAAAATATGCTTCACTGAAGATTTGCAGAGACACATCACAGAGAAGACTCGACGTGGATCAACACCCCGTGGCAGCAGCAACGCGACGTTCACCAAACGACCACTCTGCGTGGCGAAGCATCGTGGCAGGTGCTTCGCGGATCAACACCCCGCGGCAGGTGCTTTGCAGATAAACACCCCGTGGAAAGTGATTCATGATTCAACACAGAAGGTCCTTCGCGAGCCAACACAACGCGGCAGGAACTCCACAAAGACGAGGGACCGATAACCGCCCACAAGTCACCGCCTGGAACTGAAGCTAAAAAGGGGGAAAACGAAAGGGTCCAGAGTTCTCGAAATTGGAAAATCTCGCGAGACAAGCTCGCTCAGCACTGAAAGGTAGATGGAGATCGAAGCTTGGTGTCTGGGACCGCCGTCCCTCTCCAGGATATGGCACCAGCGTAGTGTGACGGCAACGGGAAGGACTTCAAGTCCCCAGGGAAGGTTGTAGAAAACGCCTGAAAGCGATTTCGAGCAGGGGAAAGGAAGCCTGACTTCCTTCGAACCACCGAACCTAGGTTCCGAGACCTGGCGGAGAAAACTAGGGGCAAAAGAACATGGTAATCCCACCGCGGATGGATGGGGAGTGGCACAAAAAGATGTAAAGTTTCTTCACCAAGTAGCTGAGAAAGGGTGATTCCTAAGTCAACAGTAAGAAACACATAACTTATATTTTCCAAGTGATTAATTCAAATTGAACAAGTTGTTGAACATAACCAAAACATTTATATCATGTTCCCATTTGGTTATAATGATAAATTATTCTATGTTTTTGGAATTATTGTTGTTTGTGGTAACATATTGAACAAATAGCTCACTGGTACTTGAATCATAGGCAATATATGATGAATATAAAAAATGTAAGACTTACCTAGTTGTGGAAATATAATTCATTGTTAATTACAACTAAAATGGACGTCAAGAATATACCCAGTATGGTATTTAGGCTTAGAACAACTAAACGCTTTTGGTATTATTGACATCCTTAGTTTAGACAAAGAAACCTTTAGAAATAAAGGTATGCCACAAAGCTTCCAAGGTTAGTTTAACAAGAGAGTGTGAACTATTCCAAAGGAAAGCTATAGGTAAAGATACTTCATAAGATTACTTTAAGTTATTAAGTAATGTAACAATGAAGTATTTGCATGGTCATAAGATATGAGTTTCTTCATATCGACATGTCGAAGAATATCTTGACCAAGCAATCATCGATCATGATAATGTAGCGTGGAGTAATTCCTAAACGCATGTTACCTTATCTAGATCACATTAATGATGTTCACAAGGAGGATCAATGATGAGTCTTACATATTAACATTTATAAAAAAAATGTAGTGTGGATCAATTCCTAAATGCACATTTTATACATCAAATTCATGATATAAGTAGTATCAATGTTACAACCTGCAGAAACTTCCATTATATTTCAAGATGTGTTTTTAAAATAACAACATAAACCCATAACCAATATGCCAAGTAAAATGATAAATGGATATCATACAAGTCATAGTATGGTGAAAATCGATTATGTCATAGACATGTGTTACATATGCAAAGAATTTGTTAAGATTTAAACAATTATTGCATCAAGATAAACACATGGTGCATCTAAATAAATATCCAAAACGTTTATTAGGATATTACATAAATCCCTAAGATGGAAAAGATGTATTCAAGTATTAGACTACATTTCCATATAAGGCTACACATCTCTATTAGAGATAGTGGGAGCTGAATTGACTTGAACTTAGTCAATACTTTAGATGCATAAATGGTTGAAATAGAAATAAGTTCCACAAGTACATGTGGAATATGAATGTTCTAGTGACACATACTGCGTAGGAAGAATGAAACCATGGTGACAGTTTTATATTACCCACAACTGGTGATAAATTATTCATTAAGAATAATAAATCCAACAAGTAAACGGTATATGACAATAATCTAAGATTGAAAATTTCAATAATGTATTCCATGTATCAAATTGCAAAGGGGATTATAAATTGGATACTGCAGTGGGTATTAAAATGAGATGATTCATGGATGGTACAAGCCTGTTACTAATAAGGCTTGATTGGTTTTACCAAGTCAGTATGCCTAAATCTATTAGAATTTTACTTTTCATAGCTAAACTTATAAGACCGTTCTATTGGTCATTGGATGTCAAGATCATCTTTCGTGGAAGGTGTCTATATGATGCAACCAGAAAGGGATGATGACATCATATGATGCTAATGAAGGTTGAAATTTAATGAAATCCAGTTCAGGATTAAAGTAAGCAACATCATAATAGATCATTCATTTCAAATGAATCTTTGCCTTGTGTCTACCAAAGGTTAGTGGGAGTGCCAAAGTTTTTCAAGAGAAATATGTTCAGAAACATATTGAAAACAGATCTTGGTCTTATAGTTAGATAAGACTAGGTTAAAATAAATTCTCCAACGATTGACTTAAAGTAGAAACCTATGTTCTAGGGAACATGATCTACTGAGGTAGATCGAACAGTTTCTTGGACCTAGTCAATCAAACAAAAAGTGAAATTGTATTGAAAAATACAATTTGGAACAATTCAAGTTCAGAATTTTTGTCAATGTCACATGGATTAATCTCTCCTGGTTGACATGTTTGGAACATGGGAATATATTAAAGTTGTGAATTGAGTAGAATACGCTTCAGTGATGGATCAATCATGTATGCCATGTAATGTACAATAATTGATATTGCCATAATATACTTTATAGTAGGTTGATATCAATTGTATCCAAGAGAACTACAAGTGAAGCAGTTAGAACTATCATCTTGTACTTCAACAAGTACAAATGATATGTACCTGGTATGTGGACAAGAAGGTATACTAGTTATGGTGGGACAAAAACTAGTAATCCTTATATCAATTTGATCTAGTATCACAGTTAGGAAAATGCGATGAGTGAGTTAATCTCATAAAATCTAGTGGTAGCCATATCTACAAATACCGAGTATGTTGCAGCTTCTAAGGCAGCTAAGAAGCAGTTATTAATTGCAACAATTTTATCCAATTCTTGGAATCTCACCTAGTGAGAAAAGCATTATAATAATGTAAATTATGATATTCTTACTATCCAAGTTTTCAAGTTATGAAGATGGACAAAACTGATATACTCAAGGATACCTTATCTTGAGAAGTTTTACTCAAGTGGATAAGGTCACATACATCAGATATGCCACGTGGCGAAAATGTGTCAGGCCCAGTAGTTAAAGCCATTACTCAGTAGAAGCATGATCTTATCATGTGAGTAACTAACAAGTTTGGTTATCAAATTGGATCTAGTGAAAGTGGGACTGTTAAAATAGTGGGTGCTCTAGACCCAACTATAAAGTACTTTTGATTACCATATCATGTGTACAGTTAGTTATACATGATGCCATCTTACCATTATAGTGTAGACTTTTCTGTATCCACTATTATATTGGTAATTCCCAAAGATTAATTGTCGTATTGAGAGGTTATAGAAGATCCTAGGTTATAATGAGAACCTTGAGATACAATGAAATTGATATTAAATATATGTTTTATGGTCTAGATACATATTACTAACTGGAAATAGTAGATGTATGACTATCAAGTGCTGGGGGATCATAATCATTGAGACTTATTCTCATGAATTTCGCACTTGGTGATCTCTAGTAGTGAGATCATGAGGAGAGACCCGCCAATAGGTACACCACGTGTTTTGGGTGTCATTGGTTGTTCCTATCTACAGACATGTGTATTAGTCTCCTGACTTGATATCATTATCAATTTTTACCATTTGATTACATACTTTGATGTATGGAAAAAACCATGGTATTGAAATCATGGCGAGGTAGCTTGTGTTGGTTGCATCGTTGGTGGTATGACTTTGGCTGAATGATCAAGAAAGGATTTGTCGCTTCCACGTTTAGGAAGTATTATATCTTAGGCCTGGTTGATTAGGATGGTGTTGCCTTCAATAAGTCTTTGGCTAAAGTAGTTGAAAGGAAAATCCATCTGGTAAGATCAAAAAATAATAAAGCAGGAAAACGATGATGACAAAAGTGTGCATCCTACTTTATGAGATATTTAATGACAAAGAGATTATAGTACACATTCAATGTTTGTAGGTTGGTTTTCATTGTTATGAAAATCCTTATCTATTTAGGGGCCATGATGGGTTGCTAGACTACACTCTTGGTCTGTGGATTTATTCACTACTATTGAGATAAGGTCCTAGAGGGTCACACACAATAGCATATTCAAGAATCCGCCCTATTCAGTTGAATAGGTATATGTACATAGTGGACCCCACCACAAGGTCCGAGTGTTTTCTATGTTTTTGATCACCAAAAGAATTAAATAAATTCATTAATATTCAATTTATGAATATTTGGGATTGAATTTATTTAATTTATATACAAGTTTAGTAAATACAGGATAATATTAATCGAACAAATATTATTTTCATATTCAAGGTTCGTTTAATATTAAGCGGGACATCAAGTCGAGTTAAATGGATCAATTTTTATCACGTAATATATTTTAAATATATTATAGGTATGTGATAAAATAATAAATAATATTAATGCAGTTGAGTTCATCAAAATTATTTATTTAGTGAACATTGAAATCAATGGGGGTCAAGGAACCATACCGGGTATTTATCAATTGTACTATAAATATATGAGGAGGTTCTCTCTCCTGTATGGCTAATCACTATTCATTCACTTTTATGGAATGAAAGTTGAGAGACTGTCTCTTCTAATACTCTTTACAGAGAGAAACTCTCGATCCAAGAAGCTCAGATCAATATCTCTCTTCAGCATTGAAGGCATCTCGATGTGGTGATCGTAGGGACGTCAAAAGCGGCATCAAATATCCACGCTAGCCCCTAAAATTCGATGATCGATGCTCCTGTGGGTTTTTTAAGTGTGTGTGGATGATCTAGAGGGTTCTTACTTTGGATCCTTCAAGCAACGATCGCCATCGACTAGTTGTAGTCGACCGCAGCTTCATATTTTAAACATTTACAATTTCTTTTTATTTTGTGCTCCTAATAATTTACATGAGATCCTTGGACCTATCAGGGGATCATATTGTCAGTGATGACAAGTTCCGTCATCTCACAGGCGAAAATTTTAAAAATCCCCGACCCACCGGCTTTCGATTCGAGCCCCGGAACCTTTAAAATTCAACCAATGAAATATGGTGGTCCCATACTCCTTTAAAGTCCATATAACATTCTCTCAACATGTATTCCAATTTCTGAATAGTTTTCTCATATTTTCCATCAATTTGAGGATGATAGGCCATACTAAAGTTCAATTCAGTGAATAGAGAATGTTAAAGACTTTTCCATAACAACAAGGTAAATCTTGGATATCAATCAGATACAATAGATAGTGGTACTCCATTCATCCTTACCACCTATTTGATATATATCCATGCAATTTGATATAATGAGAAGTCCTCTAGAATTTCGATAAAGTGAATTGTCTTTGTAAGACGATCTGTATTGACCCATATAGCATTATTTCCTATGGATGTCCTTGGAATTCTAGTGAAATGGTATATGGTAATGTTCTCCCACTTCTATGTTGGTATGGATAGTGGTTGCATCATCCCCTTATATTTTTTTTCTTTCAGACTTGACTTACAGAGATACAAGGAACTTTGATGTATATTCATCAATCTCCTTCTTCATATTGTCCCACAAAAAATTCTCTCAGAGATCTCAATACATCTTTGTGCACCCTCGGTGAATAGAGAAGGTTGAGCTATGTGTGTCATTCAAAAGATCCTTCTTTATATTTGGATCGAATGGTACACATAGTCATGACCCAAATCTTACAAATCTTTCCTTGTTAATCCTGACCTCATAGGATTTCCCATTTCTGATTGCATCCACCCTTTTCTGAATTTCCACATCATTTCTTTGAGCATCCTTTATTTTCTCCATGAGGGATGGTTGTGAAATAATTTGAGAAAGAATTGATGATGTTCCTCTCTTAATGATTCCCATATCCATCCTCTACAAATCTAACAATATTTTATCCTTTTCATTTCTCACCATTTATAAAGATATAGGATCCTTTCTACTTAGAGCATCTGCCACCTTATTTTCCTTACTGAGATGGTAGTGGATTGAGCAGTCAAAATCCTTGATGATATCTAACCATATTGGATGGCACATATTAATCACTTTTTATGTGAATATATATTTGAGACTCTTATGATTAGTATATATCTCACACTTTTCCCCATAGAGATAATGCTGCCATATTTTCAACATAAAGATCACAACCGCCAACTCTATATCATGCATGGGGTAGTTTTGTTAATGTATTTTCAGATGACTTGAGGTGTAGGCTATCAATTTATCATTTTTCATCAGCATACATATTAATCTCTTCATTGAAGTATCACTGTACACCACAAATATTTCTCCACTTATCGGGAGTGTGAGTACTGATGTAGTGATAAGCCTCTTTTTGATCTCCTTAAATCTTTCCTCACATTCTTGAGTCCAGAAAAACTTCACCCCCTTTCATGTAATATTGGTCATTGGGTTTTAAAATCGTGAAAAGTTGTCCACAAATGAACGGTAATACCTAGCTAGACCAAGGAAGCTACGGATCTCCATTATAGATGTTGGTCTAGGCCACACTTTTATTGCCTTTGTCTTGGAAGGTTCCACAGATATCCCTTTACTGGTGATAACATGCCCCAAGAATGATACTTCCTCTATAAAGAACTCACATTTACTATAATTTTCATATAGATTCTCCCTTCTCAAAGTATTTAGTACAATATTCAAATGTTCTTCATGATCCTCCTTGATATTGGAGTATATCAGAATATCATCGATAAAGACTACCACAGATTTGTCGAGGTAATCTCTAAAGACTCTATTCATTAGAGCCATTAAAAATTCTAGAGAATTAGTGAGTATGAAGGGAACTATTAACTCATAGTTTCCATACCTCATTTGAAAGATAGTATTGGGAATATCTTCCTTCCACACCTTTAATTGGTGAAATCCCAACTGAAGGTCCACCATAGAGAAATAACTATCCCCAAGAAGCTGATCGAACAAGTCATATATCCAAGGTAGGGGATACTTGTTCTTTATCATGATTTTATTGATACCATAATAATAAATGCAAAGGCACATTGAACCATCCTTCTTCTTGATGAATAGGATTGACACTCCCCATGGTGAAGCACTTGGGCGTATAAAAACCTTGTCTATATTCTCCTGTAACTACTTCTTCATCTCTTCCAAATCTATGGTGTCCATTCTATAAGGTGTATATGATATAGGTAGGGTTCCAAGAATAAGATCAATTGAGAACTAAACCTCTCAATCAAGAGGAAGACCAAACAATTCTTCGGGGAATACATCAGTGTAACCCCTCACGATGGGCATGTCTTCAAGCATGATTATCTCCTTTATCTCAATCATTTGATATAGACATGCTTGCTCATAAAGTAGTAATATCCACCCTTGAGACAATGATTCTAAAGTAGATTCATCTTCTTACTTACAGTTTTAAAGAATTGGAGGATGCTTCGGGATGTGAAGAGTGATCTCCCTTTCCCAACAGTTGATGTTGGATTTCAATAAAGAATTCCAATCCATGCCCAAGATAACATCAAACTCTACTAAAGGAAGTATGATGAGATTTTATGGAAGGTTTAGTCCAAAAATGTTAACCGGGGAGGAGTTATATACTTTGGATGCAATAATTTCCCCATTTTTTGTTATCACAAATAACTCAATCTTCAAATTTTGAGGTGGGGTTTGAAAGGTTTTATTAAATATGCAAGATATTAAAGAATGTGTAGCACCAGAATCAAACAGTACATTCACTATTCTTGAATGAATAACTAGAGTACCTGTCACCACATCATTTTTTGGTTCCACCCCAGTAGTAGTGATAGCATAATACCTTCCTTGTTTCCTTGGAGGTTGTTTTTGATTGCCTCTAACATCCCTTGGCTTAAGGAAATTGTTCACATAATGCTCATGGTCCTTGTAGTTGAAACACTACACTATTGGATGAACATTGATCTGAACCTTCCTTTATTCTTCCAAATTAGTGGGATTATTCATATCCCTTCAACATTTCTTAGACATATTTCCCATCTTTCCACATTTAAAATAATTATTGGTTCCCTTTAGACAGTTCCCAAGATGCTTCTTCCCATAATTTTAACACATGTGATGTTCGATCTTCTTTCCATCATGGGATTTATTTTCTGAGCCACCCATATTAGACTCCATTTTCCTCTTTTTTTTCACTAGGCCCATGAGACCATTGAGAGTCTCTGATCTCCATTTCAACCTTGAGGGAACAACTAACAATCTCCTCATAACTATCAAAGTCTCAAATCAGAAACCCTTTTTGTAGGCTTGGATTTAGTCGGCTAAAGAAGTGATCCACCTTGCTTTAATTGTTCATGACAAGTCTGGAGGCATATATTTCAAGACTTTTAAATTTTTCTTCATACGTCCCAATGGAATCATCTTCCTTCTTCTTATGTCTATGGAACATTATTTCCATATTGATATAGAGGGTTCAGGGAAAATATTTATTGAATTTTTTTTATTGAATTCCTCTCAATCCATGGAATCAATTTCCTCCTAGGACTTCATATTCTTGATCAGTGTCCACCACTGATCATCTTCCCCATCAAAACTATACACCATCATCATGACTTTCTCATCTTATGAGCACTATAGGATAACTAATATCTTTTCAATTGAGTTAATCCACTCTTCTATGAGGAGGGGATTAGAAGATCCACTAAACATGGGAGGCCTTTGCTGCATGAAGGATTCAACGAAAACTTTCTCTTTCCTTGGAGGAGGAGGTAATTCTACATGATTCAAGTTATTATTCATAACTTGATCCAGAGGAGAAAGTATTATCATAAAGTTTTGAGAACTCGTTCCCATCATATTTGGCATGTCATTAGGGAAATATTCACATTCCCTATTACATTTACTGTAAGAACATGTTCTTCTATTTCTCACCATTAACTAAGAAAAAGAATGTACAATTAGGGGGCTTGAATACTTAGTTAATAATCATAAAAAAGGAAAATTTAAACATAAAAGGATAAACTCTTAAAGTAAAAGTATATCCTAATTTGTGATTCCCTAGGTTTCAATCTAGGTTACCCATGATATGCTTCCTCACATTTATTCTTATGTTATTATTTTTTTTGTTCCCATAATAATGTTTTGTACTAAACTTATTAATTTACCAATGAATATCCCCCGGAAGTGTCAAATTAGGAGTGTAGCAAGGCCCATTGTCGTGCACCAGTTCTCATTCCATTCTAGCTCAAAGCGGTGTTTTTGGGTTTTACCCCTAGATATTTCTATGCTATAGCCACATCCACTTGTTTTTCTCCAGACATGGATGTATTTTCTTGATAAACCACTAACTCTATACTTACTAAAATTTAGGTATTTTTTATTATACTTAGTCTTATCCATAAGGTTCTTACTAAAGTGCTCAATTCCTAATCTATAAAAAAACTGACCATCCTATGATACCAACTATAGTAACCCTATACTTTTACATATATCATTACTTTATTTTAATCATAATAAAGCATCATCTTACAAGCTAAGGATCTTAAAGTCCCATTTCTAGGAAGACTATGTACATAAAACATAAAAACATAAGACTAAATAAAAAATTTCTTTATTTAATCTTCATAAGGATATTCTAACTTCAATTTTTCTCATACATCCTCATAGGACAACCCGAGGATAACATGAACAAAGGGATGATCTAAAAACCCAGTAAGGTAATAATCATAATAATAAAGCTTTTGTACATGGGTTAGAAAGCATGACATAGTGATATAAAAAAGGCATGGAAAATATGGAATCATAACATATAAACATGATATCATATAAACATGGAGTCATAATAATGTGGAAGAAACATAAAACATGACTTTAGAATGATCCCAGGCTCGTTGCACATAGAGGAGCACAAGTCAAGGTTAACCACCAAGACCGTTGCACGTGGTAGAAGGATTCTAGGCTAACCGCCAGGACCATTGCACAAAACGTCTTATGAGACTCAACTTTACTCAATGCATTGGATCAATATCTGGTCACACCCATATTAACATTTTCATGAATATTTTTTCCGCATTAAGAATCATACATACTCAATCATGCATAAATATAAGGGTACCCATGGAAGGAAATGAGTATCCTAATCATGTCATAAATCTTATGAATTGGCGTATCATACAAGTGTCCATGCAAGAAAATAATTAAAACATACATGTAAATTAATATGGTAAAATAATAATATATCATGGTAAGTGATTTAAAACAGAATTGAAAACATGTAAGAAGATTTTTTTAATAAATTTTAGCATTAAAAAATTTTAGTGGGGTTTTATGGAAAATACTAAAGAGCATTTAAAATAGAAAAGGGAATAATATTTTATATAAAAATATAAGTGATCCAATAAGGTTTTTTATCATAAAACTGATGATTTTATAAAAGCAATGGTGGATTAAAATAGATGATATAGTGCACTTGAAATTAGGTAAGAATTTGCGAAGTTCCCTTAAAATGGGTTTGCTTATCGGAAAGAATTGAGGAGGGAATCATTTAAAAATATGTATATCCTTAAAAGAGAATGATGAATGGATATTGATACATGATTTTGGAGAATATAAAAAAAATTATAAGATTTACATAAAAATAAAAGATAACTTCATTTGGGTAAAAATAATGATAGAGAAACCCAACGGAACAAAGGAGGTTTAGGTAGAATCCCTTACCATAAGTCAGAGGGTGTTCTTCCCTTGATATTAATGTCCTGGATAACCAAACTACATTAATTAATTAATATTTAATGAACTTATTATTCATTTAATTTATTTATTATATCCTTATTAAGTTCATTTGTGACCTTTTTGATAGGTTAATAGGTTCAATTTCATTGTTTGGGAGCATTTGTTTCTTTGGTTTTCATGATTGGTTTACTTATATACATGTGAGGATAAACATGTAATATGAGAATGGTTTTCCAGAATTGAAGTTATATGTTATTAGTGAACATTCATAATATTACATGGATATAAAATTCATTTGGTTATTTGGAGTGAAGATGAATCATTATATAAAACTTTAATGATAACAGTTTTGGTTAATGGGTGGTTTTTGATAACGACGAACTCATTCTGATTTATAAATTAATATCATACATACAAAATATTCCAAAACCTTAAATTATAAATAATACATATATAATATTCTGTTTCAACCATAAAAATGGTTTCATGACCAGAATTGAAAATGGTAAAAGAAATTGAAAACTCGTCGTCCTTGAATATGATAAATTAACACATCTCAGACGATGTTTTCATTTCTAGTATAAAAGGAGGGGAAATGAGAGATGATGATGGATTATTCCGTTATCATAACAAAATTCCAATACACGTAAGGTACTAGAGTTATCATAACATTTTGATGAAAGGGGGTGAGGAAATAAAAAGTAAGAAAGGAACTTGAAAGAAAATAAAATAATTGAAAAGAGAAATTTACCTCTAGAACATATCTTCCTTGAGTAATTAGGAGAGAGGATTTTTTCTTTTGAAGAGAAAAAGGGATTTTGGACATGGGTAGGATATTGGGAGGATATTTCTGAAGAATTTAGATAAGGCACAAGTCTTGAGAGGAGTGAAGAGAAGAGGGGGGTGAGAGTGGTTTTTATAGTGGAGGAGAGGAGGGGTTTCCCATTATTTTAATCATTAGTATAATATTTTTTCTCAAGACTATGAATAGACTTGATTACTGTGACCAAAGAAAGTAGAGAGATCATGTGAGTTCGAACCAATGGATATTTACATCATCTATGACTCAAGCATGATGCATAAATTCAATTAATTAGCATTTATCATAAATTATCGTATTTTACTATTCAAAAAAATTCAAGTATTTTAGAAAAATCCCAAAAAATACCACCAGACATTTTTGATGTTTATAATTCAAAAATGAACTCCATTTTATGAAAATAATTTTCTAAATATGAACATTTTAATTTTTTATTAAAGTCATAATTAACTTGAAAAATAAAAATTTTAAAATTAAAACTGTTTTTATAACACTTTGAAAAATTAATTAAGGTCACATAAAATTATATTATGATCATAAGAAATAAAAATAATAATTTATTAATTGATTTTATGAAAATAAATTTTATTTTATTTTATTAAATTAATCATAATATTTTAATTAAATATACCTGACTTATGAAAATACCAACATGTTATTAATAATTTTTTAAAAATATTTATTTACTTATACTATGATATATTTATAACATATTTTCACTTATAAAATTGATTAATTTTATTTATACTTTCACTGGAGAGGTTATTATTACATTGGATGGTTTACTATTCATTAGGGTCACATTACTATTCCAGAGGTCAAGTTACTATTTCGTCGGTATATGTTCCTTAACTTCTAGAGATGCCTTTTATTTCAATCATTATTCATTTACAAAGTCTTCATTATGTTATATAAGTAATATTATGTGATTATACTATAATACATAATTATAAGAAGAGAATTTCATTGATAAAACATTGGGTCGTTACATTAAACCTGGGCCTCCTCACCTATATATCACTAAACCATCAGTCATCACATGCTCACATAAAATCGCATAACATGTCTCACATCTAGAGAAATTATGCAAGGAAGAAGGAAAACAAAAAATTCAATAGGGAATCTAGGCCCTAAAAACCGTGGCATCCCGCCTTCACAAGAAAATGTGCTCGCTCGACCCCAAACATTTATCTTTATCAAACAACTGGTTCATTACCATATTGAATTAATTGATTAATTTATCACATGTTATAACCATAGGTAAACTTGGTAATTAGCTATAAAATAGCTATAAGATTTGTAATCATTCTTTCAATCATAACTTCCAGTTTCATCAAACTATAAGGAAGAACATTTTCAGTTAAACATATCTCTAGCATCACTTTTATTCCCATAAAATTATAAGGAAGAACACTTTCATTTAAATGTGACTCGTTTTTTTTCATGAACAAGAATTACCAATTTTATGTTCTTTATCCAATTTAAAACATAAAAAAATTCTAAAAAATAACATAATCAACATGTTATCCATATCATAATCAAAATATTGCACACTATCTAGAAAAATAAGAGGCAACCTGTTAACATGGTATAAACACATGTGATCACAAACACCATTAACCATCCCTATTCATTAATCTGGTTTTATCTTCATTAAGGTCAATTCCACCATTACCCAAAGAGATAAATTAGGATAAATTTATGATTTCACATAAAATAATAGGATAAGCAATGAATCCCCTGCCTCAAATTATAATTTCAATAATCTTCATAAAAAAACTGATGATCTATGATCAACCAACACCAGAAGAAAAACCATCGAAATGAAGGAATATTTTCTGGAACCTTACATCTATAAGCTTCCAACAAATCAATATAAAAAAAATAAAAAAATAGAGGGTTTGGCCACCATGAACATCCAAAAAAAGGATAGATAAAAAGGGGAATAATAAGAGAAAGGAACCTTGAACAAGAACACTCGATTATCCATGGGTTGAGTTAAAATCCTCAAGGAATTGATCATAGGGAATCAAGGGAGGGTAGACCAAACATTACACAACAAATTTTTCAATAGATCCTGAAATGGTGATATTGTTCAACCATGCCCTAGGTTTTTCAGAGCATCTGTAATTTGAAGGAACACCCAAGGAGGTGTTCAAATCAATTAATAAGGGTAAATAATGAACTAAAATGCATTTAAAACCACCATAATGTCACAAGAATTTCCCCCCTTCGAACTGGTCAAGATTTGAGGAAAAAGGTGGTTCTTTCAGGCTTTTTAATGAAATCATGACTGCTACCATAACTTCCACCACGACCTAGCCATGGTCATGGTGTTCTTTATTATGTCATACTAAAACGGCTTGTTCCAGGGTGTGTTTCTTACACCCAGGATATTTTTAACTCACTATAGCTTCAAAAATGGATTTTTAAGAATTTATCCCATCCCCATTTTGGAAATGGGAATACCATGCCATCCAGATCCTGTACGAGGTCGTGGTGTAGCCCGTTTTGGACCAGAGAGTCTCTAAATACCTAAAAACTCCTCCAAACTCCTTCAAACCCCCCCTTAACACCACTAAGACTTAGGAAAACAAAAAGGAATGGTTAGAAGGTCTGGACCATTACATAATGGAAAAGTGGTGAGGGTGAATTTCTAAATATTCCTACATATAAATTGAAAATAAAGGTTTGATCAAAATAAAGGAAGGAATAATTTAAGTTGAACATGATTGCTAAAAATTTGGTCACCCATGATCCCCCCCCAGAGTGATTGCACCATCCCCTGGGAATCTCAATTTCTATCAGATCTGGGTTACCTCTTTTTTATCTATAATTATATTCTCAATTGTGTTTAATTTTCTTACATGAAGTGTAGATTTCATGAAGATAAAGAGATTTATGTAAAAGAATATAAGCTTAATATGAATCAAAGAGAAGATATTTTTAGTGGAAGAAACATAGAGGCTTTGGAAAAAACATTGAAAAATCATAAAAACAACGTGTCTTAGAAGTAGTGTAAGTTAGACTCTCAAATGAAATGGAAGTAGGATCCACCACTACTGAAAGTTAAAGTGTACGCAAAAAATTCATGTAAATTTGATAAAATTTATCCTTTGAAAGAAGGTTTTTGTAGCTACGGTGAGTACGAGTCAAATGAATATTTTTACTCAGAAAAAAAATATTACATGAAAATTTAACCTATTGAAGTTAAGCCATATATAATTTCATTTATAAAGGGATTTCAAGAAGAAAACTCAAAATCGAAATCAAAACATGGTGAGATGGAGAATGAATTGGGAAAGATGTTTTATGACTACAAAAATATTACTGAAATATTTGATGGAAATGATTAAAAGATATTAAATTCCCAATAATAGTTAAATCTTTCATAAGAAGCATTGAAAATGAGTTTTTGTGAGAATTTCTTTGTAATGGATGTTTCTAAGAAAAAGATTCATGCACTTAAATATACTCCCAATGAAATTTTTGATGTTAAGAATACTAAATTGAAAATCAAGGAAAATTGAGAAAAAGAATTTCACGATTCCTTAAAAGAGGTAATTAAGTTACATTAATAAAATATTCAAAGTTAAAATTTGATTATGAAGATAAATTGATGTGTCATGAAAATTAGAAGAACACTTCAAATTTAAAGGGCCTTGAGCTAGCGATGATATTGAGAAATATGGAAGCTAATCAAGCTGAATCTTCACAGGAAGCTGAGAAAATTAAAATTTCCAAAATTAAAAAATAATTTCTCACTACTTGAAAGACTCAATAAAATATTAGGAAGAAAATGAGATCATTATAAGTTCCATATTTCAATAAGTGGAAGAAAAAGGAAATCCCACATTTTGATGAATCAGCATGCACTAATTTCTATATATTGAGTAGTGCAGGATGTAGTTATAGACAAAGAATGTTGAAGAAAAGTTATAAAATAACCTCTTATGTCAAGGTAGATATAATAAAAGAAAAAATATTTCACATCAGATGTATGAAAAAAAGAAGCTAATATCTAAAAGAAAGAAGTTTCAGAATAATTCTACACTAACCAAAATTTAATACCATGAAAGAATCCAATTCTTATTAGATACTGTTGGGTTTGAAGAAATTTTAGACACATGGCCATAAAATTTTGGCATAATATTTCAACGTATGAAAAAAATAAGTCCAAAATTATGGGGGGAAGAATAGAAGGTATGGAAAACTCATTTATGTACACCCAACCCTTGTAGAAAAAGAATAGTCTGATGATATCCAAATGATTTAAATATCTTGAAAACTTTCATGGAACATTCAGAAGAATTATTCTTGGATATAAGAGTTATGGTATTCTTATAACATGAAAAAATTAGAAAAGAATAATGTATGGATGCCATAAAATAACAAGGAATATAAAATGATAATAGTCTGTCAGTCTACCTTGAGATTTAAAAATCAGAAGCTACAAGTATGGTTACACCCCAGAAGAATGTTATAGATATTTTATTCACATGAAAATATACTGCTTGTGTGGAATAAAATTACACTTCATGGATAGTTGTAAAATCACCATGAATGTTCAAGTTGATGAAAGAAAGATCAAGAAACAAATCTAGTTAATTTGAGAAATACAATAACAGATTATAATGGTGGAAGACTTATTCAATGAAGTATTTGAAGTACACAAAAATTTGACTATGAAAAGTAACTTATCAAAAGATTAGAATCTATGTGTAAGGTGTAGGTTTTCCAACCAAACTCTTGAAAAATTCATGACGATATAACTAGGGCATGAGAGGATAGAAAAAAAAGTGATACAAACATCAGAAGAAACCAAAACTGACATTAAGAAGAAACTCCCACACAAAGTGAAAAATAAAAGTGAAAGGAAAAATCCCATGTATCCCAAAAAGATAAATTCTTTGAAAAGAAAGGGTGAAAACATAAAAGAAAAATGAAGTTAAAGTGAAGAGAGTTTTTAGGTTGAGAAAACTTTCTCAACCATGTTTCTCTAATTGAAGAAAATGTAAGATACACTTTATTCATGATTGATCTGAATGATTTCATTGAAAATTTAATTGAAAGTGATGTAATTTAAGGGGTTCCATAAAGTTTATATGAATCTAGTTATTCCAAAATATTTATATGTTTAAGTAAAAGAGTCACATTCTGAACAACCAAGGTGTTCCAATTCCAGATGCTAAAAAATATGGTGGATTGAAGATTGATGTACCCAAATGCATAAGATCTAGATGATGAGGATGAAGATCTAGATAATGAAATCTAGATAATCAAAACTACTATCATCTTTGAGGTACATTTACTATACTCTCTCATTTTTATATGAAATATTAAGTTTATATAGAAAGGGGGGAAATGATTTTTTGATGAAAAAGTAAGAATTATCTTACAAAGGGGGACAAACTAGATCATTTTTATGCTGGAAAATTTTTGATCTATTTGTTGAGATAGATAAAAGGAAGTAATTTGAAAGAAATTATAATAAACTTACCCCTTAAATAACATTTTATAAAATTAGTCATCACTTTGTATTTTTATGGAAACCTTTAATGTATGAGTTAATCAATCTTGTTTTCTACACTGAGCATGGATCATTTAGAAATAAATTTTGTTAATTTAGGGATTATTGGTTTAATAGAAGTGATTTTATTATTCTCTCAACTAGTACAAGGTTTACATTCAATTAAACAGAATATAAAAGGTGAGTATGAAAAATGAAGAAGGCCCCTCAACTTAATTTCTTAGAAGGAGGTAAAAGAGACTTTGAATTTATTGTCAATAAGGGGGGAAATATCATTGAGTTAAATATTTTTAATGGATATTGAAAAAAAATCCAAAGGGTGAGATTGAAGTTCCCATAAGATGATGATGATGATATATTATGTTATTTATAAATATATTGTGGAAAATTAATGAGTATACTGAAGGAAAATGTTTATATAGATGTTCCAGAAGAATTCCACTTGGAGATCATATTTTGAAAGGAGAAACCAATGAAAGAAAGAACACCATAGATGTAAGATATACATTTTTATGATGATTGAATGTAATAAAAATGATTGGAATTAGTGTTGTTGATAGATGGAGGAGAAATACATGGAAATTTTCATATCTCAAAGAATATATTTACATCAGATGATTGCAGAACTTATTTTCATTGAATTCATGACTAGTGATGAAGGATGGATAAGTGTTGTCAACCTCATTTTGAAATTGTAAAAGCTTCCTAGAAATGGTGATATGAAATATTGAATTACCAACTCAATGGGAAATTGTAAACAACCCATTGAATGGTGAATCTATCATATGGGGAGATTGAAGACCTAAATGAAGATTTGAAAGAAGATTCTAGAAGAAGATATGCTAAAGAATGTAAGTCTAAAGGTAAAACCATCAGAAGAAAATAATTAATTTAATGAAATTAGGATGACCGTAAGGATGAACCACAATGAAAAATTAAGAAATTTTGTATGTGTCATAACCCGTCCCCCGGGGCCAATGCCGTGACTACCCCAAGCCCACCTTCTATAGGCCAGAGGCTAGCGACTAGCACCAAAAGGTGTATCCATATAACTGGAAGGCATTTCCTTTAAACCTATACAAACACACATCCCAAGAACACAAAAAGAAGAAACCACGATGTAAACTGCTGTAGTAAAAAGTGTACTGAAAGTAAAGGGGCCAGAATACCAGCCCAACTGAAAAGTACAAGTACAATTGAAAAGAGAAAGTAGCTCCTGGATCATTCATCGAGGATCTTACCTGAAGGGTAGGTACAACTCACGGTCAGTAGTCTCTGCGACACGTCATGTCAAATGGTCCACCTCTGAGAATTGTGCAGTTCTGGCTCCCTCAGCCTCGATCAATGTTGTCTGTCGTCTGCACAAGACACAACAAGGTGCGGGCGTAGCCCGTGTAGGGGTGAGTATAACAATACTCAATAGGGACCCCGAGACCCTCGAAGGTCTCCCAGAGTTCCACAAAGGAAAAAATACAAAGCAAGACCTCAATCACAAAGCACGAAGCAGTCATCAACTCTACTTCGGTATATTCCCATACTTATACCTAAGTTAAAAAATGTTACACGTATCATCCATGATGGAACTTAAGGCTCCAACTTTTAATCCATTTTAACAACTGATCCACGAAGGAAGAATACCACAAAGGTAACACCATGAAGATAACACCACGAAGATAAAAGTACCACAAAGGTAACACCATGAAGGTAACACCACAAAAGTAAAAGACTCAGCTTACACCGGGTATATAAGTAAAGCACAAAAGTACAGATGATTAGTCAAGAATATAGATCATCTTATTGTGTCGAAAGTCACTACTACTGACTATACAGAGTCTAACCCACACATGATCGATAGGTACTAACCCCCACTGACACACATAGGATCTGACCCACACAGGATCGGTATGCACTGACCCACATGGGATCGCTGAGTGCTGACCCATATAGGATCTGACCCACACAGGATCGGTGCTGACCCACACAAGATCACTCAGTACTAACCTCTGTATGATCTATCTCTAACCTTCACCTCACTGCCAACCACTGGATTCCTACACTAAGCACACTTGATTCTGGGGGGATCAGATCCTTAATCCATCGGCCATACCTCAACCGCCATGAAGTTCCACGAAGAAGTTTCCCAATGGATCGCCATGTCATAAGGGTTCCAACGCGGTAGAAGGCGCATCAATCGGACGCCCGCTCTGTGACTTATAAGTGTTTTAGTTCCGAGGCCCCGGTTGGATTCAGGTCTGATCCAACCAGGCCTTAATCCAACTTTCTCCAAAAACTCAAGTGGAGTATAGTAAAAGTACTGTCTCACTCCAAGGGTCCCAGTGGCATAGATGGGTCATCAAACAGACGCCTGGATTTCATGTTATGGCTCTTTTAGCGAAACTGGGCCTAGAAGGGTCAGGGTCCGGTCCGACCTGGGCCGTGGAGGGCTCGGTCTGCTGGGCTGTGGACCGGCCCGACCCACGGAGGGGCACGACTTTCTGGGCTCGCGCAACCCACCCTATCTGGCACAGAGGAGTGACCCCCCCTGATTTCTCGAACGGCCTTAGTCGTTCAGTTTTGTGCGACGATCCCACTGGTTGGGGCCCACCCTAGCTAGCGGGGGGGGGGAATTTCCCCCTGTTTGGAATCGAAGCGGCGGTGTCACCAGGTCGCCCACAGGTAGCGGGTCCCAACCATCCATCGTGGCCTCTAAGCCACGACCATCCTCAGCGGCGCGCTGGTCGCCTTCGTTCACGGCTAGCCAGTACCGGCCATCGATGTCCATCACAAAAATATGTTGTGGCCTTCTATTTCCAATGGTGCGCGAAGGCGTGCCGCCACCTCCTATGCATCCATCCATTTCAGGCTGTCGTCTTCACCCATCATGGCTACGACCATGACCTTCTTCACCAGGTGCGTGCAATGGCACACCACTATCTCCTCCCCGGTCGGCTGTTGACGACCACCGCCATCCTAGTTTTTGTCAAAAGCGAATAAAATGCTCATGAAAAATGGACCAAAATTCCAACAAAAGGAAGAGGGACCAGGACTTGTTCGTTTGGCTCACGCCCTCCACTTTAGCTTGATAGCAAGAGGGTAAAACAATATTCAATAACTCTTGAAACTAAAATCAAACAAAAAACCTACCTCAAGATCGTTGGAGAACATCTGCATTTGAGGATGATTCAGAATTCATCGTTCCCAAACAAGCCTCCAATGACACCGCTCGATCATTGTTCTTTGATTAATGATTCGGTGTCGCTCATCACTGCTCATTGGAACTGATCCCATCCTCCAAGTGGTTGGCATCGTGAAACTTTATCAGAACTTCGTCACTTGGTGAAGTCGTACCAAGACTCCTCCCCAAGCTCCATATAAATAGGATAAGGGGAGGGTGAGTAACACACATGGAATTAATGGGGGTTCATTTAATAGGAACATTTCTAATTCCAATGTCACTGTTACAAAGGATTTTAGGAGGCAATCCATTTAATGGCTTGACACATTGTTGGTCCCGCCCCTGCTGCTTGTCTGTTAGAGGAAAATAAATGAGGTAAATAAAATAACAAAGTAATCTTATTATTCTGTTAGAAGTCCAAAATCTAAAATTTTCTCCAGAACTACTACGGTCGAAGTGAACCCTCCCTTAAGAAAATCACGGTGCTACGGATTCAATGGTTCCCTCATATTTTTAATCCGAGCACCATTTCAAAATATAGAAAATGTCGCTTGCACGTTTACTGAACATACCTTAAAAAAATGTTCAGAAATTCATTTTGGGAACACTGGGCCTTGGAATCACAAGCCATCAATTTTCGCAGACTTGTAGTAATTCTATATAATTGAAAAAATACACGGAAAATCCAGGTTTTTACATTCTCCCTTCCTTAGGGTTTTTTTCCCTGAAATCCATAACATAGACTAAGGAAACATATAGGGGGTACTGAGCATAAATATGAGCCTCCCTCTCCCAGGTTCTCTCTTGGAGGTTCCCATGCTTCCAGAAAATGCACACCAGAGGTATCGATTTTCCACTAAGGACCCACTCTTGTCGATCCTCAATCTCCACTACAACCTCTCTAAATGTTGACCCATCTTCAAAGTCCAAATCACCATGGTCGATGACATGAGATGGGTCATGCACGTATATCCTCAGCTGGGATACGTGGAAGATGTCATGCTCCCTCTCCAAATGTGGTGGCAGTGCCAAGAAGTATACTACCCCACCAATCCTCCTAAGTATCAGAAAAGGTCTGATAAACCTCAGTGAGAGTTTACCACCTCAGCCAAATCTCCATAAACCTCATCGAGGTGAGACACATAGGAAGACGTAGTCTCCCTCCTTGAACTCCAAGGGCCTCTGTCTTCTATTAGCATAAGACTTCTGTCTACTCTGTGCAGTCTTCATCCACTCTTGGATGATCTGAAATTTCTCAGTGGTAGCCCGTACAAACTCTGGACCCATAAGTGCTGACTCCCCTGGGTCTTTCCATCATAGAGGTGACCTGTATGGTCGACCATTAAAGGCTTCAAATGGTGCCATACCGATGGTGGAGTGATAGTTTTTGTTGTATGCTAACTCCACCAAGGGAAAGTGATCCTCCCTACTGTAGCCAAAATCTATGACGCAAGCATGTAGCATGTCCTCCAGTGTCTGTATGATCTGCTCCGTCTGACGATCCGTCTGAGAATGAAAGGCAGTGCTCAAACCTAGCTGATTCTGAAACACATCCTATAATCCCTTCCACAACCAGGATGTAAAACGTGTGTCACGGTCAGAGATGATCGTCGATGGAACCCTGTGAAGTCGTACAATCTCCTGTACATAGAGGTGTCCCAAGCCCTCTACTAATCCATGCCCTCGGATGGATAGGAAGTGGGATGACTTTGTGAGTCGGTCAATAATCAACTAGATGGAAACATGTCCCCTAGATGTACGTGGCACCCCTGTCACAAAGTCCATGGAGATATCATCCCACTTTCACTCCATCACCTCTAGTGGAAGCACTAAGCCTGTTGGTACCTAGTGCTCGGCCTTCACTTTCTGACAAGTGAGGCATCGTGAAACAAACACTATCACTTCTTTCTTTATCCCTGCCCACCAGTGCTGATACTAGAGGTCCTGGTACATTTTTTCCACACCAGGATGTACTGCCAGAGGGGATGTATGGAACTCCTTCAACAACTCCTCTCGTAGCACCACTGGTACCATGGTACGTCCTCTGAAGAGGATGACATGCTCCCCACCTTCAGAAAATCCATCAGGTGCATGTCCTGAGGATATCTAAGCATGTCGAGCCTCGCAGTCAACGTCCCCAAGCTGTGCCTCCTGAAATCACTGAAGAAGTGGGGGAGTGACATTCATAGTGGAGGTAAGATTCTCCATCTCTATCCACAAAGGATATCTGCAATGCGGCTAGCTGCTATGTTTCCTCACTCGACAGCTGTAAACCAGACCTCTTGCTGAGTGCATCTGACACTACATTCCCCTTCCTAGGAGTGTAGACTATCTTGAAGTCATAGTCCTGGAGGAACTCCATCCAACGTCGCTGTCTCAGGCTCAGGTCCTTCTGTGAGAAGATATACCTGAGACTCCTATGATCAGAGTAGACTGTAAAAGGTTCGACCATCAAGTAATGTCGCCACATCTTCAAGGCGAAGACCACTATTGCTAACTCCAGGTCATGGGTGGTGTAGTTCTTCTCATGTTGTCTCAGTTGTCATGAACCATAAGATATAACTGCTTTCTCCTGAATCAGGACACATCCAAGTCTGGTCCCTAATGCGTCGCAGTAGACTACATACCCAACACCCTCTTCTAGTATCCTTAGAATGGGGGCACTTGTTAGTATCTTCCTCAGCTCTTGAAAACTCAACTGGCATCTCTCCATCCATAAGAAGGGTTGTCCCTTCTTTGTCAATGTTGAAAAGGGTTACACGACTCTGTAAAAGTCAGGTACGAATCTACGGTAGTACCCAACCAACCCCAAGAATCTCTGCACCTCGGTCACACTCCTGGGTGTTTCCCAAGAAAGTACAACCTCTATCTTCATTGGATCCACTGCAACTCTAGCCTTTGAGATGAAATTTCCTAGAAAGTGGACCTCCCATATACATAACTGAATATTCGAGAGCTTACCATAATTCCAGTACTATCAGAGTGTATCCAGAACTGTCTACAGATGATAGGCATGCTCCTCCTCCATCGCTGAGTACACCAAGATATCATCAATGAAGAGCACCACAAAGTGATTGAGGTATGGCAGGAAGATCATGTTCATGAGTCCCACGAACACTGCAGGGGCATTGGTCATGCCAAAATACATAACCAAGAACTCATAGTGGCCATACTAACATATGAAGGTTGTATTTTTCACATCTTCATCTTGTAACATGAACTGATGGTATCCTGATCTGAGGTCTATCTTCAAAAACCATCGAGCTCCCATCAGCTGATCGAAAAGACCATCAATCCTTGGAAGTGGATACTTGTTCTTCATGGCCACCTAGTTTAGGCACCGATAATCCACACAGAGTCACAAACTCCTGTCTTCCTTCTTGGAAAACAAAATCGGGGCTACCCATGGGGAAACTTTGGGCCTTATGAACCCTTTACTCTGAAAGTCCTCTAACTTTACCGATAACTCACAAAGCTCCACGAGATCCATCCAATATGATGGTGTAGATATTGGTGTCATCCCGAGGTATAGGTTGATGTAAAATTTTACCTCTCTACGTGGAGGTAGTCCCGGAACATCATTAGGAAAGACATCGGCATACTGGTCCACCACTATAGGTTAGCTCGAACTCTCAACATCAACTGCTATGAGGGTAAGGCTATCCAACTGATGTGTGATCGGTTTCACCCTCCTCCGGGTAAGTCCATCCTATACTGAAAAGGTCCCTTTCTCACCAGTGAAGGAAAAAATGGTCCCATACTCACGGACACAGTGCACTCTGTGCCTAATACAGTCTATCTGAGCATAGACTCTGGATAACAAGTCCATACCCAAGATGACGTCGTATGGCCTCGACGCCACTACTAAAAGAACCCAATTGAATCTCTCACCTCCTAGAGTAAGATCACACTGCCAAACTAGTGTATAATGGTCGAATATTCAACCGTAGTAGTCTCTATCCATAAGGATTAAGCCAAAAACTCCACTGGAATCTCCGAGCTTCGAAAGAGTGTCGTGGCAATGAAACAGTGACTGGAACCTGTGTCTATAAGTACTACAGCTAAGGTGGAGTAGACACATATTATACATATAATCAGATCTCGAGCACCGTGGTAATAGGCCTCAGCTTCCTGGAGCTGAGCTCGTCCCTGTCCTCCTGCTCCATGTGGTTGGGGTGGACCACCTAGAGGTGGTGGCGATAGAACCTTGAATCACCGCCCACCGCCTGCTGCATAGCCAGCTCCTCTGCCACATCCTCCGCCTTGCATACCTCCTCGCTCGAACCTCTTCCTCTGTCTCAGGGTCCCTCAACCATCTGCTGGTCATCTGTATGGTGGTTTGGGTAGTCGCAAGCTATGTGACCCTGCCCGTCGCACGAGTAGCATTGCCTTCTCCTCAACTATCCTCCTATATCTTATGAGCCCCTAACCATCAAACCTGTATCCTGAGGTTTTCCACCAGAAGATTGGTCCCGCTTGGGCCCCTGCGTCATTTGTCTACTGGCTGTTGCAGATGACTCTTCTACCTGACATCCGATGGCGGCTCTCGTTGTGGGTGTCTGCTCAGCTAGTAAGCTCTCCACCAAAAGCACTCTCTCTAGCACCCCAACCTGTGTCGGAATGCTGAGTGATATCATCGATGCTCTGATCTCCCATCGAAGACCCTGCTCAAAGGTCCAGGCCTTAAAGAAAGGTTCTCGTACCATGTCAGAGGAGTATCAGGAGAGATCAGTGAACCACGTCGAGTACTGGGGAATCTCCTTTATATGCACTGAGTGTAGAGTCCCTGGGACGAACTCTTCCATGAAAAGGCCCTCAATGTCCTCCCTAGTGAAGGTCACCTCATATTGTATCTGGAGTGTCAGACTCCACCATCTACCAGCTACTCCCTGGAAGAGAATGGAATCCAGGATCACCATCAGATCCGCTGGTGTCCCAACTAAGTGAAAACCTCTGGCCATAGCCTCCAGCCATTCCTCAACCGCCTGCCGATCCGTCTCGCCTTGGAACCTCAGAGGCCTCTACAACTGAAACTCGTGTAACACGCTCAGTCAGCGTGCACCCTCTGCTGGTGGGGCTGGTGTCATATGCTACCCAATGGGTGGTGGTGCTACTGGTGCACCACCCGATGGTACTATCGCCATAAGAGGGCCCTGCACTGAACCTTCATCGCTTAGTGGGCTGTCATCATGTAATCTCTTGGGAATCATGGAAGGCTATCAATGTGGTGAAACCCTGAAAGAAAAAAAGGTGTGACACATTAAAAAAGTTATACCTGGTGAGAAAACTCAAAAAAATCAAAATAAAACATTTCAAAAACACACGCAATCAGTGTTTTCATGCACTGAGTCGGAAATCAGAATTCAGGGTCCTGGTGTATGGATATGTCGGCCGCCACACCAACACTGGATTCCCCAAACCGAAAACCACACTCATAACACTCAACACTATTGCCATATAGAAAAGATAATAGCCGTAGTTATTTGGTAGAACTGACTCCTTTGATACCACTTTGTCACAACCCATCCCTCGGGGCTCGTGCCGTGACTACCCCAAACCCACCTTCCATAGGCCAGGGGATAGATACTAGCACCAAAAGGTGTATCCCTACAATGGGAAGGCATAACCTTTAAACCTATACAAACACACATCCCAAGAAAACAACAACAAGAAATGATGAAGTAAACTATTGTATTAAAAAGTGTACTGAAAGTAAAGGGGCCGTAATACAAGCCCAAATGAAAAGTACAAGTACAACTGAAAAGAGAAAACAAATTCTAGATCGTCCAGTGAGGATCCTATATAAAGGGCAGGTACATATCACGATCATTAGTCTCTGTGACATGTCACATCAAATGGTCCACCTCTGAGCACCATCCAGTCCTGGCTCCCTCAGCCTCGATAAACGTTGTCCGTCATCTGCACAAGACACATCAAGGTGTGGGAAAATCCTGTGCAAGGGTGAGTATAAAAATACTTAGTAGGGACCCCGAGACCCCCAAAGGTCTACCAGAGTTCCACAAAGGAAAAACTACAAATCAAGACCTCAATAACAAAGCACGAAGCAGTAATAAACTCTACTTTGGTATATTCCCAAACATATACCTAAGTTAACTAAAGATACTCATCTCATCTCTGAGGGAACTTAAGGCTTCAACTTTTAATCCATTTGCACAACTGATCCACGAAGGAAGAATACCACAAAGATAACACCACGAAGGTAACACCACGAAGATAAAAGTACCAAAAATGTAGTACCAAGAAGGTAACAACATGATGTTAAAAGACTCAGCTCACACCAGGTATATAAGTAAACCACAGAAGTACAGATGATTAGTTGAGAAGCTAGATCATCTTATTATTTCGAGAGGAACTACTGCTGACTATAAGAAGTCTAACCCACACAACAACATTATGCGTTGACCCACATAGGATTGTTGATCACTGACCCACACAAGATCAGTACTGACCCACACAATATTGCTTGGTACTAACCTCTATATGATCTATCTCCAACCTCTGTCTCACTGCCAGCCACTGGATTCCCGCACTAAGCACGCTTGATTCCAGGAGGATCCACCCCTAAAGCCACCGTTCTTACCTAAAACTCTATGAATTCCCATGAAGATGTATCCCAAAGGACCTCTATTTCATAAGGGATTCAATGCGATAGACGACACATCAATCTGATGCCCAGTCTGTGACTTATAAGCGTTTTATTTCTGAGGACCCTGTTGGATTCAGGACCGATCTAACCCGGACATACTACAAATTTCTTCAAAAACTCAAGTAGAGTACATAAAAAGGACTGTCTCGCTCCAAGGGTCCTAATTCCATAAACGGTTTATCAAGAGGACACTCGAATTTCAAGTTATGGATTTTTTAGCGAAACTGGGCCGGTAAGGGTTCGAGTCCGGCCCGACCCGGTCGGATCGACCCAGCCCAGTAAAGCTGGGTCGTGGACCAACCCGGCATGCCTGGGTGGCTTGGGCCGCTGGGCTGGCGCGGCCTGGCCTGCTAGGGCGGTGCGGCCCGCTGGGCTGGCATAGCCCAGCCCACGGAGTGGTGCAGCCCGGTGGGCCCGCGCGGCCCAGCCCGCTGGGCTCGCCCGACCAGGCCCATGGAGTGTTGAAATAGTGGGTTCCCTAGACACAACTATTATGTGCATTTGATTACCATATCTTGTATAGATTTGACTATGCATGATGTCATCTTACCATTATAGTGTAGACTTTTCTGCATCCACTATTGAAATTGTAATGTCCAAAGATTAATTGTCGTATCGAAAGGTTATAGAAGTTCCCAGGCTATAATGAGAATCTCTAGATACTACTACATTATTCTTAAATATATGTTCTATGGTCTAGATACATATTACTAATTGGACATAGTAGATGTCTGACCATCAGGTGCTGGGGGCTCATAAGCATTGAGACTTCTTCTCATGAAGTTCGCACTTGGTGATCTCTAGTAGTGAGATCATGAGGACTGACCCGCCAATAGGAACACCACATGTTTTGGGTGTCATTGGATGTTTCTATCTACGATCATGTGTAATGGTCTCCTGACTTGAGATCATTACCAATGTATGTGATTTGATTGCGTACTTTGATGCAAGATGAAAACCATGGCAATGAAGTCGTGGAGAGGTAGTGGTTCACGCCCAAATTTACCCAAGAGAAGAAGGGTAGAACGGTCCTTGTAGTGTAGCTTGGGTTGTCGATTCCACAGAGACCTAAGAAGACACCTAAGATACAAAACCTAAGGGATGGATTTTTGGCTATGAAGTGGCCAACTTTGGGTTGATTTTAGATGGGTTTAAGTGAAATATAAGATACTTAAGTGAATTCAAATTAAAAGAATGAGTTGATCCTAGGTTACCACTCGGGGTGGATTGGACGTATTTTCTTTTTAATGATTTCAAATTCTTCAATTTGAGATGGGTTCATTTAAGGAGATAAAACAACATCATCACTTACTAGTTTAATGCCTACACCCTTTAATACTAATCACCTATACACTTGAAGGTTCAATGTTTCAAGCACTTCAAGGTAAAGTATCGTATTAGTACTTGATGTGTGTGGCCTTAAATTCAACAAGGACGATGGAGTTTAAAAATCATCAAATAAAAATCCCAATTAAAGAAGTGATTATACATTAATTAGGTGATAAATAACATCCAATACAACCCCTTCCTACTCCCTTGGATCAACCCATAAGTGGGTTAGCCCTCCATTGATCCCATGGTTTCAATGGAAGCGGAAAGTAGACTCATGAGGGAGGAAATGGAGAAGTAAAGAAAATAACAAAAATAAAATGATCACTCCACCGTTGTGTGAATAATTTCACAAGGGTTGGTGTGAATAAATTCACACCTTGATCCAACGGTATCAAAGTGATATTAAGAACAATAGAATAAGAGTAGAATAAGAACTTTTATTAAGAAACTAAAGTGAATTGAACAACTTACATGTGAAAGACAAAATTGAGGCAACAAAAATGCAGCATAACATTACAATTGAAGAAAGCATCCAAGATTCTAAAATCCTTCACCACCACTGCCTTAAATAGGCATTTTGGGAGCCTTGGGTCGAGCCACCAACAGTACAAAGCATCTTAATTAATTTTGGTAGGCTTTAGGTGGTGGAAATCTTGTGGAATTTGGACTTTTCCACGTTTGACTCGAGGTGGCAGCCAGTTTTCATCCACCGAACAGACGCGTCTGGAAGACCTTCTAGAAAGCCGAATCAGAGTGGGACATAGACGAAGAAACTGGAGCTCCGGATGTCTTCTAACCGTCTGTAAAATATGGGACCATTATGAGTTGTTTATTACGAGATATGATCAAATTAGTGGGTTGTTTCTCTGGGCCGAAGAATATGGCCCAGAATTATATCTCTAACATGGTCCGCCTGCATGACCACCATGGAGGCCTAATCAGCATTAACTCCTGAAGAGTTATTTGTTCCTATACATGTCTTATAGAAGCCCACGAAATTTGGGATTAATTGGGCCTGTATGTTGGGCCCCACAGTCTCATCAGTGGGCTGATGTCCAATCTGCCTTCGCCAGAACTGCTTCCTTTCATTGCCAAATATCTCCATCATCCTCCATGAATTCTCCATTGATCCCTGAATTAAACATGTTCATATTGGATTGTAGATAAATTATCAAATTAAAATATGTATAATCAGATTAATCATTTGGTACTTTAAATGATTTTCAAAAATGTACCACATAATAGTGCATTTTAAGAAGGTATTACAATCATAATGTTAAATGATGTTCAAAGTGTAAAATGCACTAAAATGGTGTTTATGAATAATAAAGAACATGAATATTATATATATTACCAATGAATATTATCCTCATTTAGTGGCTAATCACACCCCCAACTTGAGTTTTGCTAGTCCCGAGCAAAATATATCTCATCAAAAATGAAATTCGAATTCCCTTTTCCAAAAACATTTTAATACACAATGATCACCAAAAAACCTTATACCAAACAATCATGAAACCCATCAAAATATTTTAATATGAGATAGTTTCATAAGCAGATCCCAATCCCAAGCCCATTCCTTTGATCAAATCCATCATCATTCTTCATCCAACTCAATTAGGTGTAATGATGTGTTGTGAATCACAATAGATATGGGGGTTCATTTTCATTCAAGGGTAAAATCATGGAAGCGCTAGGTGGAATCAAATTTAATCCTAATATGAGTATTCTTCATCCCTCTTTTTTTTCTTTGATTTTTTTTGAAATATTGCTATAGTAATTGAGATTGCAATTAATCAAATTAACCCATGTAGCAAGACATTGCCGATGACTCCCAGACTCAAAGGCCTTAGGGCACCAAGTGAAACCCACGTACTCGGGAATCATCTCGAGTTAACTTAATCAAAAACAAAGTCATATTACCATAAATAGAGATAGATTGAAAAACTCAGGGCTAGACAACTCTGGAGTCATGATCCCCAAGTGCCGAAAGCCTCGCATTTTATCAATCCATTGCTCTACACGCAAATTTTTATTTTTATTTTTTATTTTTTATTTTTTATTTTTTTTGAATACTCATATTATTCATGAAAATAAAACCATCCTATGCTATTTATTATGGGACCCCAAAAATTCAAATTAGTACCCCACAGTCTAGAGGACGTGCATTGTGGCATTTTTTTATTTGGATGAAAATATAAACGATGAAATATCACATTGGACAACCACACATTCCAAAATCTATGCTCATGAAATTATACAAGGATTAAAATCAGAATCAGGGCATGCTAAATTATTTGATATTCAGTTTCAAAGTGTGCAATGTGTATTACCATGTTCAAAGTTAAAGGAATTTTTCCTTCCATTTACTTTTTTTTTCAAATCATTCAATTTTTGTTTTTGACACAAAAGCATTTTTTTTTATTTTATCTCCCCCCAACTTAAAACAACATTGTCCCTAGTGTTTGAAGAAATGAAAAATTAGGAGTAGAGGCAGGGAATAAAAATTTAAAAAGGAAATTGAAAATGAGGATTATGGAATGAAGTCACCTGGTGGTTGAAGTTTGAATTTCTTGCCGCTCGAATTTATTCCTTTGATATCCATGTCGCTTGCAAAGTTCCCTAGTGGAAAAAGGAAAAAACAAAACAAACAAAACAAACAAAAAAAACAAAAACAAACAATATATATATATATATATATATATATATATATTTATATAATAAAGGAAGTAAAATATAAGAATATATATAAAAATTATAGAATAAGGTAGCACAAGAAGCCGCAGGTCAGTGGTAAGCGCGCGCCCCTGTCTCCCTTCGGTCCCGGGTTCGACTCCCCGCGGCTTCGCCGGTTGTGACGGGGTTTTCCCCACGGCCTATGGCGTGGAAAATTTTTTTTGTATTATTATATTTTTATTTTTTTTCTTAACCTATTGAATAATAAAAACAAAATAAATGGATGATACATTGTCTTCTTTTTTAAATTTCTGGGTAAGGTATTACTCAAGGATCACACCACGTGACACAGATGAATATGGTGCTCCTCTTTCGTACCCATCCATACTCATAATAGAAGAACAGGTCAAAAGTCTATTTTGTTATTTTTAAATATAAAAATGATTAAGTAATCTTATTTGAAAAATAAAGATGATTCAGAAAGATTAGAAACATAAAAACCACGGGTTGCCTCCCGTGTAGCGCTTTGTTTAACGTCGTTAGCCCGACATAGATCCCAAATTTATCAATTTTTTCCTAGTTCATAGATTGGATCAATTAAATCAACATCTATTTCCTGTTTATTGAATGATTCAACGAATGTTTTTAACCTTTGACCATTTACCTTGAAAATGTGACTACTTGTGGGATCTTGAATCTCTACTGCCCCATGGGGGAATACATGATGCACTATGAAAGGTCCTGACCATCTAGACCTTAACATTCCCGGATGTAAATGAAGTTTTGAACTATACAAGAGCACAAGTTTTCCCGGTTCAAAATGTTTGACCTTGATATTCCTAGATTGGTAGGCTTGAACTCTATCTTTATTGATCCTTGAATTTTCATAAGCCTCCATCCTTAGTTCCTCCAGTTCATTGAGATCTAATTTCCTTTTTGTTCCGGCCAATGAGAGATCATAATCCATTTTCTTAATTGCCCAAAAGGACTTATGTTCAATCTCCACTGGAAAATGACATGCTTTAACATAAACCAACCTATATGGGGACATTCCTAAAATGGTTTTATATGCAGTTCTATAGGCCCAAAGAGCATCTAAGAGTTTCTCAGACCAATCTTTCCTAGAGGGGTTGACAGTTTTTTCAAGAATTTTCTTAATCTCCCTATTCGCTAACTCAGCTTGACCATTGGTTTGAGGATGGTATGCAGTGGAAACTTTATGAGAAATACCATACTTAGACATGAGTGAAGCGAATGGGCGGTTGCAGAAATGGGTTCCTCGATCACTGATTATAGCCCTAGGAATTCCAAATCTTGAAAATATGTTCTCTTTTAGAAATCGAATCACAACTTGATGATCATTGGACTTAGTGGGAATGGCCTCAACCCATTTTGAGACATAATCAACAGCTAAGAGTATGTAGAGGTATCCCCGAGATTTTGGGAAGGGACCCATGAAATCAATTCCCCAACAATCAAATATTTCAATCACTAAGATGGGAGTGAGTGGCATTTGATTCCTTTTTGTGATGGACCCTACTTGTTGACACCTAGGACAACTTTGAAAAAATGTGTAGGAGTCCCTTGAGAGGGTGGGCTAGAAAAGACCACATTGAAGAATCTTAGAAGATGTTTTCTTAGAGGAAAAGTGACCTCCACATGCCTCACTGTGACAGAATTTAAGGATAGACTCTTGTTCAGATTCTGGAACACACCTCCTAATGACTTGGTCAGGGCAGAACTTATAGAGGTATGGATCATCAAACACATAGTTTCTAACATCAGAAAGGAATTTACTTCGAGCTTGAGTCCCTAAGAATTTTGGAATGACTCCTGTCACTAAGAAATTTGCTATGTCATCATACCAAGGGCAGTCACTCACAGAGTATAGGTGTTCATCAGGAAACGAATCAGACACAGAAAGGTTATTTGAGTTGTCTTTGTGAGAGGTGATCAACTACAACATTTTCAACTCCCTTTTTATCCTTGATTGTGAGGTCAAATTCTTGTAAGAGAAGGACCCACCTAATCAGTCTAGCCTTAGCATCTTGTTTTTGGAAGAGGTATTTTAGTGCAGAATGGTCAGTGAACACAGTGATGGGTGATCCTAAGAGGTAGGACCTAAACTTCTCTAAGGAAAACACAATAGCAAGTAACTCCTTTTCAGTGGTGGTGTAGTTTATTTGGGCATCATTTAAGTATTTTCTTGCATAAGCAATGACATAAGGAGTTTTATCACAACGTTGTCCTAACACAGCTCCAACAGAAAAGTCACTGGCATCACACATAAGTTCAAAAGGAAGGTTCTAATTTGGATATTTCATAATGGGAGGAGAGGTGAGAGAGGATTTGAGGGTTGAGAATGAACCCTAACAGCTTTCTGTCCAAACAAATGGAGCATCCTTTACTAAGAGAGCACAAAGGGGACGGGATATTGAACTAAAGTCATTGATGAATCTTCTATAGAAACCAGCATGTCCTAAGAAAGACCTCACTTCCTTGACAGTTTTGGGTGATGTAAGGTGAAAAATGATGTCAACCTTTGCTTTATCAACTTCAATCCCCCTACTCGAGACCAGATGGCCTAGAACAAGTCCCTCTTTAACCATGAAATGGCATTTTTCCAAGTTTAGGACCAGATTTTTTTCTTCACATCTTGACAAGACTCTCTTCACATTCTGCAGACATCCCTCAAAAGTATCCCCAAACACAGAGAAGTCATCCATGAAGACCTCAAGAAAATCCCCTACCATGTCTGAGAAGATTCCCATCATGCACCGCTGGAAGGTTCCAGGGGCATTGCATAACCCGAAGGGCATGCATTTGAAGGCAAAGGTATCGAAAGGACATGTGAATGTAGTCTTCCCTTGATCCTCTAGGGAGACCTCAATTTGATTGTACCCCGAGTACCCATCTAAGAAACAGTAGAAGGCATGACCTGCCACTCTCTCAAGGACTTGGTCAATGAATGGTAAGGGGAAATGGTCCTTCTTGGTGAATGAGTTTAGTTTCCTATAGTCAATGCAGACCCTCCATCCACTACTCACCCTTGTTGGAAGAATCTCTCCATCCTCATTGGTTATCACTGTGATTCCAGCCTTTTTTGGAACCACTTGGATTGGGCTCACCCATTCACTCTTAGCTATGGGATATATGATACCAGCTTTCAACAGTTTCAGATGTTCTTTCCTTACTACCTCCATGGGATTAGGATTGAGTCACTGTTGAGGTTGACGACATGGCTTTGAATTAGATTCGAGAACAATCCTATGAGTCCCGATAAGTGGGCTAATCCCAGGAATATCAGAAAGGGTCCAACCAATGGCTTTCTTATGCTTCCTAAGGACATCTAGAAGCATCCTATCATGATTGTCTTCAAGAGATGAAGAAATGACAATAGGATGTGTTTGATTTTCCCCTAGGAAGGCATACTTTAGTGCAGAAGTAAGTTCCTTCAATTCAAGATCAGGTTGGTTTAGAATTTCAGCAGAAGTTTGGGACATTGGATCAAGATCAATTTCTTTTTTTAGAGGTTCAGATAGGATTGATTCCTCACATGTAGAAGTTTCAGCTACTAGATTGGCTTGATCAGATTTAGGGAAGGAATTTAGAGGGGTCTCTATGAAATTGGTTTCTTGAAAGGTTTCACTGATTGTTGGACCTAAGACTTCATCATAAGAGCAATTTAAAAATGATTCAAGACAAGAAGATAAACGTCCTTCATATGAACAAAGGAAATCAATCTCATTCTGACTTAAACATTCATCAAATATTCCTTGATGTTCCATGGATTCATTATCAATGCTTCCTATCATGTTTACTTCATGAATGTCCTCGTCATCCCCTATTTGTGAGCTTGCATTATAGATGTTAAAGTCTAGACTCATGTTCCCAAAGGTGATGGTCATGTTCCAATTTCGGACTCGGATAACAGAGTTGATTGTTGCAAGGAAAGGACGACCAAGGATAATTGGGGTTTGTTCCTTATTTACTAAATTTGGATGGTTGTCAAGGACAATGAAATCAGCAGGGTAGATGAAGTTTTCAACCTTTACCAGAACGTCCTTTAAAATCCCCTTTGGAACCCTAATGCTACGATCAACAAGCTGAAGTGTGACAGATGTGGGTTGGAGTTCTTCTAGGCCTAACTGGCAGTACATATCATATGGGATGAGATTGACACTAGCACCTAGGTTACACAAGGCCTTGACAACTTTTCTTTCTCCTAGTTCAACATTGATGTAAGGGCAACCTGGGTCTTTCAACTTAGGAGGAATGGTCCCTTGAATGGTGGTACTCACATTAGCAGCCAAAAGGACTTGGTTTTTATGTGAAAATTTTCTTTTAAAAGTGCACAAGTCCTTAAGGTACTTTGAGTAGGCAGGTATAGTTTGGATGGCATCGAGAAGGGGTATGTTCAACTTGACTTGTGAAAATATTTCCCTCAATGTTTCACTCAGTTCAGGCTTGGATTTCCCCCTCATACGTTGGGGAAATGGTGCAGGTTGTGGGGTTGTTTGTTGAAGAGTTGTTTTTTTTCACATTATTATCAGTTTCCTCAGTTTGATCTTGTGGTTCATTTGAATTTTCATCCAAGTTTGAATCTTTAGGTGGGTTCTGAATTAGTTGTTCAGGTTTCTCAATTGATTTCCCACTTCTTAAAACAGTCACAACCTTTAGTTGTTCATGAGTTGTTTGAGCACAACTTGACTCTCCCCTTGAAGTTGAGGATGGCACCGCCTGAGTAGGCATGGGTGCCTTTCCTGTTTTGATGGTTTGAAGTTATTGTTTTAGGGAAGATACTTCTGAGTTCATCCTCTCCATTTGTTTGCACAGTTGTTCTAGTATGCTTTGTGGAACAGTTTGGGTTGGTGCTTGAGTAGGTTGGTTTATCCCAGGGGGATATTTTGGAGGTGGGATAGTTTGTTGAAAATGGACCGGTGGCTGTTGGTATTGGATAGGTTGGGTGTGGAACTGGTTATGGGTTTGGTAGTTCTGATGGGGGTAAGGATTTTGTCCTTGTGGTTGGCTATGTTGTTGGTTATCCTTCAATCGGAAGCCTGGGTGGTCATTGTACCTTAGATTGAAGGTGTTTTGGTTTTGGGGCTTTTGAAAGTTTAGGGAATTGACTTCCGCTGGGGGTCCTCCTAGAAGAACATCCTTGATGGATGGAATGGTTGGGCAGTTGTCTGTTTTATGGTCATGTTTGTCACAAATTGTGCAAATAAGGTCTACATTTTGGATTTCGTGGACTTTCCTAAGGTCTATCTCTTCAACCTTCCTAGAGAGTGCTGTGAGTTTAGCCCTAAGGCTTTCCTCTTCTCTAAGTGTATGAATTCCAGTGGTTCTTTTTGGCTTTTCAGAATTAGTTGAAGTTCCCCAAGTTTGGTTTTGTTCAGCCAGACTTTCCAGATACTCGTAAGCATCATTTGGGGCCTTGTTTTTAAAAGTTCCATTACACATCATGTCAATGAATTGTTTATTAACCGGACCCAACCCTTCATAGAAAATTCTCACTTGTTCAAGTATGGAAAACCCATGGTGTGGAACCATGTTTATGGTTCCTTTGAACCTCTCCCATGTTTCATAAAATGACTCTCCCTCTTTTTCAAAAAAAATTTGGATGCTCTTTTTAAGTGCAGTTGTTTTGTGATGAGGGAAGTATTTTTTGTAGAATTCTCTTTGTAGTTGGTCCCAAGAGTGGATTGATGCAGATCTCAAGTTGTTTAGCCAATTTTTAGCTCGATCCTTTAATGAAAAAGGAAATAGCCTCATCTTAGCGGATTCTAGTTGATGTGGGGGACACATGGTTTCAACAATGTCGTTGAACTCTTTGACATGAAGGTATGGCATTTCTGACTCCATCCCATGAAAGGTTGGAAGGTGGTTTAGGACATGGGGTTTGAATATGTAGTTGGTTTCTCCTATGGAATTGTGTCTAATGCATGAGGGGGTATTGGTCCAAGCTGGAGTGAGGTAGTCGTTCATGGTTTGATCAACTACATTCCCTAAGTTTGGAGCTTCTTGGTTTTGGTTTCCCATTTGATTCCCCCCAGGGTTTACAATTTGATTTTGTGGATGACCCTCCATTGGACTTGTTTCAAGTTCTGACTTTGGGGTTTCAAGAATATTTGAATCTGATTTAAACAATCCCTTAGGTGCACTTGACTCCCATATCCTAGGACTTTCCACCCTAACTAGTCTGTTTGAGAAATCGCGGGTGTAGGCGGACATGCGCCAAAAAAAAGAGAGAAAGGGACAAGATAAGAGATCTTGGGTGAGAGTAGAAGAATGGAGGTGAGGAAAGAAGGTTTTTTTTGGATCTAAGTTACTTACTTGGTCCTCGGAAATGGTGCCAAAATCTGGTTCACGCCCAAATTTACCCAAGAGAAGAAGGGTAGAACGGTCCTTGTAGTGTAGCTTGGGTTGTCGATTCCACAGAGACCTAAGAAGATACCTAAGATACACAACCTAAGGGATGGATTTTTGGCTATGAAGTGGCCAACTTTGGGTTGATTTTATATGGGTTTAAGTGAACTATAAGATACTTAAGTGAATTCAAATTAAAAGAATGATTTGATCCTAGGTTATCACTTGGGGTGGATTGGACGTATTTTCTTTTTAATGATTTCAAATTCTTCAATTTGAGATGGGTTCATTTAAGGAGATAAAACAACATCATCACTTACTGGTTTAATGCCTACACCCTTTAATACTAATCACATATACACTTGAAGGTTCAATGTTTCAAGCACTTCAAGGTAAAGGATCGTATTAGTATTTGAAGTGTGTGGCCTTAAATTCAACAAGGACGATGGAGTTTAAAAATCATCAAATAAAAATCCCAATTAATGAAGTGATTATACATTAATTAGGTGATAAATAACATCCAATCCAGCCCCTTGCTACTCCCTTGGATCAACCCATAAGTGTTTTAGCCCTCCATTGATCCCATGGTTTCAATGGAAGCGGAAAGTAGACTCATGAGGGAGGAAATGGAGAAGTAAAGAAAACAACAAAAATAAAATGATCACTCCACCGTTGTATGAATAATTTCACAAGGGTTGGTGTGAATAAATTCACACCTTGATCCAACGGTATCAAAGTGATATTAAGAACAACAGAATAAGAGTAGAAGAAGAACTTTTATTAAGAAACTAAAGTGAATTGAACAACTTACATGTGAAAGACAAAATTGAGGCAACAAAAATGCAGCATAACATTACAATTGAACAAAGCATCCAAGATTCTAAAATCATTCACCACCACTGCCTTAAATAGGCATTTTGGGAGCCTTGGGTCGAGCCACCAACAGTACAAAGCATCTTAATTAATTTTGGTAGGCTTTAGGTGGTGGAAATCTTGTGGAATTTGGACTTTTCCACGTTTGACCCGAGGTGGCAGCCAATTTTCATCCAACGAACAGATGCGTCTGGAATACCTTCTAGAAAGCCGAATAAGAGTGGGCCATAGAAGAAGTAAATGGATCTCCGGATGTCTTCTAACCTCCTGTAAAATATGGGTCCATTTGGAGTTGTTTATTACGAGATATGATCAAATTAGTGGGATGTTTTTATGGGCCGCAGAATCTAGCCCAGAATTGCATCTCTAACGTGGGCCGCCTAAATGACCACCATGGAGGCCGAATCAGAATTAACTACTGAAGAGTGATTTGTTACTATACATGTATTCTAGCATCCCACGAAATTTGGGATTAATTGAGCCTGTATGTTGGGCCCCACAGTCTCATCAGTGGGATGATGTCCAATCTGCCTTCTCCAGAATTGCTTCCTTTCATTGCCAAATATCTCCATCATCCTCCATGAATTCTCCATTGATCCCTGAATGAAACATGTTCATATTGGAGTGTAGATAAATTATCAAATTAAAATATGTATAATCAGATGAATCATTTGGTACTTTAAATTATGTTCAAAAATGTACCACATAATAGTGCATTTTAAGAAGGTATTACAATCATAATGTTAAATGATGTTCAAAGTGTAAAATGCACTAAAATAGTGTTTATGAATAATAAAGAACATGAATATTATATATATTACCAATGAATATTAGCCTCATTTAGTGGCTAATCAGGTAGTTTGTGTCGGGTGCGTCATTGGTGGCATGACATTGGTTGAATGGTCAAGAAAGGATTTGTCGCTTCCAGGTTATGGAAGTAATATATCTCTGGCCATGTTGATATGGATGTGAGTACCTTTATAAGACCATGGCCATGGAAGTCGAGGGTAAATCCATCCATTTACATCAACAAACAATAATGTAAGGAAAGGGCGATGACACGAGAGTGCATCTTGCTTTATGAGATATTATAGACAAAGAGATTATATTACACAGTGCGTGTTCGTAGGTTGGTTGTCACTGCTGTGACAATCCTTATTTCTTCAGGGGCCATGATGGGTTGCCAGATCCCACTCTTGGTCTGTGAATACTATTCATGGTTGTCGAAATAAGGGCCTAGAGGGTCACACACAATAGCGTATTCAAGAATCTTCCCTATTCAGTTGAATAGGAGAATTGGACATTGTGGGCCCCGCCACAAGGGTCCGGGAATTGTCCAAAGTTAAACGATCACCAATGCAATAAATAAATTCATATTATTCAAGTTTATATTAATGAGTATTGAATTTATTTATTAAATGTATTTACAAGTTTTAAGTAAATACATGAAAAAATATTATTTGACTAATATTAAATTATTCAAGGTTCAATTAATATTTATGGGAGAGACGAGTCGGGTTAATGACTTAATGATTATCGTGTAATATATTTTAATATATTACAAGTAAGTGATAATAATATTTTTGGCTCAGTTTAGTAGTCATAAAATGTCATTAATAGTGCGTTAAGTATTCGTGGCCGGCGAGGCGATACCAGATATTTTAATTGAGCACTATAAAAAGAAGAGGAGGGGAATTTTCCAAATACTATTCATGGAGCTTATCTCTCCTCTCCTCTCTCCCACATTCTAGAGAGAGATGCTCTGGATCCAAGGAGCTCGGATGGAGCTCTCTCTTGGGTATCTCTAGCGAAGCGATGCGGTGGTCGTTGGAGTGTCGAAGGCATTGTCTCAAATCTACGCTAGCACCCAGATTACGATGAACGGCTCTCCCGCGAATTCCTTGAAGCACGTGTGGATGATCTAGAGGTAGTCAGCTTCATATTCTTCGAGCAGCAATCGCCAACGACGAGCAGACATCGTGTGTAGCTTCGGATTTAAACTAGGTATTTTATGGTTTAATTTTGTGCTTAAAATCCTCCACGCATGGTCCTCGACTAAGACCGGGCTACTCTTCTCTGAAGTCAACATGTTTACGTCGATCGTCGATGTAATTTTTTTAAAACCCACTTGTTTGGGGTTCTGATGCATGCCCGGTTCCAACAAGTGGTATCAGAGGGAGCGTGTGTCGATTTTAGGAAAAATAAATTAAATTTTCATAAAATATAATGAAGGGAATCGTTACGGTCCCAACGCTGCAGACCGCGTTTGCATCCGATATCGGATGACCCATCTGCGGTCATCCGAAGTTTAAAGTCGAAATTAAACCAGTTGTTTTTTTGATCACCAGGTGAACATCCAATTACTGGAATAGTGATTTCCAGTGAACCTTAATGATTATTATTATAATAATTTAATTATAATAATAATAGTTTAATAATAATAATAATTTTATTATTATAAAAATCTATTATAATAATATTTTATTATTATAAGTTTTTTATTTCTGTATTCTTTCTAATTCTAAACATATACTTAAGAAATAAAATAATAAAAAATAATTTGGGTTAAAGACCTGCAAAGAAGGTCAAGAAAAGAAAAAAAAGGAAGGGGGCTGACCTTCAAAGTAGGTCAAGAAAAACAAAAAAAACAAAGGGGGGCGACGACCTGAATGTGCAGGCCGTGAAATTTTTTTAGGCGCCTCCATTCCCAGTGCACTGTAGAGCACGACGTCCACCAAGGCGGCCTCCTACCCCGCGGTGCAGCAGATCCACCTCCTCCATCAGCCCTGCGACCTTCCTTCTCCCTATAGCAGTCGCACAACCCACATTGGCCGTGCTCTTCCCCTCCCACTGCAGCTCATGGAGCAACCACCCGCGCTCGCCTCTCCTGAGGAGCCGAAGATCCCGGCCCGTCCCGGATCCTCCTCGAGCTACTTGTCATGGCCGGCTAGCACCGAAGCCGGCCTCCGGCCTTCCTGGGATGAAACTCCTCACTTGCACTAAGCCGACAGCTGTGGCAACCCCTCTGCCAGGGCCTCCTCCCCAGCGACCCACTGGCCTTCTCCCTCTTCCCGCTGCACCGCGATACACCAGGTCGGCCACCACCTCCCTTCCCCGCGGCGCCTCCTCCGCCGGTTGCACCCGAAGGGCCCCGCCTCAACCACTTCGGGCCTCCTCCTACTCCCTTGGACACGGCACTCCCTCCGGTCGGCAGCACCTGCAGCCAGCACCTCCCCTTCACCGCGCTGTAGAAGCAGCATACTACCTAGGCGCAGTAGAGGCCCCAGCCGGCCCTCTCCGGGCCTGCCCAGCAGCAGCGTGCTGCTCCGCCGAAGCCACTAGGCCGGTGAATCTCTGTATTCCCTTCCTGTTCTAGCCGCTGGCGGCGGAACCGCTCTTCAGCAAAGGCCGGCCTCCTCCGGAATGGTGCACCGGGTGCGCTCCACCGTGAGGTACTTTTTTTGGGGGTTCTTTTTGGTCTGCACAAGCTGGATTTTCCTCGCTAGGTGACCAGGTGGCTCTGCCCAGCCAGAAACGAGCATGGGCGGACCTGCTCGGTCTAGAACAACCTCGCACGGTGTCGACATAGTCCTGGATAGGCCTACGCAAGTTCGCCCCAACCCGCACAGGCCCTGCTCGGGGTTTATGGGGCTCGAGTATTTAATTTAATCAAATATTAATTATAATAATTAATTTAATTAAATTTGGGAATTAAATTAATTAAATATTAATTTTTGGTTATTAAAATTTAATGCGGTGTGATTAATTTAATTGGGATATTAATTAAATTAATTAATTAAATTAATTTTTAGTTTTTAAAATTAAATTAATTAAACGGGACCGAACGACATATTAATATTGAATTAAAATCAGAGTGAAATTTTAATTCAATAACATGCCCTCAATTTTATTTTTAATCCAAGTTTAATTTTATTTTGCATTTATTTTATATACACGAGTTTAATGCGTATATGACTGATCATGAGCTGAGACCTACCAATGCATGTCTGGTGTTTTTTTATTTATTTAATTATTTATTTAATTATTACATGTGGTGTTGTAAAAATTGTTTCAATTAAATAAAAGACGATCTGCATGTCGTCTCAAGGGTCATTATATGTATAAGGGTCTGCGTGCCCATTCTCAGAGTTGTATTTAATACCCTGAGACCCCCTCGCCTGCGTGCGAGTACAATTTTATAATGACGAGATGACTGGTGAAGCATTTCGTGCCAAGTGACGATGACATACCAGACAAAAGTTGAATGCATTGGATGAGAAGACATTACTATTCAAGTTGCAAGCCACGCGACTAAAGGTATTTACCCCTAGGGTTTCGGTTGGTCCGTTATTCACTCAACGGATCAACCAATAGTACCGGCTCATGATCAGGTGTTTATTTTTTTTGAATGGTTTATTATTTTTGTGCATGTGTAATTTATTTCATGATCACATAGTATAATAATAAACAAGCATGCAAGATAAAATGAACATGTGATGCGATGAAATTTATATATCTTGCACGGTCAGTTGTGAGTGCGATCACATAGTACGTGCTTATAAAAAATAGAAAAGGATTTCTTTCTTCACACTAAAAATAATAAAACCCTCAAAGATATATTAAGTCTAAACATCCTTCCTTCATTCATATTTGGACAAAACCAGCTGTTTGAGGTGCCGGTTCATGCCTTAGCTGAGGGTGCCTCTTACTACTGGGGAGTCCTTATAAGAATGATGGGTCGACTTAACTAAAGTGCTAGTAAAGATTATCCCTAGCGAACTTGATATCATTTTAGAGGCAAGTATTGAGTAATTCAAATTTTGATTTTAATAAGCTGTGACTTCACTCAACAGATCAAGGAATCGCAAACTATAAAGCGTTCGGCCAGCCAAAAGCCTACCTAGAACCCTCCAAGTAGTGGCGTAGCCTTAGCTTGTAGACTATAAGGGGTGGTTCCAGGATCCTTGCCACTAGAATACTCAAGCGACAGAGTATTCCGATTCTAGCACATAGGGTTCCTAGAATCCGATAAAATTGTGGGAGACATAAATGATTTAAGTAATTAATCAAAAAGTCTAAACCAGTAATCCAGATAAAAGGCACTCATGTGCTAAAATTCTTTTTTTAGAAAAAATGGAAAGTTATACCACAAGTTTAAACTGCGATAAATAATTGACAATGTAAATGTCCACACTGATACGAGTATCCATGAATAGTACAAGCGTGTGCGCATAGTACTATGACATAGGAAAATCAAGGTTTCAGTGTCCCCAACACTGTTAAACTACCTCATGAAGTGAGAGTGAAAATCACTTACATGAGACTAATTTACAAAGCATATAACAGTTATATCATTATGCTTTCATCAATGTCTGGTGTCAGTTGCGGTCGCTACACCAGGACATAGATGATATAATATAAAGTCTCATATCTGAGATGTTTGCATGGAGAAAGTGAAGCAATGATATTAAAAGGGTGAAGTTTACACCGGCATGTGTAAATTGAAAGATCGATCATGATCTTTAAATATCATTTTCACCACATTACTCAAGTCCCGTTTTAAGTTACAAAACTAACATGTATTGAGTAAATGCTTCATTACCTATCTAGGTAAGGTTCGCTAAGTGAATAAGAATAAAATACAATTAAGATTTAATAATTATGGCGGATAAATTGAAATACAATGTGAAAAGGTCAAAGGCATTTAATGACAATGACATATTCACAACATCCTTAAATTAGTGAGGTATTAATAGAGATTATTTTCATTGCATATTATAAAATAATACTACGGAAGATTAAAAGCCATAACCTGATTTAAAAGAGCAAGTTTCTGCTTCTACATCAGGCGTATTCATCAATGTAATGTTTCTCTTTTACTACTTAGGTATTAAATACAATATGTAGGAAACATATGTGTATACGATAACCAAGTAAGTATAGAAACATTACTAGTAGTCAGGTGTATTATCCAAGTGGTTGTGAAAGGGTGATACCTAGGCCAGTGGTGAGAAGTACATGACTTATTTAATTGCCATGTGAAAGATTCATGTTCACAAAAATTAATCTCATTTTTCCTTGGACGCAAGGAGACATTCTTTCAGTTTCTGCAATGAATGTTGTTTTTGGTAAGCTCAATCACTAGTTCAGTAATACATGAATCATAGGCAATTAGTGATGAATATAAATGTAAGACTTATACCTAGTTGTGACAGGGTAATTATTTGTCAAGTAATACTAAAAATAGAGATCATGAATATACCAAGTATGGTATTTAGGCTCAGCACAAATAAATACTTATGGTATTATCGATATCTTTAGTTTGGAGAAAGGAGCCTTTAGAAATAAAGGTACGTCACAAAGCTTTTGGAAATAGTTCAACACAAAAGTATGAACTATTCCAAGTATAAGCTAGAGGTATATATACTTAAAGAGATTATTTTAAGTAATTAAGGAATATCAAAGTGAAGTATTTTCATGGTCAGGAGATATGAGTTGCTTCGGGTTGGGATACCAAAGAATATATCGACCAAGAATTCATCAATTATGATAATGTAGCATGGAGCAATTCCTAAATGTACATTACCTTATTGACTTCACGACATTGATGTTAATGGTGAGGATTGATGATGAAGTCTTATATATCAACATTGATCAACAAAATGTAGCATGGAGTAATTCCTAAACGCACATTTTATACATCAAAGTATTGATGTAAGTAATATCAATTTTGGAACTAGCAGAAACTTCCATTATATTTCATGAAATTATTTTCAAATAACAGCGATACCCCATAACCAAATGCCAAATATAATAAAAAATGGATATCATACAAGTCATAGTATGATGTAAACCCATTATGTCATAAGAACATGCATTTGGATGCAAAGAGTTTGTTAGGACATAAACAAACTAGCATCAAGACAAACACATTGTGCATTTAGTGTAATAATCCTAACAGTTGTTTAGGATGTTACATAAATCCCTAAGATAGAAGAGTAGGTAGTCAAGCAATAGACTACACTTCTATATAAGGGTGCACATCTCTATTAGAGATAGTGGGAGCTATATTGACTTGTGTTTAGTCAATGCTCAAAATGAACAAGTAGTTGGCATAGGATCTAGTTCCACAAGCGCATGTGGAACAAAGTATGTTCCGGAGACCCATACTGAATAGGAAGGATAAAACCATAGTGATGGTTTTTATATTCATCGTAGTCGGTGATCTATTATTCAATGTAAATAAAATTCCCTACAAGTAATCAGTGTATGAAAATTAGCTAAAATTGATAAGACCAACTAAAATTAAATTAATGGATTCCATGTATCAAAGTGAAAAGGGGGATATTATTTTGAATACTGTGGTGGGTATTCAAGTGAGTTGATACATGGATGGTATGAGCTTAGTACCAATAAGGCTCGATTGGTTTCACCAAGTTGTTATGCCTAAATCTGTTAGAATTTTACTTATCATAGCTAATATCAATGATCAATTTATATAGTATTGGATGTCATGACCACCAATTATGGATGGTGTCTATATGACGAAACCAGAAAGGGATAGTCACATCACAGAATTCTAATAAAGGTTGCAAGTTACTGAAATCCGTTTTAGGATTAAATTAAGCAACATGATCATAGTATATAAATTTAAAACAAATGTTTTCCCTGTGTCTACCAGAGGTTAGTGGGAGCGCTAAGGTTTCCCAATAAGAAATATGTTCGGTAGCATATGGAAAACAGACATTGGTCTGATAGTTAGTTAAGACCAAAATGAAATTTACTCTCCAATGATTGACTTAAAGTAGCAACCTAAGTTCTAGGGAACAAGATCTACTAAGGTAGATCTATAGGTTGCTTGGTCCTAGTCAATCGTACATATAGTGACATTGTATTGAAAAATACATGTTGGAACAATTCAAGAGATGAATTGTTGCCTATGTCACATGGGATAATCTCTCCATGTTGACATGTCCGTGACACGGGAAGAGATAAATGCGGTGAGTTGAAATCCATACGTCAGAGCGATGGATCAATCACGTATGCCATGATATGTACAGGAACCGATATTTCCAAGGTATATTTTACAATAGGAAAATATAATTTATATCCAGGAGCAATGCAAGGGATGCAGTTAGAACAATCTAATTGTACTTTGTCAAGTACAAAAGATATGTACCTGGTAAGTGGAGAAGAAAGGATACTAGTATTTGGGGATATGAACTCTTCTTCCATTGATCAATGTGATCTAGTATTGCATTTAAGCTAATGGTGATGAGATAATCAAGCTCATATAATCCAGTGGTAGCCATACCTACAATACTGAGTACATTGCAGCTTCTAAGATATCTAAGAAGCAGTTATATGCAATGATTTGTTCCAGTTCTTGGAATCGCACCTCGTGAGAAAAGTATTATCATAATGTAGATTATGATATTCTTACTAGCCAAGATGTCAAGTTATAATAGTGGAAAAAAAGGATATACTCGGTCTACCATCTCTTGAGTAGTTTAACTCAAAGAGATGAGGTCGCTATAGCAAAATAGCCACGCAGCAGAACTGTGGCGGACCCAGTAACTAAAGCCATTACTCAGCAGAAACATGATTTTCATCATGTGAGTGGCTAACAAGTTTGGTTAGAAAGTTGGATCTAGTGCAAGTGGGAGTGTTGAAATAGTGGGTGCCTTAGACCCAACTATTATGTGCTTTTTATTACCATATCGTGTATAGAGTTAACTATGCATGATGTCATCTTACCATTATAGTGTAGGATTTTCTGCGTCCACTATTGAAATGGTAATTTCCAAAGATTAATTTTCGTATCGAAAGGTTATAGCAGTTCCCATGCTATAATGAGAATATCTATATACTATGACATTAATCTTAAATATATGTTCTATGGTCTAGATACATCTTACTAATTGGATATAGTAGATGTCTAACCATCAGGTACTGGGGGTTCATAAGCATTGGGACTTCTTCTCATGAAGTTCACACTTGGTGATCTCTAGTAGTGAGATCATGAGGACTGACCCGCCAATAGGAACACCACATGTTTCAGGTATCATTGGATGTTCCTATCTATGATCATGTGTAATGGTCTCCTGACTTTAGATCAATACCAATGTATGTCATATGATTACGTACTTTGATGCAAGACGAAAACCATGGAAATGAAGTCGTGGAAAGGTAGTTTGTGTCGGGTGCATCATTGGTGGTATGACATTGGTTGAATGGTCAAGAAAGGATTTGCCGCTTCCAGGTTATGGAAGTAATATATCTCTGGCCATGTTGACATGGATGGCAGTACCTTTATAAGACCATGTCCATGGCAGTCGAGGGTAAATCCATCGAGTTACATCAACAAACAATAAAGCAAGAAAAGGGAGATCACATGAGAGTGCGTCCTGCTTTATGAGATATTATAGAAAAAAGAGATTATATTACACAATGCGTGTTCATAGGTTGGTTTTTGCTGCTGTGACAATCCTTATTTCTTCAGGGGCCATGATGGGTTGCTAGATCCCGCTCTTGGTCTGTGAATATTATTCATGGATGTCGAAATAAGGGCCTAGAGAGTCACACACAATAGCATATTCAAGAATCTACCCTATTCAGTTGAATAAGAGAATTGGACATAGTGGGCCCCACCACAAGGGTCCAAGAATTGTCCAAAGTTAAATGATCACCAATGCAATAAATAAATTAATATTATTCGAGTTTAGCATAATGAGTATTGAATTTATTTATTAAATGTATTTACGAGTTTTAAGTAAATACATGAAAAAATATTAATTGACGAATATTAAATTATTCAAGGTTCAATTAATATTAATGGGAGAGGCGATTTGGGTTAATGTCTTAATTATTATCATGTAATATATTTTAATATATTACAAGTAAGTGATAATAATATTTATAGCTCAGTTTAGTAGTCATAAAATGTCGTTAATAGTGTGTTAAGTATTCGGGGCCGACGAGGCGATACCGGGTATTTTAATTGAGCACTATAAATAGAAGAGGAGGGGAATTTGCCAAATACTATTCATGGAGCTTATCTCTCGTCTCATCTCTCCCACATTCTGGAGAGAGATGCTCTGGATCCAAGGAGATCGGATGGAGCTCTCTCTTGGGCATCGCTAGCGATGCGATGCAGTGGTCGTTGGAGCGTCGAAGGCATCGTCGCAAATCCTCTCTAGCACCTGGATTACGATGAACAAATCTTCCGCGGATTCCTTGAAGCGCGTGTGGATGATCTAGAGGTATTCGGCTTCGGATTCTTCGAGCACCGATCGCCAACGATGAGCAGAAGTCGTGCGCGACTTCAGATTTAAACCAGGCATTTTATGATTTAATTTTTGTGATTAAAATCCTCCCTGTGTGGTCCCCAGCTAAGATTGGGCTACTCTTCTCCGACATCGACATGTTTACTTTGACCGTCGGTGCAAAAAAAATTTAAAACCCACTTGTTTGGGGCTTCTGCTGCATGCTCGGTTCCAACACGGAGGGGTGCAGCCCAATGGTGCGGGGCCCGCCCAAGCTGGCATGGGGGAGCCCCCTCCCTGGTTTCCCTAACAGCCTTAGTCGTTCAGTTTTGTGTGGTGGCCCCGCTGGATGGGGCCTGCCCTAACTTCCTCGGGGTGGGGGGGGGGGTTTCCCCATTCGAAATTGAAGCAGTGACGCTACGGGGTGCCACCAGGTCACCCGCGGGACCCACAGAGGGAGGGTCTCGGCCCTCCGCCGTGGCCTCCGAGCTACGACCATCCTCAGCGGCACGCGACGGCGCGCCGCTAACATCTGTTCGCTGCCGGCCTGTGCCGGCCGCCGATGGCCGCCATGACTATATAGCGCAACCCTCTTTTTCCAGCGGTGCACGACGCTGTGCCAACACCTCCTTCACAGCCGGCCATTCCCGGCCGCCGTCTTCACCCGCTGTGGCTATAGTCGTAGCCTTCTTCGTCAGCGTCCCGCGATGGCACACCGCTATCTCCTCCTCAGTTGGCCATTTCCAGCCGCCGCCGTCCCGGTTTGTGTCCAACCCGAATAAAATACTCACGAAGAACGCACCAAAATTCCAACAAAAGTCAGATGGACCAGGCCTTGTTTGTTTGGCCCGTGCCTTCCATGTTAGTTTGATAACAAGAGGGTAGAACAGGATTCAACGACTCTTGAAACTAAAACCAAATAAAAACCCTTCCTCAAGATCATTGGAGAACGTCTGTGTTTGAGGAAGATTAGGCGTTCGTCGTTCCCGCAACAAGCCTCCAACAACGCCGCTCAATCTTCATTCTTCGGTGTGTGATTTGGTGTCGCTCATCACCGCTCGTCGGAACCGGTCCCGTCCTCCAAGTGGTTGGTGTCGTGACATATTATAAGAACTTCGTCGTTTGGTGAAGTCGTGCCAACCCTCCTCCCAAATATCTATATAAATAGGAGAGGGGGAGGGTGAGTAACGAACGTGGAATTAATGGGAGTTTATTTAATAGGAACCATCCTAATTCCAACGCTGCTATTACAAATGATTTGAGGAGTCAATCCATTCAATGGCTTGACACGTCGTTGGTCCTGCCACTGATGCTTGTCCGTTGGAGGAAAAGAAATTTAGGGAAATAAAATAACAAAGTTATTTTATTATTATTTTAAAAGTCCAAAATATAACTTTTTTTCCAGACCTACTATGGTCGAAGTGATTCCTCCTTTAAGCGAATCCCGGCACTGTAGATTCAATGGTGCCCTCAGATTTTTAATCCGATCACCATTTCAAAAGATAAAAAATTCGACTCGCGTGTTTAGTGAATGTACCATAAAAAAAGTTCAGAAATTCATTTCGGGCACACCGGGCCTCAGGATTACATGTCATCATTTTTCACAGACTCGTAATAATTCTATATAATTAAAAAATATTACATGGAAAATCTGGGTCCTTATAGTATGATTCGTTCCAAAGGATTATAAATAAATTTTCTACCATAAATATGCCAAATCCATGAAGTGCGACACCACCAGAAGATGCACTAAACATAATATGTCGAATGATCTCCGAAGGATTATGCTAAAGATTAAGTTGACAAACCCAAAATATTGAACCATTTAGAATTAAAGAAGTATATTTCAGAAGGATGTTATTGAAGGATATTCATGAAGGAGTTTTAAGAGTTCACCAAATATAAATGATATAGTAGGTGTACCAAAAAGTTGAAATTCTCTGGAAGTACATGCTAATAAATTTGAAACACTGAAGTTTTTAGAAGAGTAAATTTAGATGATGCTAGGTTGTTCATTTATTATAATAAAATCACCTTTATGGAAGACTATAATTGATCCAATATGAGTTTAATTTGAAAAATACCGACTTTGAGTGGGATTGGAGTTCAAAGCACCTGAATTCCAGACAGTTGGTTATGCTAATAAACTCTGGTTGATGTTAATCCAAAGTATCATAGGTAATAAAAGTACCAGCGATTGATCTAAATTAAGGAATTGAGGAATCCTAGATGTATAAAAGATTAAAGTGTCTTATACTAGAGGATGAGGCAATCAAACGATATGATTATCATAATATGAATTAAGTCCAGATAATAATAAGTTAAGAATGTGTAAATCTTGAAGCTTAATATGAGTCAATCAGAAGAAGAAGTTTCAATACAAGTTTGAACTAAATGAAGGTGAATCATTTGGAGTCCATCAGAAGCACATGTATCATGATGGAGAATGTTTTAAGTACTAAAGGCTACAAAATATTGAGTTGAGGAAAATTAAGAACCAGAATGAGAATATTGATTGCATCAAAAGAACATTGTTTAAAAGACGCCATATGGAATTTACAATGTCATAATGTTAAACATTAAGATGATGCTAATATATAAATTCAATGCGTGATATGCATGGAATGGAATTTCATTATTCCTTCCAATATATGTTAATGAGTTGAATATTATTAATGCTAAGTTTTATGGGTACTTTTATGGAGTCAAATCCCGATATTTTTGTAAGATTTAAAAGGCGGTCAATTCAAGAGTTGAAATAGTAGGAATTTCAAAAAGAAGACTATGTGTTACCCATATATATCTAAGGGATATTTTTTATATGAAGGAAAGAAAACTTGAGTTAAGATGAAAAAAATTTAATAAAATCAAGATAGCTACATATTATAAAAAAGAGGAAGAAACCGACCAAGCACTTCTATCAGAAGATCAAAAGGGTCAAAGTTTGAGAAGATAAAAACTTAATGTTCTGAAGTAATAAGTGATTTATTTGATTGTTGGAGAATTTAAGAAGGAAAGAGAGACTTATATTAATCATGTACTGGTAGAAATTCAAAACATCGAAGTTCAATGAAATGAGTGCTCCAGAAGTTCATTCTATCAGAAGGAGGCTAGGGTCGATGTGCCAGAAAAGTACGATGAATGAGTAAGTCCCTGTATAAACAAACATCACAAGATGCCTATATATATATAAGATCTTTTCAGGAGATATTTTTACTATGGGATGCAGTATAAATACCCTTCACTTGCGTAATATAGTGAAGCTTGGGGGTTAATAATATTAACTTCCCACATCACTTATAATTCTTGAAATGATTATTAGTGGAAGAATCTATGTCTTTATAGGGGTTGGAAAGGAAAGGAGTAGGTTCTCACATTAAGGCCAAATCTTGTAAAAATACTTATGTTATTTTTACATTAAATTTTCTACATAGAAAAATGAAAAAATGGTGTGGTCAAATTTCTAAAGATCCATACATATTAACTGATAAAAAATGGTTCAATCAACTTAAATGATGGAATAATTTATGTTGAATGTAATCAGTAAAAAATTGGTCATCCCAGATTCACACCCCCCCTTCAGGGTTATTGCACAATCCGCTAAGAATAACATAAAAAAATTTTGTTTGAGAAAAATGAGATGGGTATTTTTGATACAAATAGTGTATGATTTTTTTAATCTTATAACATGTTTTACCACTCACTTTATTAGATTTTTTAATGATAAAATACATAATTTATGATTCTTTCAATTTTAATTTATGTCATTTTAGTTATTATTTTTCAGTTATCATCTTATGAAGTTTTTTGGTCAATCAATAGGTTCAAGAGGCATTTGGAGACTATTTTAAATGCCCTCACTAGGAAAAACCACCTGATACCCGGGGGAATAACCCCAGACAATCAGTAGAAAAAATAGAAGCACTTTGGTTCTACCAAATCCCACTGGATAGATAGTGGATCCAACAACCATCCAATGGGTTTTTTTTTCAGAAAGTCAAATAAGTTTTTGGAGGCATTCCCCTTCGGCCTCTCTCACCTACCAATGATTCATTGGGCCTCGCAACACCTCCAAAACCACCATGGGACCCCTGAAGGCTATAAATACACCCTAATAAGTTTTGGACAACATTGGTTACAATTTTTATTGAATTGTTCCTTCAATTGAGCTATTATATGTTCTTTCCATGCTATATTAATTTTATATCTCATACTATGTCTATCTTTCTCTCATTTTTATATTACAAACTTATTGAGAGAATTTAGAGCGTGTTGTAAAGGTTTTGTGTTAAATAAACCTCTCTCTATTACTCTTTTTCTTTGATTCCTACTACCACCTAATTGAGAGTTTTTTGGGTTTGTTTCTTTTACTATCTAAAAGTAAGTATTTTTGGGTTTCTTTCTATAAATATTAAAAGCATGTGTCTCTTATTTTGTATTAGGTTTCTTGTTATAACCAATTGAAAATAAATGTTATTCCGGATCATAGTTATCATTTAATCAAATAGATTATAGGAACCTTGAATCCTTTAAGGGAATGATATATAGGGACTCCTTCATATCATAAAAATCGTACCAACATAACATGCTTCAAGGGAGACATAAAATGGATTGTTCTAGTTAGGAATTTATCCTATTTTCATTTATGGAAATGTTATGAAAATATAATTGAATTCAAGAAAAGTTTACCTTATGTTCTAAAATGTTTAGAATTAATGAACTGGACATATAATGTATAGACATTTTGTGTTGTCTAGATAGTTCCATTGGGTAAAAGTTCAAATCAGAAGAAGAGAAGTTTTTTTGAAGTGTTCAACAATGTTAAGTAAAAGAAGTGTATCCTACTCTTATATCTCTTATATGATAATAGAAGTTATTAGTTAAAAAATAGTTATTATAAATAACATGAGATGATTTATTTCATACACATGGTTTATGATTCATTAGGATTATATGGAATTTTTTTAGGAGAAGATATAGATAAAAATATTTTATTCGGGAAAAGTGTTTATCCATATGTTTATTAAAATATATGTGAATGTATATTTTAAAAAATAAATCCATTAAAAATATTTTTTTTCAAACATATAGAATACCATGTAAACTATGGAACAATAGTTCATTTGTTAAGTATTCCAACTAAAATGAAAATATTTTTTTACTAAAAATAATGTAGTTTTTGTATGTTAGCAAGTTTTTGGAAGATAATATAATATCTAAGAAGCTAGTAGGAGTATATTTGGATTTTGAAAATTTCAAAGTTAACAAATAAAGGGTTATATTGGTCTAGGAATAAAGTATTTTAACTTAATATCCTAAATAGTTAATGATATGTGATGAAAAAGATTTATGTAGAGGGTTACATTTAGTTATTGTGAATAAGTGAGCATCACTATTTTCAATAGTATTGTCCTAGACAAATTAAAAAGTGTACTACTCCTATAATCCTAGGTTTATGGTAGGGCGGTAAATAAAAATGTAAAAAGTTACATTTATTATCATAACAAAGTAAAAGTCACTTTATCCTAAAAGGGTTTAGGATTTTCTGGTAATGTAATATTGTATAAGTAACATTATTTGAAAATTTCAAGGGAAATGTTTAATGAAAAGAGCTCAATGGATTATGATGATGTGCATAGAAATATATCTAAGTAGACAAGAGATGTAGTCATTGTAATATTTTTTGTGATGTATCTAAGAGATTTGAATATGTTCAAATAGTTGAAAATTTTGTAATATGATTCTCAAATCTCACCATTATTAAAATTGTCTTACTTCATATATGCCTCTCACTGAATAGTTAGTGGGTGATTTTTATCAGGTAGTCACATAGAGATACGATAGGAATTCCATATGATGTAATAAGTTAATAACACCATTACTAAAGTAACACCACGAGGGTAATATAGAATCAATCGGTGTAAGACACATGGGAGAATGGTTGTAATTATTGAAAATTTATCATTTTATTATAATAAAGGAAATATAAAATTGACATTCATTCATGTGTACTATTATTTATTTTACATGAATAGTTGAATGATAATATCCTATCAAAATATAACAGTGAGTTGTCCCTAACCGATGATCATTATGAAGTATTATGGGTTGTAATGATATGTTATAGTTAGATTGAATATATTATTACATTGATTACAAAGATTTGTATATGAGATGAAAATAATAGATTCATGAGGTAATAATTAGAGACATATTACTTGGACTGACCTGAAAAACTATATCTCATGGAATGTCATATAGTCATCGATATACTTGAGGGTGTATGTTTATTATCAATCCCTCTCACCTGAGGTTGGATAGATATATAACATGATAAATTTCATACTTTGATACCCTACTTATGTATATTTAAAAACAACTTCACTAATACTAGGGTGGTTGGGTATGTTGTTGATCATGTTCCATGTTGGATCACAACTAAGATGTGATGTGTCCACTTGTATGACAAGTAAATATATCCATCCATTGATTTAATTTGAAAGAGTAAATGCATGGCCACGTTTTTTAGTCACATATTATTTGTTAACCTATTTAGATGAGGGACATGTGATATACTCATCTATGAGATGAATGACATGTAATGTATTCATCACCTTTGCCAGTATTTTTTTAATAATCAATAAAAGATGAGTTTTTTATTCTATGTTGACCTATTTCATTTCTAGTGGTCACTCAATGTCATGAAAAAAGGTATTATATAGTTATATGTATGATGTGTATGATACATATTATGGTGTAAACGTTTTTATAGATATATGAGTATGTTTTTTGGAGATCACATCAGAACCCTTATTAGATTGAGTAGCACTAATGTTTTTTATGGGCCACTCATTGATTACACCTATGAAATAGGGATTTCAAATTTGTTGTAAGCTCTACAAAGGTCTTCAAGGCCACATAGTTAGGCCCTTGGAAAAGGATGATATTTTGGATAAATCATTTGTTCAAAATGAAGAGATTTTGATGAAAAAACTGAACCCAAAAGACTTTAGATGGATTCAAAAAGAGTTGGGAAGTTTTTTATAATGTTCTTATGGGATTTTAGTGAAAGTGAGATATTTTTATATATTCACTAAAAATACATGCATAAGATTTATGTAGACATGTATATATTGCATGAAGTAAATATATAGATATATATATAATATGATATTATATATTTTACATTTAATACATGCGTATTCCCCACCATTGGTGGTGGGTTGGTAAGTGTTTGGGGGGATGAGGGGCAGGTCGCGGGGTCATGTCCCCAGACCTACAATTTTACTGTAATTTCTTTCCTTTCACTGTGTTCCATGGTGGAAGATGTAATCGACCATAATACATGAATATGATGCATGTATATTATCATACATAAAATTTATGAATATAATATGACATATATATAATATATATTTTATATTAAATATATATTAGATGCATATACGGTTTTAGGCAATGAAACATCTCCTAAATGGACAAGTCCATAACCGTCACCCTTCACATAGAATTTCAATGAGTTGTAGCTTTTTTCAGCGGTATAATTCATCTAGACACTCTAATCATTATAATTTTTTAATAATCTCCAGGTATTATCTTTGAAATACCTAACTTGTGAATCTTCATTTTCAAGATTATGTGATCTATAGCTCCTAAGGCTAATCTGCAAAGGGCCCGTTAGATGGGGTTCTAGTGCTACTTAATGGATGCTTAGATGAAGGCTTCCATCTAGGAAACACATTCATTATCAAAAAAATAAATCTCTTTGATGTTTATATTGGAAAAAAATGTTGATTAATAAATTAATATCAAAGATAGTCACAACCATCAACTCACACAAAAATTGATAGAAAAGAATTGTGAACATTAATTCAAGATGGGGCATTTCTCTTCAACTATGTTTAGATCTCAATTATCTTTAGTTGAGACCTCATCATAAGAATCAACTTTCCCATACTTCATAAGTGATTATATCCATAAAAAATATGTGATTATATCCTTCAAAAAATATGACACATAGTGATGGTCTGAAATTAAGGGCACTTTCATGTACTGCATACATTTAGTATGTGTTATATCATGATGTTTTACACACACATCACATTATACAATGGTGTTGTGATAACAAATTTATCATACCTTTATAAGAAAAATATTTTAAAACATAATATCATGTCTTCCCACTATAACATAAAATGAGAGTTTCAACTTCCAACTTAAAAATATTTCCCGTACATATAGTATACTACTTGACCATTGTTCTAAATCTTCATTATCCCATATATTATATTAAATTTGATAAAAAAACTAGGAACATATTTCACCACATGATTATATTATAGAAAACTTGACAAATACAATGTAATATATTTTAGTCCATAGTTAATTTTGTTAAAACATTTCTTAAATAATAATCTTTGGTAAAAATACACAAGAAATGTGAATACTACCTACCAATATGGATGTTGGGATTTCATATCATAGAAAGGTGGTGAGTTGGCAATTTTTCTATAAAAAACATTCATTAAAGGAACTATCCCATTACAAGAATATCCAAGGATTTATTTATGTCTTCCAAGGCCACCTCAAGGGTCACAAACTCCTTTAGCTTTGGTTCCTAAAACTAATCTCAACTAGAAAAGAAAAAAAATCACAAAGGTATCAATTTTAGTGTTCTTGGTTAATTTTTTTTCTTAATTCATAGAAGAAAAACAAGGCATAGAAAAATAAAAATTATAAAAAACAGAACATAAAATTAAAAAACTCAGATATTGTGTAGGTCAAGAAATAATTACCTTGTCCATGTAATGTTGAATGAGGATCGAGATATGGGTTTTGGGTTGAGTCCCCCAAATAGAGATCCCATTATCGTTTTCCCACAGTTAATAACCTACAAGGATCTAAAAATCAGTTGTCCCCATGGCTTATCGACTCCTACCACCACCATCATTCCCCATGCATGTGGATATAGTCTGAGTTCCCATGACAACTCCAATGTATTTAAAAAAATAATACTAAATCATTGTGATTAATAATATAACCATTGGGTTGGTGATTGATTTTATGGGTAATCACTAAGTGACTCAAATCACGTGGAATGAATGATGTGGGCTGACTAATAGAAGAACCCATGTGATGTAAATGTTCATAATATATCTATGATTAAATAACCTAAAATATCAACCAGTTGAACATTGGCTAGATTAATTAAATAGATATTTATTGGTACTAAAAAACTCTTCCCCCAGAATCTAATATCCATAAATGATAAAATTTGGTATGGTGACTATTTAGTCATTTACTAAATGATTTTTTCCATATATTTTATTTTTATAATCACAATTTTCATCATATTTCACTTATACTAACATGAAGTTTTTTAGTTCTATTTCTATAGTTTTAACTTCTAATTCACATGTTTTGGTGAGCTAATTCCAATCCATGTAATTTTCAAAACTTTATGAAGCCACCTAGAATAATTTAAATAGAAGATCATGTTTGAACATTAAAATTTTAAAAGAGGTAATAATTTTTTCCTAAAAACTAGGAGTTAGTATTGAGAATTTTGTTTTGTAAACACCTATAAATAGAGAATAAGTCTTTGAAGAACAAGGGATACTAGTACACCTTCATTAGAGATATGTGCATAATCTTGGTGTTTGAGTGCTTTTATTTGAATGTGATTTCTAGAGTGTTCTCAGAGATTCCAGTTGGGAGGAATTCATTGTAAAAGCTCTAATATTTCCAATTATAATTGTTTGATTCCAATATTCTATGATCAAAGGGATTCCAAAGATATGGATATATTATTTCAAACATTTAGTTCAAAGATGTTCAGGGATATGACTTGTTGTAGTTCATCAAATCAGAGAAGAGCTCAGGGATAGAACTTGTTGATGCTGATGTTAATCGAAGCAGTTTGGGGATATGACTTGTATCTTTCATCCTCTTAGATTGAGGAAGTTTGGGAGTTTTGGAACTTAGTTCCTTTGGATCTAGGTACTGATATTTTTGTCACATTGGATTAAAAGTGAACAGATCTATTTACTAGAATTGTTTATATCCTTTAATTGAATTTTCTTGAAGGAGTTTATGTATTTTCATCCAAAAATCAATTGTATTGTTTCATTTTGTTTTTTTCTCATTCTGTTTGGTATTTTACCTTAGATAGTTCATAACATCAAACTTGTTTAATTTCCGATACATTTATTACTGTCATACTCTGATAGTTCATAACTTATAAATTATGAAACTACTTATTGTATTGTGTGGAAAATTGTGTGTTTAAACTTCAATTCACCCCCTTCTTGAATATTTCATATTTGGGACAAAATTTTATATCAAAACAAGTCCCTTTTCCATACACTAATAGTAGTTGAGAAAATATTGTGTATGGCATACAATCTACCAAACAGATCTTTGGAAAACATACATATGAATCATCCAGCTTTGTCTTATGGTTCTTATTATGATTATTGGATAGATAGGATGGAAACATATATTATTAATACTTCAGTTGATAACTATCTCATGTTGGTGGGACAATAAAAGATTCTAGAAAAATCAATTTTGAACTATAGTTTTGAGGAGAAATATAAACATCAGTTGAATTTCAGAGTTCAGAAGAAACTTTTATATATTATACAATGGAACATCTACAGTCAAGTATATTCTTGTTGAACTTATTTTGGTATTTTGAAAAAACCTATAAATTACACATTTTAGAATATTGAAGGTTCTTGAGATTAATAGATCTATGTTAAGAGAAAAATATCTATATTTTTATTTTCTACCAAGAGATTCAATTGCATAGATGCATAAGAGGTTTATGACTATCATGAATAGATCAAAATATCCTGGTGAGAAATTTTTTTACAGATGATCAATCAGTGGAAAAAACCATAGAAATACTTTAGAAGGAGTGAGAGTAAAAGATAAATACGATTGATGATACTAATCATGTTACTAAACTAATCCACGATGATTTTATCAAAACATTGATGCAAAATGAAAATCACCTGAATCGAGATATTGAGAATGAAAAGTGGAAGAATGGAGTTGATTTTGTTATTACCAATTTCAGTGCTACTACAACTAAGGAAAATATTTCAAAGAATTGTAAATAATGTTTCAATAATATTAAGAAGGAACTTATTGAATGTGAGTTCATAGATATAAAGAAATATTGATTTAGAAGCAAATCATTCAAAACTAGAATTTCCATAATGGAAGAAAATATAGACATGAAAATTCAGGAAGAAGAGAAGATTCTTTGGATGTTATTTGTTATGAGTGTAAGAATCTAGGGCATATCAGACCTAAATGTATGAAATTAAAGAAGAAATATAAGGAACCCAAACAATAATCAAATAGAAAAAGGAAATAAAGTTTTAAGAGCTATTTCTGACACATGGAGTGCTACTAATGACCCATCAACTTATAATAGTGGTATGAATATTGATAATAGCCAGAAGATTATTGTATTTCATGTGAAAACTCCTCAAAATGATTAGTTTTTCATAAATAAGATATATAGTGATTATTTAATGAGTTTAACTTTGTATTCTACTTACACTTATTCCTCAGATTATGAGGATGAATATTATTCATCATTTGAAGAAATGATAGATTATGTTGTTTCATAAACGTTGGTAATCAAAAATGTAGTTGTTTGGAGATTACGAAAAGATAGAACAAAAGAAGAAGTTGATGAACATGAACACTATGATTTATGTGGTTTATGAAAAATCCCTACTTCCATGGAGAGGAAGAATCAATTCATTAAAATTCATGAGCACAATTATCAGGAGATCAAAGTTTCACACATTAAAACCCTAGCCCGACTGAGCTAAAAAAGTAGATGAAGAACTGTGCTACCAACCATAGAGTAAGTCCACTGTTCCACCAGCTGTACAGTATGGGCCACTAGCATCTGTTCCAACATCATCCAAATGGATCTGGCTAAACCAATCTAATATATTTGATAGAAGTTAAAGATACCTATAAAATACTTTTTGAGAAATACATTAAGGCTAAGACATAGATATCTGAAGTTAAGAGTGATATTTCAAAGATTTATTCTAAGTTTAATGCCAAATATATTTCTATTTCTATTAGGAATATGAGTGTGTGTTAGTGTGGTAGGTGTCTGTGTAAGGGGTTTTTTCAATTTGGATGAGTGTGTGTTGTAAGGATAGTATTGTACTTTAGAAGGTGGAGTGGTGTTTTCAAGCTATATTAGGTGGGTAATTAATAGGTAATTTGGGTGTTGGGAGGGGTATAAATATTGATTTTGAGATTTTCATCAACTTGGATGCTGGTAGGGGTAGTCCTTGGAAAGAATTGGTTATCTCCTCTAGAGGAGTGGTCTTTTTACTATGTGTTATTTCTCTTCTTCTTCCTTTCCTTATTCTAATTCATCTCTTACCAACAACCATAACACCTATGATAGCTTATATTTCAGTTATAATACAATTTCATAATTTTTACACTCTCACACACACATTGTCCTAAGAATTTTAACACTCCTCTGGGGAATAAATAAATGTGAGTGAATAATGATCAATGTTGGAAAATTTATTGCCACACCGATACGCACACATGAATTTTGATCACTGTTTAGTGTCACAATAAAATCTTGGGGAATATTGCATGAGATTTATGGAAGAAAGAGTTTCAAAGTGCTGCAAAAACTGGAAACAATTATATTGTGGTGTAGCTTGTTTCTCTATCCTCTACCTACTTTCTACTTTGAAAATATTGTTGTGAGAAATGCAAAAGTTGAGAATAAGGATGTGGAAAAGAGTTTCTAATGTAGAATTATCAGTGGATAAGGTACAATATATGTTGAAGACTATTCAGGAAAGTATTGATAAGATGGTACATGGAATTATTGAGTACCGATGTTTGACTAATGTATAGTTGTGGAAAACAGAAAGAAAATCATCACTCTAGAAGTGAAAAATTGAGGAAAGGATAGAGAGGTAGTAGATTCAAGAAGGGAAGATGACAGAGTCTCAATAATTCATAGAAGGTTTTTCTTGGAGGAAAGTCGTGATTGATAGACGACATCATGACCCATGTAATGAGGTGGAAATATGATGTAGATTGGATTCAAGTAAGCGGTATGTGGAAGATGTTTAGATTCTGAGAGGATGTGTGGATGCAATGAAATATTGATGTTGCGGTGGAAACATATCTCTGGAAGTTGTTTCACCAACTGAAGGAAAATAGAATTTGTCTAAGAGAGTAGAGCTGGTTGATTTTTTAGTTGAGGATCTACTTGGTTGGAACACATAAGTAAAGGAATATTTTCTAGAAAATAGAACAATGAAAGATATAAAGTTTCACTATGCACATCTTTGCATGATAAGTATTGATCTATACTTGTTTTTTTCTTGGACCAAAGCTACCCAAGACTCAACATGGAAATAGATCAAACCTTATCAAATGGAGAGGTTTGGTAAGTCGACAGGGGAATATGTTCTTTGGTAATTGAAGGTTCTTAAAAAAACTACTGATGTGTAAGTAATGCTTGTTTTCAATTCAGAATGTCCTTGGGAATATTTTATTGAATCTAGTTCTAGCCAAGATGAGTAGGGAAGGCATGACATAAAGGATGAGAAAGAACCAAGTATGTATTCATAATCATTGACTACATACGTATCGGGACTAGGAGTTACACCGACTTTTTAGGAGTGGTGAGGAGTGGAGCAATCATTACACCTTTTTCTTACAATAATGTTTACATTGTGGTCAAGCTGGAAGAAGATGAAGGTGGTGAGTTTCAAAAAACAGAAATTATAGAAGAATGCAAAGATTTTTCAATTCTTGGTTTGTGTTCTAGACTTCTAGCTATGGATATTGAGGGTCTTAGAGATCTTCCAAATTGCATAGAAAACTTGTCCACCTGTTTTGAGAAAACGTCGGGAGTAACGAAGCAAAGAACAGATCACAGAAGAGTAAAAAGAAAAAAATATCAAGGATGCATGGATTTACGTGGTTCGAGAATAATCCCTACATCCATGGAGAGGAAGAATAACTTCACTATGAAAAAACTGGGAGAAAAATTTACAAGAGCTTCTCACATGCACACAAAAACCCTATCCTAAAAAATGGGCTAATGTAGAGGATGAATGAATATTCCACCAAACGTCAGAAAGTTCACATCACTACAGTGAAAGAGGCCACCCGAGTCAAAAGTTCTACAATGGCTGCTAGATTGGGCTACACCAATCCAACAACCAGGTGTATGTTTCGTGACGAAATCAAGGAGTGTTCCCCACATTTCATATGGAGGAAGTTCGATAGTCAATTTAGGCAATGCTATTGTTTACTCATTAGATCTAGGTGGAATAAGAAAACTCATGTGTCATAAGGGTTTCTCTCATAGGCCATGAAAATGTATCCTGAAGAGACTATACCTCCACAACATGAGAAGAATAGACCACTTGTTCTGAACAAAAAATATGAGGATGAGGAAAAACACGCAAACAAAGAAAGTAATTCGTCCAAGTCATCCAATGATTATGAGGTAGCTGACAGTGGACTAGGAGTTGAGGAGAATATTTCCTAATTGAAGAAACTAATTACAGGATGTGGGGTTGTTCTATTCCAAAAAAGTGGGACAAAATTTCAAAACTTTATATTTTATCCATGTTTTAGGGTTGTATAATGTTTTTTTGAGAGGGGATTTTTGTTTAAGAAATGTTCTAAAACAAGAGTTGATGGAGAGAGGGAAAATAAGCAGTATAAAATTGCTGTAAAATAGAGAAACAAATGGTTTATAGAAGCAGTAATAGAATAAGCTGGTATCCAAAATAAAGTCATTAAGAATCAATAACCACTGCATTGGAATGAGTACCATAATATTCCTAATATTTTGGATTTAGAATATGTTTTTGTTGATTTTTTGTTCTTTATTCCTTAAAATAAAGGGTGGAGAACCACATTTTATTTTGTGTATGAATCTTGTTTTACTCCTCTATACTCATTGTTAGTAATTTTAGCGTTTTCATTGGTAGAAGATGCAGTTGTTTCTTCAGGGGAAAAATGTGTGTAGTCCAGAATGAAATGGTGACAAGGGAATCGGTAACTCATGGAAGGCCAAGAGTTTTCACATAACTTTACAGTCAGCAGCTAAGATTAGAATAGCAAGGATGCAAAAAATGGACAACAAGTGCAATGACATCATGCCTAATTTTTTTTCAATTTGATTTGGATCCAAAATGAAAGCACTAAGCAGTGGCTATGAAAGATTCATTTTTTACCTTATGGGAATTGGTATTCTATAAAATAGGGTGATCTTAAAAGATTGTACAATTAAACATGGTACTTTTTTGTTTAGAATGAATTTAAATCACCGATTGTCGGTATCTGCTTTCTTACTATGCACAACTATGAGGTTATGGCGGGTGGCTCTTTGGAGAGAGTTTTTTTAACGTAGAATCCTGTCAATGTGACGAAATTTATCTGTACACCAAATGTTGCATGAAAATGGTTTGGTACTACTTGAAGTAGTCACTATAGGCTAGCTGTGACTTTTTAAGAAGAAAACCATTACTAGTATCCAAGATAATGACAATAACACTTCACATGATGACATTAAAACATTCATTTCTAAGATGTACCATCACACTAAAACTGCTTTATGATAATTTTGTGGTGGAATTGGCAACAATTTATGTGTAATAATAATTAAAAACATGCTCAATATGATTGTATGAGTCATTATCTCAAAGAGTTCTGATAACATGCTCGATATTTACTAGGGTAGTGGTACTAATTGGGGACTAGTAAAAGGTGGGACACTTGGAAATCTCAGTGGTTTCAAAGATTTATTGATTACCAACAATGAAATATAGGAAAATACTATCATTTCTATTTACTCCCAAGCTTTTATAAGAGATTATTCATGGGTGGGATGGTTTTATAGATCTAACCAAGAGACTGCTAGGATTTGATGAATTTTGTGATGATAGATTATTTACTAATTTGGATTAGGCCTTTTCTTCTCTTGGCTGCAAGGAATGCATTTTTTCCATGAAGATAACCAAACCCAACGAAGTGAAAGATCAACATGAATTGCAGTCAAGATGCATTATTGTAAGAGTGGAAGTTTCATAAACAAATCCACAATGAAAATCCCATGAAATATGAACAATAAATGAGAGAGAGGAAGTGTTCTTGGAAAATTCCTACTCGTTTAGCCTATGTTGAAGATAAGAATCATTCACATGACAATGGAAACATCAAGTTCTCTCCTAGGTTTCATGATATGAAAAGAAGAAAAAGGAAATTTGTCTCAGATATAAATCCAACTTGAAGAAAAAGTGTCTTTTCAAGGATGGAGTAATGTTAGGAATATGAGTGTGTTTTGTTGACATGATTATTGTCCGTGTAAGGGGTTGTAGAAGTTGGGGTGAGTGTATATTGTTGTAAGGGTAGTATTTTACTTTGTAATGGGGATTAGTGTTTTCCAGCTATAGTAGTGCATATGATGGGTATTAAATAGGGAATTTGGGTGTTGATAGGGGGTATGAATATTCATTTTGGGTTTCCCATCATCTAGCCAGTTGGTACGGTCAGTGCACGGTAGGAATCAGTTGTAGCCTCCAGAGGAGTGGTCTTCTTCCAAGGTGTTATTGTTCTTCTACTTCCCTTATTTCTCCTACTTCTTCTTCTAATAACTACTATAACACCTAAAAAATCCTAAAATTCAGTGGTTCTATATTTTCCTTCTTCTTAGTATTTCTATCTAATGCACAAAGTGTCCTATCAGTTTCAACATATTCTAATGATCAGAACTAAGTTGTAAAACATAAGTCTAAAATTGAATGATTGAGAATTTGCATTCCAACTTTACTTCTAGAATGAATAATTTTGATAATATTGCCAAATAGTTGAAATAATCTTAGAGATCTTTAGAGTTAACTTTACATCTTCTTTTAAGTCACATTTTTACTCAAATTACATTGTTCCAAAAAGTGTATGTTTCTATACTAAGTGTAAGAGAGGAGGACACTAGAAGAATTTTTGTACTTGTTATGTACAAACCTGACCCAAAACATTGATTTATAAGGAATTTAGTGTCACTTATATTAGGCGACGTCACCTAGAACCAAATGTTGACAATAAATTTCAAGGTCCTGACCAAACTGTGGGTGACAATTTTCCCTTTCATAGAGTACAACCTGCAAATGGAAGACTACAACACTATACAATGGATATACATGATTCATGATATAAAAAGACCAACCAAAAACCAATTAACATAAGATAACAAAACCATAATTATAGTCACAATATTAAAATACAAATCAACAAGTTTTCATCCAGGAAAGACACAAATACACCAAAAGAAACCAAGGCACTGACGTGACATCTTGACTAACACCACTACAAGACATCTCTGAGCTCTAACTCCCAAATAAAAAGACTGCAACGTCAAGGTGCTCCAGTAATAAATTATGGTACTTGTTCCTTACCTATATCATGGAAAAAATCTTTATATTCACTAGGATGAATTTATAGGGGTGAGCATATCAACTCAATAGGAAATCTTCAAGAGTTTCCCCACACACCACTAAACTACCCATACTTGCGAGCAATACCCATCCCTCCGGACCTAATCTATCATTTGAAAGTAAAATCCTTTTGAGTCAAAAAATGAACCTATGACCAAGTCTAACCCCAAGAGTCCCTTTCCATGGGCATGATGGACTCACACACTCATTTCAATGCTATGTTCTCACACTAAAAAACAACTTTCGAAATCAATTTCCCATTTTAATAATTCATTCAACACGCAGTAGAAGAAGCCCACATCCCATTATTTAAAAAGAAAATAAACAAGGATAACTATCAAGGGTTTTTCATCAAGAAACACAAAGAAGAAATATTTGAAAACCAATCCATCAAGTTCTAGTGAAAGTGGAGAGGGAGAGAAGCCACCTACATCCATGCAATGGCCCGAAGGCCTTCATTATTATTTATTTTTGATAATACACCTTTTAAGGAGTGAGGTAGAACCCATACAAGGCCCATAAGCGTAAGTATTACATGGACCGTAGGCCTTATAGGAATTCATTTTCCCGTAGGCTTCAAATATTACATACAACCCAGACTAACTACTTGGAACTGCTCCTCCCCAGCATCTTCATCGTGAAATCAGCTCTCCACCTTCGCATGGCTATTCCGCTAGGCATTATCGTGCATGCACAGGATTGTCCCGATGGCAGGTGCCATACCCTCTCAATCTTGCAATCCATTTAGATTCTATTGTGGTGAAAGCTCTTTGCTCATCCTCCTTGTAGAGCTTGTTCCTCGTAGGTCGTCTGGTTTGCATCTGCACTTGAGCTGGCCCAAAGGCCTTGAGGTGGCCCGAAGGTCTTACTGACGTGAGGGCCTGGGTGGACCGAAGGCCTTAAAGGACTCGAGGACCAAATCGGTGACCCAAAGGCCCAAACGGGGGCATATTTCTGGCTGCTCCAGTTCCAGACAGTGTCTTCTACAGTCTCGCTACAGTAACTGCTATAGTACTGCACAGTTCCTGCTACAGTACTACTATAGTGCCTGCTACAGTACTTCTACAGTACTGGAAATAAGGTCTCCACCTAGATTTGATCCCGGGTCTCCCAGATTCACTTATGGAGTCCTTAACAACCAGGATAAGGCTCATGTGCAGAATCCACCTACATCAAAAGCGTTCAACACAAAGAATCATTCCACAATTCGTAGATTCGGGCTCCCCTTTCCATTCCTTTAACGAATCCTAAAGATTCATAAAAACATGTCCTAACTAATAGATCTAAGTATGATAACCTCAGTTGAGAGCTTCTCCAAAACGAAACAATTGGATTACTGTCAAGACCCCCTCCTTCCAAAGATACTATAATTAGGGGAGAGAGATAATGACCCCCCAAGTCCCACCTCCAGTTGGCCTCAGATTGGAAACTAGCACTTAGGGTATAAAAATATCATAAAATAAAAGGCATTACCCTCTCTATTATATATAGGATTGGGATATATGATGAATCACTGACAACCAACACCATGAAATAATATAAAAATAAACCAAAACCAACCCACAATTCACGCATAAATAAAACTAATAAAGATAAAATTATCCAAATGTAAATACCCAAAAGAAAAGATAAATTAGTGAAAAAGAAGCTATCCAAGGTCTAAGCTAGTAATGTCCAAGACAGTCCACATAATCCTCATGGAAACCTAAAAATAAATTTATATATGTTGGTTGATCATACATGAATATTCAACAGGTAAAACCAAATTCTCTCATGCACATGTGAAAGAATCATATTAATACACCCGTGAGAAAACAACAGAACCAACAATACCTAAAAAAGTTAACTATACATTGTAACCTCAACAAGGAATGACCACAAAATAATGTAATCCAATTATAGTAACATAATAAGAAACATATCGATAAAGGGTACCACACAACACTTTCCCACTGGTATGTTTCTCTCACACCCCAACATCGTATGTCTCGATGCTCCAATATCTTCTAAATACAACACCCCCACAAGAATAATAATCATATCCACATACACCTAGGATCTCTTCCCCACAAGCACGACCACATCATGTTTCACTTGAAAACACCTAGGCAACAACACATCCACAACCATAACTAGAGCAGTAGGTTATTGTGAACATCAAGGACGTCAACCTCGTTCTCTCATCCTATCACGCATAACCCCCAATGTAAGCCACCTCATCCCATCTCATCTCGCCCGCAGACACCTGGGATAAGTCACATCTCTCCCAAAGAAACCTAGACTTTCTGTCCAACAAGAACTGCCACATCACAACTTGCCCGAAGACACCTGGGATAACACAACCACCATCAAGTGCACTATCAAACCTATAACCATCACAGCCTATTCAATATATACCTCACCTAGAAGAGAGAGTGGGAGTGATTGGGTACCCATCCATTTGTCCTCTTCACTGGATGTCATGACAAACACCCCCCCCCCCCCCCGCGCATGACTATGTGGGTGTCAACACATAGTTCTCAACATGGTTGGGGTGTGTATAGAAATCACACAGAATATACAAGTATATACATATAGCCACACACAAGACCAACATATAGGTTCATAATCAAACAGTAACCAACTCACAACATCGGCACTTTTTTTCCACCTCTAAATGCATAACATCACACAAACCACAAGCCACATCACTACACCAACCAATTTTCATTATCCAGACAATTAATTTCATTATTATGAATCAACCATATTAAACCATACAACCCATCATTATTTTTTCATTAACCATATTCATCCCACTATCCAAACTGGACTCATCCATTTCAATCATTATTAAATAAGTATATATTTCATCTCTACTCAGACATATAGCATAAATAAACCACACATTACAAGTATCTCATCACTTCTATAGAACCATCATCTCACCACCCCAGAATCATGGCCAAACATGCCACCCCCTTGCTTCCCCAAAAGAACAACCTAACAAATCACCACCTCACCACCCCAAAAGCACGGCTAAACATCAACCACATCGTTGCTCCAAAAATCACAAACAAACAACAACAACCTCGCCACCCCAAAAGCATGAACAAATGACCACTACCCACTGCTCCAAAAGAATGATCCCCAAACCATCATCCCCACGTGACCTAACCACATATGACCCACACATCACAACACATAAAGGATCATTTTACAGATTTACAAAGAGGATTTTATCTCATTCCACTTCATTTTAGGGGTGTTATCACACAAGCCATAATCCTAGGGAAACCATTTCATTAGCCAAATATATGTGGTTAATTGATTTTCATTTTAGGGTGATATCAAACAATCCCAACAAAGGAAGCAGTCACAACACAAACCATCCAGTGAAAACAAATCTCCTAATGACCACAATTTCCAGCAGGGGTATCAAGCCCATACAATCCCAATATCACAATCATATCAAAGCAGTAAAAGCATGCCAATAATTCTTCTTTACCCTTTAGATTTCATTTATCTTATGATTTTTCTTTAATTAAGATAGCACAACTATAACCCATAAGTGAACAAGAATAAACCCCTCTCATGTGATAAAAAAAGAGAAACGGTTGATTCCTTACCTAAAATAATCTTTTAAAACTCTTTATGCACCATAGGGAAAAGAAGAAACACTGGAAAACTACAATCACACCATGAGAAACCACAAATCAACCTACACCGCACCAAAGATCCAACAAAACACATCCCAACTAACACTCCAAACCAAAAACGCACCACCATTGTAGGTTCCTGAAAGATGAATAAGAGAAAAACAACCAAGAATTGGAGAATAACATACCAAAAATTTCCAACATAGATCAACTAGAACCAACTGATCGAAGTGAGAGGAAGAGGGCTAGAAGATCATTAAAAATCACGTAGATCTTGCCATAAAATTGGATGGAGGAGGGATTAGCCAGATGATTGAAAATCAGCTAAAAAAAACATAAATGATGGAAAACTATTGGATTCATGTCATGTAACCATTAAACCAAGTGTAATCCGTGGTTTTCCAAAACTTTCATCTTTTGTAGAAAAATGTGTTCCCTCGACCATTAATTAATACACATTGTGAATTCCACTAACATGAAGTGTATTCCATTGCACAGATTTCACCCTTATCCACATACAAGCCATGAACCAGTCAACTACACAAGCTGTGAACCACCTTTATACATAGTGTAATCACTATACAATGTGAATTCCCTACTACATCACATATGCAGCTCTAGCCTCCATTGAAAACTCCCAGAACCTCCCCCGAACACCTCCAACAACCAAAACTTGCAATGTAACAGACCAAGAAGGAATGTGAAGTTAAATTAGATACCTATCAAATGATTCTTTCACTCAAGAATATAAAACCACGCCTAAAAGAAAATGGTTACGAACAACCGCCACACGAGATACCTCTCAAGGATCTCCTCATACCTCAACCAATAGACAAACATAACAAAACCAACATCCACAAAACACCTCGTACAATGTCATCACCATACAACTACAACAACACAACCATCCAACCTCCACACATCCCAAACCAAAAACTGTTTCAACAAAAAAATTACACTTCCCTGAACATAAGGATCAAGGAATTTTATCCTCCATGTCAACATACTATCCACTCTAGGAGACACTGACTCACCCATACAGGTTTAGTTGCATCATAGTATAATAAATATTGATTATGAATCCAGTACTCCCATTTTCATATGTTGAAACATTATCACACATCATACATCAAGGACTACAACTCATTATATAAAACAATAAGGTCTCAAATAACAACGAAATACATAGAATAGAAAAATTCAAAACATATCCGGGTATTGGGTATGCATATGCGCCTCTCACTCCCAAGTACTCCTATAGAGGCCATCATACCTCAAAAACACATGAACCAAGGGTTTGGTTCATCCATGCAACACATTATCATGGTGATCCTGGATATCTATTAGTCACTCCATGAACATTGTATCATCCTCGATATCCAACTCTCCATTTTCAGTAACATGGGATTCATAGGGAAGATACCGATGAAGTTGAGAGACGTGGAATGCATCTTGGATCCTCTCTTACCATGGTGGAAATTCCAACTGGTACAACAACTCTCCAAATCACCCCAACACCTCAAAGGGCCCAACAATCATGGGAGAAATATTAATCCACCTGTCAAAACACTATTACCCATGTCAAGGGAAAACCTAAGAATACAAGGTCCCCAACCTCAAACTCCAATGGTATCCTCTTATGAAAAACATAAGAAATATGTTGGTCATGCACTGGTTTCATCCTCTCATGAATAAGCTGAACCTTCTCTATTGTGATCTTCACCAAATCAGGACCAAGAACCACTATATCCCCAAACTCCATCCAACACAACAGAGAAATTTTTTTTCTCTCATACAACGTCTCAAATGGATCCATTTCAATGGAAGAGTTATAGTTGTTGTATGAAAACTCCAACAAAGGCAGGTGTCATACCCAAGATTGCCCAAAGTCCAAGACGCATTCCCTCAATATATCCTCTAGTGTCTGGATGGTCTTCTCTATCTTCCCATCCGTATGAGGGTGGAAAGTAGTGTTGAGGAATAAATCAGTGCCAAAAGAATGTTGCAATACCATCCAGACTTGTGAGGTAAAATGTTCATCCTAATCTGAGACAATGAACCTCATAACTCCACAAAACTACACCACATCATCCACATACATTTTATCTAAAACATCCACTATGCCCGAAACCCTGATCACTAATAAGTGGGTCGATTTCATCAACCAATCCACAATCACCCAGAGAGCATCACAACCACCCTAATATTGAGGTAACCCAGTGATAAAATCAAACACAATGTCATCTCATTTACACTTGGGAACATCCAAAGTCTAAAACAAACCTCTAGGAACATGATGTTCGGTCTTTACCTAATGGAAAACCAAACACCTCTCCATGAACTCCGACACCACCCTATTTATCCTGGGCCACCAAAACTACACCCTCAAGCCATGGTACATATTGGATACTGCTGAGTGTACCACAAAAATTTAGTTATGAAACTCAAGGACTCCATCACACATCACTACTGAAATAAACAACCTCCCACAAAAAAACATCTAGTTATGACCATCCTCTGCCCATCCTTCCGGAGAATCATCATTGACCACACGATCACGCATCACCTCTGCTTAGTTCTCCCCACTGAGACTCATCCACAAAATACATCAAATGAGGTTTCACTATCATCTAAAACAAATAACATCTACCATTATCCCCCCTTGAATCCAAGTGTGAGGCTTCCAACTCCTTCATTGTTCTCCAAACATCACCAGACTCTCAAACAACATATTTCCCTGACATCCTATTCAAATTTTTGGCCACAAAATTCATTTTTATTGAGGTGTAGAAGATCTCAAAATTACAATACTAAATAAACTTCATTCACCTCTAATGTTGAAAATTCAAATCATACTATGAAAATATATACCAAAAACTCTTGTAATGCATGAAGACCACAATGTGCTCCCCAATGAGGTATTTACACCACAACTTCAGTGAAAACACAACCACTGTCAACTCCAGATCATGGTAGTCATAGTTATACTAATTGGGGAGTAATACCATAGACCCATAAGAGATCACTTCCCTCTACTTCATCAACATGCATCTCGTGTCTATACAGGAAGCGTCACAAAATACACCAAACAACACACCCTTCTTAGGAAACAAAAGCACTAGAGCACTGACTAGCATTACCTTCAGATAATTGAATGCTTCCTTGAACTGATCTGTCCACAAAAAAGTATAGCCCTTCCTGGTCAATGTTTTCAATGAGGCTATAACTCGAGAGAAATCAGGAAAACCCTCCTATAATATCCCACAAGAGCAATGAAACTGTGAAAATCTGCCATGTTCCTGGGTACATCTTTGGAAAAAACTGCCTCGACCTTCAATAGGTCTACATCCACACCCTATTGAGACACCACATGCCCATGAAAATGCACATATAATGTCCAAAACATACACTTGGACAGCTTTCCACAGAGATGGTGTTGTCGAAGGACCTGAAAAATAACTCTAAGATGATCGACATACTGCTACTATGACTTCTTGTTGATCAATATATCATCAATGAATATGAATCTGAACCAATCCCAGAACTCATGGAACCTGAATTTCATCAGCCCCATGAACAAGGATAGAGAATTTATAACACCGAATGACATGGCTAGAAACTTGAAGTTCCCATACCTACATCTGAAGGAAGACATTGGAATATCGCCCTCCATCACCCTCAACTGGTGATATCCTGACCACAAAACGATCCTATAAAACCAAATCGCCCCTCTTAGATGGTTAGAAAGATCATATATCCTCGGAATATGGTAACGGTTCTTGAATGTCACCTGATCCAACCTCTGGTAGTCTATACACAACCTCAAACTACCATCCTCCTTCGAGAATAACACTGGAGAACCCCATGATGAAACACTAGGCAAAAAAAAACAATTTTTCATCATATCATCAATTTTAATCCACAACTCCCGCAACTCTGAAAGTGTCATACAATAAGGAGCCATCAAAATTAGAGAAGCACTAGGTTTCAAGTCCATCCCAAAAATCAACATCATGTAGAGGGGGTAGGGTCAAAAACACCTTTCGGAAAATATCCAAAAACTCCCCAATGACCCTGGGAATCTCTACCATCCAAACCTTTGTTGAGTCTACTGATGACTCAGCCAATAAAGAAAAGGGGTTCCACATGCTGACTTCCCACCTGAAAACCCTGATCTCCAAAATAGCCACACACTGGCCAATCACATCTGATAAAATGACTTTCCTTAGGAAGTAGTCAACAACTGCATGAATAGAATACAACCAGTCTATGTTGAGGATAACATTGTATGGCTGCATTTATAGCAATAAAATATCCTTATGGGATTGATGTGGCCCCATCATTAGTCTACATACCCAACTCATATCAAACAAGTTGGTATGGCCTTCGACTGGTGTAGTTAGCACCAGGGGAATGAGAAGTGTCTCTATGTTTAGTACCGGAGCATGAACTAGAGTGGGTACAACAAAGGAGTGTGAAGATCCTAAATCAAGCAAGTCAAAAATAAGGGTACTAAACAAACTGATCGCACCTTTGACAATATCCTCCTCTAGAACTGCCACCTCCACTGTGTTCAACTGACCATGACCATCACATTTAACTCTCTGATGATGAACACCTCCGTGACCACACTACAATATATGTCCCAAAATACAAGGAATATCCTGAGGTTAGCCTCTTCCTGCTCCATCTCCCCTCAGTGAAGCCTAACACTACTGGTGAAATAGTCCCACTGGTAACTACTATTGGGGCTGGCACTGAACCTATCCACCACCACCAAAATGATCTCGAAGGACCAATGGGCATCGGTTCTGACACTGGCCATGAACACCAAAGAAAAATCACACTAGCACAAATCCCCTGGGAAGAGAAATAAAAACATTGTCCCCAGATGGCTAAAAGGGAAGGTGTTGAGGTCGACTCCATGTTGTTCGAAACCATTAAGGTTTGGGAGCCTGTGACCTATAACCCTGATCCTCAATGAACCCTCATAACTACCCTCTCATGGAAAAACTCATTGTGAGTTCATTTGCTTGATCACCTCCACATTTTTCTGAACCTCTAGATACATTGGAAATGTAAAAGGAGTGATTGTATACTATATTATAGGGCATAGTTCCTTTTCATGAAATCTCACATGAGAATCCTTATCTGGAAAAATATCCAGGGAAAAGTGTTGAAGGTCATTAAACTTAATTCCCAACTCCCACAATGACATACTCCCCTGCTGAAGATAAATAAGCTTTGAACTCTACACTTCCTTCATCTTCAATGAATGAAACTCAGTCCAGAAATCTTTATGAAAGTGGATCCATGAAACATGTTCCTCCTTCCACTATATCAGATATAACATCCACCGCTGATCCTTAGCTCCCCACATCTGATTGACTGCAAAAGGTACCTAGTACTTCGTTGAGGCCCAGATCAACTTGAAAGCGATATCGAGATCCACCATCATGCTCTCTATTTCAACATCTCAAACATTTCTCTCATACTTCCCCAAATTTTACCAATGGAAAGCACATAATGTTCTCTGACAATGATCATCCTACTCAACTAGAACAAACCTCTACCGATCAACTAGGACAACCTACTAAATTTCAACTTTCTGATCCACACGTGGATGATGAACATGAGCCATATATGAAAATAAAACAACTTATAAAGCTTGGTTATATGGAATTTCATTAAGATTCATTTTAATTTACTTTATCCATTTCAATCTTCCCAAAGAAACCAAATTTAGACAAGAACACAAGTCATCATGATGCATGTACCTCTCCTAGGTATCTATCCTTCAAGAAGTTTCATCTCACTTGGTTGTTCAATAAGCTTAATATGTGTGCACTAGATCAGGAGGGGAAATAAAATACCATGTCCTAACCAATATCTCTGCCCAATGTCATGTACCAAGGTCAACATGAAATATTTCCATACCAACCCATTAAATCCTCACTATGCATGTGTCCAAACTTCATCATATCTTTCAACTATAACCTCTAATACCACTATGTCATGACCCCCTCACACTAAAGATATCACAATGAGGTGAGAGATAATGACCCTCGAGTCCCACCTCTAATAGGCCCCAGGTTGGCAACTAGCATTGAGGGTATAAAAATCTCCTAAAATGGGTGGAATTACCCTCTATAATATAAATAGGATTGATAGATAAGATGAATCATCCAAAATAAACACCGTGAAATTATATAAAAAGAAACCAAAACCATCCCATAATTCATGTATAAATAAAACTAATACAGATAAAAATACCCAAAAGTAAATACCCAAAATCGAAGAAAAAGCAGAGACACAATAGATACCTAAGGTTTGAACTAAGAATTTCCAGCACGATCCACATAATCCTCATGAAAACAAGAGAATCAGTTTATATACGTAGGCTGAGAATATAAGTATACTAACTTGGGAAAATAAAAGTCTCTCATGCACATGTGAAAAATAATATTAATGTACCCGTGAGACAACAATAGAACCAAACACACCAAAATAGGTCAACTATCCATCCCAACCTGACCAAGGCACACTCACTAAATAACGCATTCCAAGTATAATAACATAATTGGAAGGATATTGATAAAGGTTACCCCGCACAACTTCCTGCTGGTATTCCACTCTCACACCCCAACATCGTATGTCCTAGATCTCCCATCTCTTCTGAATACCACACCACCCACAAGATTGGTAACACCACATCATGCCTATAGACACTTGGTCTCACTGCCCCACAAGCTCGTCCACATCACATCTCACCCGAAAACACCTGGTCCACAACACACTCACAACCATAACCAGAGTAGTGAGGCATCAAAAATATAAAGGACATCAACCCCATTCCCTCCACCTATCATGAACAACACCCACCATAATCTACCTAATCTCATCCCATACCACTCGTAGACACCTGGTCTATCTCACATCTCGCCCGAAGAAACCTAGGATCACTACCCCACAAGCACAACCACATCACATCTCACACTAGGACACCTAGTGTTAAACCCTGAGTTTTTATGAATTAATTTCTTTTCGAATAAAATAAAATTCATTGATGGATTGGGTTACATGCTACACCAACTTAATCTTGCTTCATACGCAACACCATGTTAATATTTCACTACACACAACAATCAGTCATCTTGTATGAAACACAACATTTTTTTTACATTGAATTACATGCAATACTAAGTTTGTCTTGTGTTATACACAATTCCAGGTTTATCTTGGAGTATACAAAACATTGAGTTTAAACCAAACATGGAATACTGTTATTATGATAGTTATCAACTAGCTGTTGGAATGACAAGTATTAATAGGATTAAATAGATTATGAAAATATGGTTTACAGATATTTATAATATGTATTCATTGGTGACCAATTAACTAGAAATGACAATAAAAACCTTCTAAAAATATAGGAAATAAGTTTCTAGAAAACTATTTTTATGCAATAATACACATTTTACCTAAATAAATCAATTAAAATACTCTTAATGAATGATTTTAATGAAATGAATATACTATATATTCACTCAACTATTTAACATTCATATTAGTTATTTTTTAGATAATATATTAGAATAAATCCAATTCTATTCTTAAAAACAATATTTTCGCTAAAAACAGATTTGTTGCCTTTTTATGGAAAACCCATTTTAAAACTAAATTTTGAAACTTTTAGAAAATTAATGTGATCAAATAAACTTAATTATTTAAACATTAATATCAAAATAATATTAGGATGAATTTTTTGGTATTTTTCAAATAAGTTTTATTTTTGATGAATAGTGAAAAATACCGAGTTTTAAATGAAAACTGCCTTTTAGTTAAAATTATTTATATATTTGAATTATATTTTAAAGTGGTTTTAATGTTAAATTAGATCAATTATATATATATATATATTAATCCAATTTAGTTCATTGGAATTAATTTCAAATTGAAATTTGATATAAAACCATTTCAAAATTTTGAACTTTTCTCTTTAAAAAACCCGTTGTCTCACCGCGACAACAAGGTTAATATTAAATTATTTTTTTCCACTTCTATGAATTTAATTTTTAAAAAATGAATTAAATATTAGGTATCATCATAAAATAAATTTTATAATAAGTTTAGAATAATTTTTGACCAATGTGATTAGTGAAAACAATTAATATTAATCACAACAATTAAGGTAAAAATGAGTTTACCGAGTTACTTCATCTTAAACTTACGGGTTCAAATGACCTATAATCCTATCAATCACCCATTGTTTGGCCATATTTATACCTCATAACTTATATTATCTAGTCCAGTTCATTATTTTAGCCTATTTACATGGAAAAACAAGGGTGAAATTCCCTCTTAAAAAATTTACAAGTTTTTCACTTACCCCACTTATAAAAGGCCCTCTCCTCTCCGATCTTCTTCAAAACTCTCAATAATTTTGGTTCAGTAAATCCTTACCAAAAACACCTCCCAAAATCCCCCCATCCTATAATAATTACATTGGGTAAAAATACAACCATGATGTCCTTTGGAGGAAACCAAAAGGGGTTACCCAAAGAAGAGGTAACGTTCGTCAACGATCAAATTTGTTTTCTTTATTTATCAAACCACTTTAATTATTTTTATATCATACTTATATAATAAACTTATTATCTTAAATATAATTATATGTTGTTATGTGAAGGGTATGACCTACAACTTCACACACTTCTATCAAATGGGATACACAATCATCTTTCATGTGTACGGAAGACTACCTCCATGTGAACTGATGTCGTTCATCCTTACATTACCACCATTAAAGGTTGATAATAATGATGGATTTATAGTTTATATATTATTTTTATGATATTTATGGTTTATTTATGCGTATATAATTATTATATAACATGTACTTTCATGTTTTCCATTTTTTGGGAATATGATAACATTGTTCGTGTGTACGACAGACTATAGCCTTGAGAAACGATGTGATTTGTTCATGCTTTACATGTAATGTATCAACGATTGGTTTAGTAAACATATGTTATAGATACAAAATTATAATTCTACTAGAATTATAATATATATATATATATTAATTACTTTTTTTCATTCAACATGACAATAAAATGAAAACAACGTTCATGTGCACATACGACCATCCATCTCCATAAACGGTGTATTTTGTTTACTATCTCAAAATTTTATGAATTAATCTAAATACATGTATAATGAATATATATGATATTTATATAATGGTTAAAATTTTTGAGGTAATTAAATCATGATCAATATAAGAGGACCAAAAATAAAAAGTTAATACATACACTAAAAACAAAGCGGTTATTACCCGAGACATAACATAAACATTAAATTGTTAATAAGAGGGTAATAGAAAATCAATAAAAAAACATATATGATCCAATACATATGAATATGTTTCTATGGTATATTTATAATAAAATTATATTTATTATACAAGATTTTTGAATGATTACAACGGAAGTCGAGACTTAGGGTAATGGTTTCCCCAAATCACTTTTATTTTCCTCAGATGTATGTCATGTCCAAAACTTATTTTTTTATGGTGTATATACTAACCATGAATTTATTTTATGATTATTATCATTAATTTTATGAGTATTTACATATCCATTTTATGATCTCTCCTTGATGGGTCTTCAGTTTAAATAGTAAACGAATTAGTATGAAATTTATGTCTCACTTTTTACTTTTATGAGAGTCATTCCATATTCACCACCTATTTCTTTTATATGGTGTATATACTTTCCTATTACATGATATATCATTAAGCAATATAATTTTATTACAATAAATTTTTCCATTTATGTTACTCTTCCACGGGGATTGCGATTCAAAAGTTACTCAAGCAATAAGGTATTTTTGTCTCATTTTTTCTTCTTTGAGACGTATAATATGTTATGAACCTATACTCTTTCACAAGGTGTATATACAGCCCATTTTATATGTAATTTAATGAATTTATATATCATAATGATATTTTAATTTCCATTTTATGTTATTCATTCATTGAGATTATGATTCAATGTTACCAATATGGTAATGATTTTATGTTACAATCTCATCATTTTTCATGAATATTTATGATCAAATCTCCAATGTTGAAATATTATGATCTACCTATTAAAAATTCTCATGAAATTTATTCTCCTCTGGTAATTCATCATATCATAAATTAATGGTACAATTTTTCCACTCTTTGGTACTTGATATAATTAAAAAAAATGTTTTTTAAAAGATATGACTTTATTTCTCTCTTCGGTGAGAAATTTATTTTACTCCAAAACCATCTTCTCAAAAAATGTTTTCAAAAATATTTTATCCTCTCAAAAATGATTTATTAATTTAATTTTTAATTTTTTTTAAAATAACAATTATTTCATTTTAAAAACAATTTTCTTTTGGATTTTACTGAAAATGTGAAAAGAATCTTCATTTTTAACATGCACAACATGAATAGTATTTACCGCTGTCGTGACCACTCAAAGCTTTCAAGATTACCATAAAAGTTTCTAAATATATTTTTAAATTTTTTTAAAAAAAAATTATGTTTAAAAATTGTTTTCAATAATTTTTACATGTTTTAAAATTTGATTTTCAAATAAAAGTTATTTTTCTTAAGAAATGTTCTAAGTGATCTTTCAAAATATTTTTCTATCTCAGATATCATCTTTTGATATAGTTTATGTTTTATTGGGGATATGATCCAAGGAAACCATTCTTATTCTTTCTTTAAATGAACTATTTTTATGATGACAAGTTTTTTATGAAATTTATTTCTCTTTTATTGGTTATATGCTTATGAAAACTTCTTCCTTTCATGGGTCATGCTATGATGAAGTGATTATGAACTCATATCTCTTCCATAGGTTAAGATATCATGAAATGTTTATGATACCTATTTCATTTCCTGGGTTATGATCTGATGTATGTTTGTGATTTCATGGAACACATATATATATTATTTTCATTATGTGACGTGTGGGACCTATATCCCCCTCCAATGCATTGGGTAAATATAAATGTTCTAATGGATCAAAGGATACATGGGTCATCAGCCCAAGCTCAGATCAATATGGTACACAAGAGGTCATCTCAATCCTGAAACAAGAGGGTACAAAGGAGGTTTTCCCATTCCCAAAACAAGAGGGTACCGAGGAGGTCATCCCAAGCTCGAAACAAGAGGGTACATGGGAGGTCATCCCAAGCCCGAAATAAGAGGGTACATAGGAGGTCATCACAATCCAGAAGCAGGTACACATATGATTATCCCTAGTCTAACTTGTTATGAATGTCTTGGTAGATATCCTTGATATTATATTTTTTATACTTATGTGTATGCCAAAAATTCTATGTCTTATGCCAATATTATGCTCTCATGCCACATGTTCTTTGATTATATTCTGATTCATGTCTTATGACCATCCCATCTTTATTCCATGATTCGAGATTATGATATTTGTTATACATAGTATGATTTTATTATTTTATGATCATGTTATCATACCCTTATGCTCGTGGTATGCTTACATATCACCCTTTTTTACCCTCACTGAGCATACGAGCTCACCATTTCTTATGTTTCCTTTCCCTAGGTTATGAAGAAAGGTTTTATGTATGTTTACTAAAGGTGAAGATATTTATGGGAGAAGATCTTTCACCAAGTTAAAATGTTATGTTTCCAAGTTTCTAAAGACACTAAGCTAATGGTACCTCTGACGTGTGTTTGTGTAATGTAATGAATATTCATTTAAAAAATGTAATATCCATGTATGAAAATACCCATGTTTTTATTCTCATTCTAGCACAATCACCATCTAGTGAAATATCAGACCAATGACCATAAAAACATGTGAAATACCTACCTTTCCTAGAAGTGATAGTCTGAAAGATAAGCTATCCAACCATCTATCCTCCTCACCAGATGTTAGAAAAAACACACTCATGTGACTATGCAGGTTTCACCACATAGTTCTCGATGTGGGTGAGGTGTGTATAGAAATCAAAAACAATATTCAAGTATATACATATAGACACAAAAAATACCAACCTATGGGTTATCAACAAAACAGTAACCGACTCACAACATCATCACTTTACTAACACCACTAAATTCATAACACCGCACAAACCAAAATCCACATCACACCACCAACCGATTTCCATTATCCAACCCATTTTTTTTATTATTAATCATTAACCACATTAAACCATGCAAACCATCATTGTTTTTTCATTAAACATTTACATCCTAATATCCAATCCAAACCACATCCATTTAAACCATTATTAAATAATTTTGTATTCCATCACTACCCGATCATCTAGCATAATGAAAACACACATCAAAATAATTCCATCACATCAATCGAACCATTTACTCATCGCCCCACAAGAACAGACAAACAAAACACCACCTATCCACCCCAAAATCACGACCAAACAAACCACCACCTCACCACCCCAAAAGAATGACCAAACATAAACCACATCTCCACCCCAAAATCATGGTCATATAATAACCACCTTGCCACCCCAAAATAATGAAGAAAAACCACCACCTCATAATCCCAAAAGCATTTTCATCAAACCATCATCCCCACATTCCCCTACCACATATCTTCCACACATCTCCACCCCACAAGGGCGATCACACAACACAACACATCAAGGATAATTTTACTGATTTAAAAAGGGGATTTTATAACATTCCATTTTATTTTAGGGGTGTTATCACACAAGTAATAATCCTAGGGAAAACATTTTATTATCCAAATATAATTAGTTAATCAATTTATATTTTAGGGTGATATAAAACAATCACAATAAAAGAAGTGACCACAACACATATCATCTGGAAAAAACAAAGACCCTAATGACCACAATTTCCAATGGTGAATCAAACCCATACAATCACAATATCATAATCATATCAAAGTGGTAAAACCATTTGAATTATTACCCTTTCCCCTTTCAATTTCAACTATCTAATTAATTATATTTTATTAAGCTAGAATAACCATAACTCATTGGTAAACAAGAACAAACCTCTACCACATGATACAAAAAAAAAGAGAAATGAGGGATTACCTATCTCAAAGAAGATTAGTCGACTCATTGTGAAACATATGTTGAAGAAGAAACACCCAAAAACCACAACTTCACCATGAGAATCAATGGATCAACCTACACCACACCAAATATCCATCAAAATGTAATGTAAATAACACCCCCAAACCAAAACCTAACCATCACAGTGGTTTCTTGAAACATGAACAGGAGAAAAGACACCATGAAATGGAGAAGAAATTACCACATATTTCCAATGGGGATCAACTGGTACCAATAGATCGTCGCAGGAGGGAGATGGCGGGAGTATCCCTAAAATTCTCCTAGGGATCTCCATAAAATGAGTGGGTTCGGGTTTATACTATTGAATGAAAATCATCCAAAAAAAGAAAATAAATGCTAGAAACCTACGGGTTTCATGGAATGTAACCATTACACGCCTTGTAATCCTTGGGTTTTAAAAAATTTGATATTTCACTGAAATTAGTGTCGCCTTGACCTTTAATTAAAACACATCATGAATTCAACTTACACGATGTGTAATCCATCTCATTATATTCCCCCTTAACTATGAATAAGTCATGAACTAGCTTGGTAAATAGGCCACGAACCACCTTTACATGTCGTGTAATCATTACACAATATGAATTTGCTAATACATCACCACTGCAGCTCTATCCTCCACTGTAAACTCCTGAAGCCACCCCTAACACCTTCAAGCACCAAAACTAGAAACGTAAATAAATTAAAATGCATAAACCATTACAATTACATGGCATAAGAACTAAAATCACTGTATTTGATTCACTAGGTTCGATGCTTGAAGACTTTTATGAAGTCAGTCTCTAAAGGGAAAATGATCACCAAAATCTCTTAAAGAGAACGTAGGTATCAAGTGAAAAAGAGGAAAGCCAAATTATAACTGAAGTGTGATGGAATTAAAATGGCTAGTTAGAACCAATCAAATTCACGATGTAATGAAAAGTTCACAGGATGAGTCTTCAGGATTGTCACATACGCAAAAATTCATGTCTCCTTAATTAAAAGCCTCTAAACCCATTCACGCCCTGAATGGAATTATGGGAAACTCCCTATAAATAATTCACATTGTGAATTCGACATTCATGTCTTGAATAAACTCCTATATCAATATTATACCTTTCTCTCTACTTTCTCCTTCGACCACTCTCAGTGATTCAACCCAAACACTCCAAACAAAAATGGAACATCATAAAACATGGATGTACCTAAAAATAGGGTTGTCACATGTTAGTTCCTAATCAGGATGATGGGAAAATAGTGGGGTTGTGAATTATAATCATTTAAATAATCAGAGTAACTTAAAACTTTTAAGAGAATCCCAACATAAATAATAGGGTAGTGGAAGTGTAAAGAGTGAAAGTAGTAAAGTAAATAGATGAAGACAAAGTATTTTCATATTAGTTAGAATCCAAATGATCATAAGTTTATTTTTCACACTCCATCCTAGGAGTATGGATATCCACTATAGAAAATCCTTTTATGGGTGTAGACCAAACCCAACCTATTGTAAAGGTAGACCAAACCTAGCACAACCTTTTAAGAGAATACAGACAGAAATAATATTATCTAAGGAAAAACCTTAATCTAGAGCCTTTTAACAGTTTCAAGCATATCCCATGAACCTACTTTTAGGTCAGATAGTATTACCAAGAGTTTCATTTTAATGGTGGTATAACCATGTGTGACCAACATTACAGTGTAAACAAATCCAGACAGAATAAAGTGAAACAATGAACCTCACCGGATGTTGTTGAAGTTAAAATGTTGGTGTATTAATGTGATCCTCGACCATTCAAGATGATGCAATGAGGTATCTTGGTCAATCGTCAGTGCTTCATAAAACATGAATAGTAGTTCTGAACAATTTTTTTTGCAACGTTTTATCACATTTAATTGTATGTCAAGAATTTTTATTGTTGCATCTCCACTGAATTACTCTGGATTTTAGAGAGGATTATCCAACATCTATTTTCTCATCGATTCAAACTCCAAGATTCTTCTCTTTGATCAGTAAAAATAATATTCATGTTATGTGGACATCAATCTCACAACATTCATAAACAAAATATAGAATAATAATTACAATAATAAAATAAAACAGTTCACTAGAATTCTCACAATAGTCACAACCTTCATTTTATCATAGGTGATTATTCAGTCATATTTCCTTAATATTCCTACTTCAAATCCTTAATCAAAACCTCCATAATAATCATTCGTTGAATAATCCATGAAATATCAAAACATCTTCTTCTAGATATCATGATATTGGAATTTGAATAAAGGAATTCAAATAATCAATCATAAATAATATTGCATGCAATGATAAAATATATATTTCATTCATTGCGGCATGATCAACACTCCACGGTTCAAGAACCACTAATATAATATATCCATGGAATTTGATGAAGAAACTTTGGTGTGCCAAGATCATTACATGGCATAATAACTCTTTACTATTCATTTAATTTACAAAATACAGAACTATCAAAAAACATAACTCTCGATCCATAAGTAAGAAAAAACTTACTATAAATAAATGTGTAAGATAATTCCCTTTATCTTCTGATCCATACATTTCCAAATATCAAAATCCTTATGTATATGTAAGTTTTTATCTACACAGAACCAATGTATAACATATATGTCTTTATCAAATTCCAATAGGTAAAAAATATAACTGGTGCGTAATATAAATTCCAATCTAAACAATGTTGCGTAACATTTTTTACTTCATGAAAATATTCAACTTCCACATACTAAATATGTGTCTTAGATCAATTTAAATTCTTAATATTTTATACGTAGAGAAAATACAGGCTTAGGAAATACGTGACATATTTTCCATAATCCATTGAAATGCGTAATATATTCTACTCAGCTCCAAGGAATACATAAAATAAATTCCCATTCCAAATTTCTGAATCTATCCATACATAATATCATTCATATTACTCTGTAGATGCACAATATTTCTAACTTAGGAAAATTTTGAAATATTCAATATGTAATATGCTTCAATCAATACATAATTTAATGGACCTTCCCATATTTTTAAAATTCCAATATGTAAGATATATTGCTTATGAAACCTATGACACAAAATTAGAAGAAAAACAGAATATCCAAAATAATAATAAAAACAAAAGAAAATGATTTAGATGAATAATAAAGGATATATAAGATTTAGAAAGTTAATACAGAATTATTTATCCCCTAACCATAAAAAATAAAACATTAGATAAACAATAAAAAAAGAGGGATTTTAATTATCAAAATATAACTAAAGAGAAGTGGAATTGAGTCACTCAAAAGTTCAGTGAACAATGTTTGATCATTTAGAACCAGTGGGGAATTTATTTCAAAAAAAATAGTATATGTTCAACATCAATGAATTTGGAAAATGTGGGTTTCAAAAGTATTGTTTGATAACATTTCAAAACCATAATCCTGTTTGGGTACCAAATTCTCATCTTTTATTTTAAGATGGAGTGTTGAGTATCGGCGGCCGAAACAAATGGTACATGACTACGTATGAATGGATACATGTGATTTATTATAATGTTTTGTGTAATATTAAAACAAATTTCGAAGGTAATTCATAAGAATAATATTGTTTTTTTCTTGTTATGTAAGATTAGTTTCATATTTTTTTTACTCCATGAGAAAGGGTGATTTTTATATTAGCTAACTTTCATAAAGGAAGATCATATTTTTCAGAGTTTTTATATAGAAGATAAAGGAGTTTTATAAGACAACATATATAACCGTCTTCTCTAGAAGAAGATAATCCATCTGGATCAGAATATTAATTCATTAAGAGTGTTCATTTTACGCTTATCTTGTGAAATGTTGAAAATCTGATAACTTATTTTCATTTTAAATTATGTATTTCTTTATTGTTTGATCATCGGAAGTAACTGACATTATTTATTTAATAAATTCAGTATTTATACTTTTAATGATATTGGAGGTCATAATTTTTAGTGGGAAGTGAGTCTGAAAGTTCTTTGATAGATAATATTGGGAATGTTATGTATATTTCTGATTATGCAGTGAAATTGTAGAAATATACATCGAAATAAGATCTTGAGTAGTTGAAGATAGTAAAGCTATCAGGATCGGATAAATAGAAGTTCTTGGAAGAAGAAAATTGGAATGAAGAAGATAATTATGATGATGATGATGATGTAGCAAAATAATCTTATCAATATTCTGAATACGACACTAGAGAAGGAGACCTATCCAGAAGATAGATCTAAAGATGAGGCTATTAAATCCGAGTCAATAAATGTTTCAAAGGGAATCCCAAATCATGAAGCATGTTCTAGGATGGATCATATTTAGTGTCTGTTTCATTGCGTACAAATCATATGGAAAAAATTTCTAAATTTGTATCCATTCTACTAGAAATGAATTCTAGACATGGTATTTTGAAAGACCGAGGTGTGGATTTTCATATTTTATGTTCATAGAAGAAAATTTTAGATCAGCAGGAGTTAAAGACCAACCTGTCCAACATTAATGATGAAAGTCGTCAATAGTTTTGAAACATCAAAATGATGGAAAAATATATTGAGTAGCACATCAACATTTTTTATCTTCAAGACCAAAATGTAGCTTGGAATAAGGAATTAAATTATTTAAAGAAACTCTAAAAAAAAATTAAATGACTCGGAGGATAGATTGATTAGACTTGAAGAATCGGTCAACAAATTTCAAATGATAGAATAAATTTAATTTTTTTTGTATCTTTAACATTTTTTGTTGAATTGAATTACTTGTTTAACTTATGCATTTATTGTTAATACATAAATCTCTATGATTTTTCTTTTAGTGATTTTCTTTTTGAAGATAACAATGTTGGATAAATGGGAATATACGATAAGTTCCCTTTTACAGAAGGGGAGAAATAGTATGTTGACTTTTTTTTCTCTAAGATGGAGAATGTTAGTTTTTCAAATCATACTCAAGGAGAGTTTTCAGAAGCTACATAAATTTTCTTTTTATTTCAGTTAAACTGACTTTTTCTATCATGTCTTTTGATTTTCAGAATCGGAGAGATCGTTGATTCGTTTCCTGAAAAACTTCTTATGTTACCTTTATTCTGAATGTCACAATAAACTTTATATTTAAATTATTCTAAAATGAAGTTTTTTTAGTTCTGTTTATGAAGTTTTAACTTTCGATTCACATGTTTCAGTGAGTAGATTTCAATCCAGGTAATTTTCAGAACTTTGTGAAAGTCACTTGGACTACTTCGAATAGAAGAACAAGTAGTACCTTCTGATTTTGTTATAGGTGAGAGTTGGGATAAAGAACTCGGAGTTTACCATTGAGGAGTTTTTTATGCCAACATCTATAAATAGAGATCAAGGCTTCAAGGAATAGAGGTTGTTTGAACACCTTCATTTGAGATTCGTGATCCATCTCAATGCTTAAGTGATTCCACTTGTATGTATTTTTCAGAGTGTTTTTAAAGCATTTTATTGTGAGGACATTATTGTAAAAGATCTACGATTTCTATTTGTGATTGTTTTTTTAGAATAAAATATGAGAAACTGAACCCCCAAGGTGTTTTCTCTAAATCAACCCTTGGGGTTCTTTTATAATGAATAATTAAGACCACACTGGACCTCATGTCCGATGTGGGATGCAGACTCAAATAATTATAATTTTAAAATTAAATTTCTACAACTAATTTAGCAACAATAATTGAATATTTATTTGGTTTGGTGGTGCGGAAACATGAATTCATTCACCCCCATCAAAAACCACTATTTCGATAAGAGAAAAATTTACTTTGACATGCTAGTATGGCTGGGTGAACCTATTTTCTCATTTTCTCACCAAAAAACCAAACATATCCTAAAATAAGTCATAGATAGCATGGTTTTGGCATGATTACTAATTCTATGCTTAATTTTTCATTTAATTAAATTTTAATTTTTCCCCATGAATTTTATGCAATTAAACTCTGTATAATGATAAAATGAGAGACCCGAACCCCCAAGGTGTACTCTCTAAAGGAGCCCTTGGGGTTCTTTTATAATGAATAATTAAGACCACACCAGACCTCAAGTTCGATGTGGGATACAGACTCTAACACTCCCCCTCAAGATAGGTGAACCAAGATTGGAAACATAAAGAAAAAAAGAAAGCAACGGGCTGCAAACACTCCCCCTCAAGCTGGACATACCCAACTTGATGACAAAACAAGACAAAGAAGAATAATAGATAAAGTTACAAGGTTGATAATCCCCCACATGATTGTAGCTCCCCCTCACGATGATGGATGGTTGATGTCATAGGTGAAACAGAAGATACCACTCAGATCGGCCAGTTGATGGAGCACCAGGAATTCCTCACTAGTGGGGATGGTTGATAAAACATCAAGAAATCCACACTAGCACCGGGAAAGCCGCACTTGCGGGGTCGGTGATGGGAGGCGGGGATTCTGTAGAATTGTTGCGGGATGTGGCGACTCCAAAGGGCCTGATTTGAGGTGGTCAATGTGCTGCGCCACGGTGGAGGAAGCACACAGGCGTGCTGGTGGACAAGGATGCGGCTGTCGGGAGTTGTCGAGAGATGCTGTTAGGCAGGGATTCCGCAGGAGGTGCCGGAGATCCAAAACTGGAAGAAGGGCAGCCACTAGGAGAAACTGGAGCCGGATTCTAGAAGAGGAGTGAAAAAGGAGGGGGGGGGCTTCCGCAGAGAGAGAGAGGCCGGCATGGAAGGAGCAGCGCAAGCGAGGGAGCCGCTGGGTAGAAGCAGAGCCATCAGAGCTAGCGCACAGAGAGGGGAGGTCATCCGGCAGGGGAGGAGATGCCGGTAGGGAAGGATATGCCGGCAGGGGGGTGGATCTTCCAGATTAGAGATAAGAAGCACCGACCTGGGATGGAAGGCAGAGGAGGATCTGGAACTGGAGGCACGACAGGATTGGGAGCCAGGACCCACGTGGTATGTAGGGAGGCGATCCTCCGGGAGCCGCGCAAGGAGGAGGTGGGCCGAGAGTCACGCGAGATGATGAGTTTGGAACACGCAGCGTGGAGGAGACGCCGGGGAAGGAAGCCATCACGTACAGAAGATGCGCATGGATAGATTCATCGGGGTACAGCGCGTCACAGAGGCGTGAAGCCGTAGGAGGGATTCACGCAGGGATCTGGTAGCTGAAGGGAAGTAAAGATCCACTGGGATGGAACCATCGGGAGAGGATCCGTCACCACACCTGGCTCGGGAGTAGAGGAATGCTGCGGGAGGGTCGTCGATCCAAGAGGAGGAGCAACCGCTTGGAGGGAGAAGAGGTTTCCTGGACAGAGCCGAAGCAGGGAAGCTGCCTGGGATAGTGGCCGAGCGGCACTCGGGTGGGATGATCGGCATGGGGGAAGCAGAGAATACCCATGGCTCGCTGGCCATGGAGGTCACCACCCCCAACCGGGAGAAACCCTAGACGCTGACGAAAAAAAAAGATGGGAGGGGGGTCAGGATTATGTTCACTCTGATACCATGTAGAATGATAAAATGAGAGACTCGAACCCCCAAGGTGTACTCTCTAAAGGAGCCCTTGGGGTTCTTTTATAATGAATAATTAAGACCACAACATACCTCAAGCCTAATTTGGGATAAATGCTCCAACAAACTCCATTTATAATTTATGACAAGAAACGTTAATAATAACCTACTGAGAAGTCGCAGCTGTGAAGGAAATCCCAGTTTGGAGGGATTTCATGTTCAATTTTGGTTTTTATTTTTGATGTCTAGAACTATATAATCATTGAATCTCGACACATATAGACAATGGTACAAAACCTTACCATTAAGGTTGGTGAATCTTCTAGTATTGTATCTAGGCATGAAGGAAAATGGGATGAATGGGAATTTGGAACGCACATTTCTCTTCTCAGATAGGAAGTCTACAAATTCCATGCATTGTGCAAGGAAATGTGGGATGACCAAATTTCCTTCTTACAATTCTTCCACATTATCAGCCACACTCTCCACAACCCTACTATGGTCATGTCATCAGATGATTGTGACCAGTCACAACTCTCAAAAAACAAAACACTACCAAAATGGTTCATCACATGAAAAAAATCATAGTAGAAAAGTATAGATCAAAACACCAAAAAAAAATATGAAAGAGTGACCCATCACACTCAATAAATAAGAATGGATTCATAGATATAATGATATGATTAAAAACAATTAAGAGTGGTTAAACCAGTGGGGGCATATGTTGTTTTCAAACACAACAGATGGCTATCTAAATGTATAATTACTTAAATTTTCAGCTAGTAATGAGCAACATATCATGAAACACAAGAAGATTTAAATTTAAATTTGAATGGTTATATTAAGAATAATACAATAGAATATTCTTAATACACACATGAAACATTAATTCATAACAAGGAAGCATCACACATGAAAAATGAAATTGAAAATTATAGCAATAATAAGATATTTTTAGGCTAAACAACATAGTATTCTAAGAATATTAATTAAATGTGAGACTATCAGCATCATCAACTAACATGAAATAATATATAAGGTATAATAGAAATGGCATGATACAATGCACATTTTACATGATGTAATATGTGAGGTATGATGGACAAAGCATGACACAAGTCACATTTTAAGCCAAACACCAAGCTCAAATATAATTACAATGTTCACCGCTGACCTGATTAGATATAAATAGAACAATAAAAACCTTCAATTTATAGTGCATTTGTATTTTCACTTGATAAAATTATTAAAAAAAATTAATGCTGTCAGAGAATGGTTTGACTTTGTTAGTCCCAAACAAGGATAATCCCCTAAGGAGGGGTGAATCAGGGTATATAAATTTTTAAAAAGACCCATGTCAAAAATCTTTTTCCACTATGATAGAGAGAACCAGAATTATGAAAGATAAAATAAGAATAAGTATATTCAGTACTTAGGGAACTGACCCTTATAGTAGAAAGAAAACAGAAGCTAACAGTAGTACAATTATAGAAAGAGGAAAACTAACAGAAGAACATGCTTCCCCTGCGCAATCTACAAAGGCCGAACATAGACTGAACTAGAATCATCCCCCCTCCTTGCAGGTCCCCAAAATATCAGGGTTCACTTCTAACAAGATTCCTCTTGTGCAATCACCAAACTGCCCTTCTGCCTTTCTGTTTTAACAGCTGGATTTCCCTTAACTGAATCTTCCTGTGCAGTGGGACCACCCAAAACTAAATATTCCTATGCAGTGGGACCACCCAAAACTTAATTCCCTTTGGCATTACCCACCTTTCCAGATTTACCCCTGTGTGAATATACAATCTAGGGGCCCTCCTTAACACTCCCCCCGTCCTAAGATACAGGCTTGTCCGCAAGCTGAAAAGAGGGAAATTGATTACGAAGAACATTATCATCCTACCATGTAGCATATAGCATCCCACCATTTTATAACATAAACTTTCATTACATTACACAAAACTGAGGATCTTTAAGGTCTAGTGTCTTGGAAACCAGGAACATAATACAAGAAAACAACATAAAACATTCTTCTTAAACACTTTAAAGGATTCTCCTTAAGTTCATTCTAGGTTCATTACTGCATCTCATAACCTGGGGACATACATCAAAAGAAAGGGTGAGCAGAAGGCCCAGTAAGGGAAACAAGAGGAACATTTTACATGTGAACTTGAGATACTTCAATAAGGACATGAAAAGAACTTTAAGGCATGAGAAAGAAATCATGAGGCATTTCATAACAAAAATAACATATTCCATAACTTGAAGATGTGGATACATCATTTAATATAGACAATCATGAACATATCACCAAGGTCCATCCCCAAGGTGTCATTTGAAAATTACCAAGGTTATTCACCAAGGTATCGTGAAAATTGTAATCTCTAGTGGTTACATCATTACCCAATGCATTGGAGCGCTATCAGGGCGAACCCTTAAATTTGCCTTTATTATAATGTGAGCCACATATATCATCATGAAACATTTCATAAATAACCCACATAGCATAAGATAAATGGGTTTCATTTCATAATCATAACGTTTTAAAAACTGCTTTAAAGACATGATCTTTACGGCACTTTAAACCCATGGAAGGGAAAGTGGGTCTCATGTATGTAAATCCCAGAATTTAAAAGAGAACATTTTGATATATATGTGAATACCCTTGTAGAAATAGGAGCTTTTAGTATTCACTTTATAACATAAAATAATTTTGAGAAAAGAGAGAGAGGCATTTTGAGACGAAAATTCTGCAGCATAACGACTATGTTTCGGGGTTTTAGAAAACATTGAAAAGAGAGGGGACATGGGTCACCCACTTATAGATGATCCATAAAACAGTAAGGGGACAGAATAAGAAGGATATATGGACATGGTAATGAAATTTGAAGGACATACCATTTGAAATGAAAAATATGGAAGGAAGACAAAAATTAGATTTCTCTTATGAAAATTCGGCAGCCTAACGGCGTCACTTAAACTTCAATAAAAAACAATTGACAAGATCAAATAGGGTCTCTAATCATATGATCATAAGAGATCAGTATGATAGATATAGAGATCATACCCCAACATAATAAATAGGAACTTGAAAGACTTGATATGAAAATCGAACTTGAAAAAAATGAGAAGGGTGAAAGGATCCCTTAAAAATTCGGCAGCCTAACGGCGTCACTTAAACTTTCATAAAATGAAATGATGAGAGTAAGAGGGGATCTCTCATCATATAAACATGAAAAGGGCAGTAAGAGGAATATAAAAGAACATCCTCTCACATAAGAACATGTAGCATAAAAGGAATGACATAAAAGAGATTACATGAAAAGAAAGAGAGAGGTCGGATCCCTTACCTTAAAACGTGACTCTTGAAACTCAAAGTTTTGGACCTTGAGGGCTTGGGGGAACCTTGGGAGGACTCCTTGGAAAGTAAGAAGACCATAACTTCGTTGGGGGAGAGTTGGGAGTGAAAAATAAAGGAGGAAAGGGTGGGTATTTATAGGGAAAGTGAGGGGACAAGGCAATAATGGCCAAGGGACACCTCACATGTGCTTTTCTCAAACGCATGTGCTCGCCCTTGGCATTTATCAAGGAGTTAGGCCACATGGGGCCCCCAAAACAATAATTCATCACCCTTGGCCGGCCAACCCTTAAAAGATCTCATGAAATCATCATGACACAGTTATGATGTCATTAAACATACAGAAACCCTAAAACTGTATTTTTACTATTCACTGGAAATTCAACTTTCTCAGAAAAATCCCAAAATTTCACCTTAACCAAATATCAATGCTCTGATTTCAAAAATGAAATCCATTTTATAAAAATAATTTTCTAAATATTTTTAATTTGATTTTTAAATAAAAACACTATTCATCGAAAATTCATTTTTTTCAGAAAAAACCCCAAAAATTACCATAACATAATATCGATGCTCTGAGTTCAAAAATAAAGTCATTTTTATAAAAATAATTTTCTAATTATTTTTAATTTAATTTTTAATTAAAAAACACTATTCATCCGAAAAAACTAATACTTGAATAATAATTTATGAAACCGTTATTTACCCATTTTATTGAATCACATTACTTAATCTAGGTGTCTAAATTATATTAAAACTTTCTTTGAGTGAAATTACTAATCCATTTGGTCATACTACTAATCCTAAGCGTAAAATCACTATTCATAATTTACTGTTCATCAAAAATTAAGTTGATCTTATTAGACTCCAAATTCCTTACTGAACACTTTTGTAGAAGACCATTTTTTGAAAATCATTACACATCATTAGTTATTTAGGGTTTACATAAATGTTTTAAAATATCCCTTTTTCAAAAATTCATCAATAAAATATATCCTAAAATTATCCGGACAAAAGAAAATCCACAAACATCACTAAAGGAAGATATCTCAATTTATTCACCCGAAATTATTACACAAGGAATCTAGGGTCTCGTCACATAGCCCCTTATAACACCGACATAAGACTTAAGTGTAAGGTGTGCTATGGTGAGAGAATCTGAGGGAGGATCAGATAACATTTCCCTAGTAGTAATCTCTACTAACTTGAACTTCTCCTGTAGGCATTTCCGTTCAAGCTTGACACGCTGGAGTTCGGCTTGGGCTTGGTCTAAAGCGAAGCCCACAGATGCTACCTCCTTCCCAAGCTCTGATAAGTGGGCTTCATAAGGTTCGAGTCTACTGGATGAAGCCATCGCCTCCTCTTTCTGCATTAACCATTAACATCTTATTAAATCATTAAGAGTAAGTTAATATACTACTAAAAAAGATCGGGTCGTTACATTCTTCCCCCCTTAAGAAATTTCGTCCCTGAAATTTACACTTGAGGCCTAGTCGAAAAGGTGAGGGTACTTTTGCTTCATTGTTTCCTCAGTCTCCCAAGTCGCTTCTTCATATTTGTGATTCCTCCACAACACTTTCACAAGGTGGGTAGTCTTGTTTCGTAGGACCTTGTCTCTACGGTCCAAGATCTCCACTGGATGCTCCTCATAAGAGAGGTCATGTTCCAGTTGTACCACCTCTGGGTTCAGTACATGCGAAGGGTCGGGTATGTACTTCCTCAAGAGAGATACATGGAAGACATCATGAACTTGAGGTAGGTTTGGTGGAAGTGCTAGACGATAGGCCACTGCTCCTATGCGATCAAGGATTTCATAGGGGCCAATGTACCTAGGGCTGAGCTTCCCTTTCTTCCCAAACCGCATGACTCTCTTCCATGGAGAAATTCGAAGGAAGACTTTGTCACCAACACCAAACTCCATGTCCCTTCGACGATTGTCAGCATAGCTCTTCTACCGACTCTGAGCAGCCTTTATGTGTTGTTGGATGGAATGAACCTGTTCCGTCATCTCTTGCACGAGATCAGACCCAAGAAGCTTCCTCTCACCAGTTTCATCCCAACAAGTAGGAGTTCTACACCACTTTCCATACAGAGCTTCATAGGGTGCCATCTGAATACTCGCATGGAAGCTGTTGTTATAGGAGAACTCCACTAATGGGAGGTGTTGATCCCATCCACCTTTAAATTCCATTGAGCATAATCTCAACATGTCTTCGAGTGTCTGAATAGTCCTTTCAGATTGGCCATCAGTTTGAGGATGATAGGCCGTACTAAATTTCAATTCAGTATTCAGAGCATGCTGAAGACTTCTCCAGAATTTTGATGTGAATCTTGGGTCACGATCAGATACGATAGATAGTGGTACCCCATGCGGCCTTACCACTTCCTTCACGTATATCTTGGCAAGCTGATCCAGAGAGAAATCTTCCCGAATAGAGATAAAATGGGCTGTCTTGGTGAGACGGTCCACAATAACCCATATCGCATTGTTTCCTTTGGATGTTTTCAAGAGACCAGTTACAAAGTCCATAGTGATATTATCCCACTTCCATACTGGTATGGGTAACAATTGTAATACCCCCTTAGGAAGTTGTCGTTCTGCATTTACTTGCTGACACACCAGGCACCTTGTATTGTAATCGGCAATCTCCCTCTTCATGTTATCCCACCAATAATGATCACAAAGGTCTCTATACATCTTAGTGCTTCCCGGATGTGTAGAGAAAGTAGATCTATGAGCTTCATCCATCAGTTCTTTCTTTATCTCCAGAATAGATGGGACACATAGTCTTGTATGAAATTTCAATACACCTTCTTGATCAATATTGAAATCAGGTAACTCCCCATCTTTTACAGCCTCCAACTTCTCCTGCAGCAAATGATCTTCTTTTTGAGCCTTCTTGATCTTCTCTAGTAATGAAGGTTGAGAAATCATTTGGGATAGGGTTGATGATGTCCCTTTCCTTATAATTCCCATGTCCAGTTTTACTAGATCTTTAATCAAGGGATCTCCTAGGATCCTCATTGTTGCCAGAACAACAGGATCTTTCCTGCTTAACGCATCCGTGACTTTGTTTGCTCTTCCAGGGTGATAATGAATTGAACAATCATAGTCTTTAATAAGCTCCAACCATCTCCTTTGTCTCATGTTCAATTCTTTCTGAGTGAAAATATACTTTAGGCTTTGGTGGTCAGTGTATATATCAAATTTCTCCCCATAAAGTTAGTTCCTCCATATCTTTAGAGCAAAAACAACTGCCGCCAGCTCTAGATCATGTGTAGGATAATTCTGCTCATGAATCTTCAACTGTCGAGATGCATAAGCAATTACTTTGTCATTTTTCATGAGGACGCACCCAAGCCCTTTCAGAGATGCATCGCTAAAAATAACAAATCCTTCTCCGATAGAGGGTAGTGTTAACACAGGTGCAGTAACCAATCTCTTCTTCAGCTCTTGGAAAATTTCCTCACATTCCTTTGTCCAGATGAACTTAACCCCTTTTCGAGTCAACTTGGTTAGTGGATTAGAAAGCCGTGAAAAGTTTTTCACAAACCTCCTATAATATCCCGCTAAACCAAGGAAACTACGAATCTCAGTTACTGTTGTGGGTTGAGGCCACTTCTCCACAACCATTGTCTTTGTAGGGTCAACCGAGATTCCTTCATTGGTTATGATGTGCCCCAAGAAATCCACTTGTTGTAACCAAAACTCACACTTGCTGAACTTCCCAAAGAGTCTCTCCTTCCGTAGAGTTTTCAAAATAACCCTCAGATGATCTTCATGTTCCTCACGACTTTTTGAATATATCAAAATATCATCAATAAAAACTACCACAAAGTTATCAAGGTAGTCCTTAAAGACTCTATTCATCAAATCCATGAAAATAGCAGGAGCATTAGTCAAGCTGAAGGGCATAACAGTAAACTCATAATGCCCATATCTTGATCGGAAGTTAATCTTTGGAATATCTTCCTTATTCACCCTCAGTTGATGATAACCAGATCGAAGGTAAATCTTAGAGAAGAATTGAGCCCCACGAAGTTGGTCAAATAAATCATCAATTCTTGGAAGAGGATATCTATTCTTCACTGTGATCCCGTTCAGTTCTCTATAATCAATGCATAGCCGCATTGATCCATCCTTCTTCTTCACAAAGTGAACTGCTGCTCCCCAAGGAGACACACTCGGTCGGATAAACCCCTTCTCCAACAAGTCTTGGAGTTGTTTCTTTAGCTCTTCTAGCTCCACATTTGCCATTCTATACGGAGTCTTCGATATCAGTTGAGAACCAAGTACGAGTTCAATGGAGAACTCTACCTCTCTTTCTGGGGGAGGTCCAGGTAACTCCTCAGGAAATACATCCATGTATTCCTGAACAATCGGAACATCTTCAATTTGTATGCTCCCTTTCCCTTCTTCCTCATCACCGATTAAATCCATAAAGAAAGCTATAGGAGGTGCTTCTAGATAGGGATCAGTTCGGGATATCTCTCCTCGGAAGATAACTGTTGGTCGTTCATTCAAGAATACTGAGATTTCCTTAATTCTGCATTTGATCTTAGCATTATACTTTAAGAGCCAGTCCATCCCTAGTATAATGTCGAATTCCATCATGGGAATGACTACTAGATTTGCGATAAGATTGTTCTCACCAAAGTAAACACTAGAGTCTCTAAATACTTTTGATGCAAGGATAATCCCACTTGGAGTCTTCAATAACAACTCTACCTCTAGCAGTTCAGGGATTGATTCTATATTCCTTGCAAACTTGGAGGAAATAAAGGAATGCGTAGAACCAGAATCAAATAAAGTACTTGCTAGTTTTGAGAGGACAACAAGAGTACCTGCTACCAAATCGTTCGGGACTTCAACTTCAGCTGTTGTGATAGCGAAAGCACGACCTTGCTCCCTTGGCCTCTGCTGAGGTTGATGGTGATTCCCCTCCACCGCCCTCGGATTTGGACATTGATTAGCAAAGTGTCCAAGCTGTCCACACTTGAAGCATGTGACTTCGGGTAGGGCCAGAACCATCTTTCCTCTGTCGTTAGTGTTGGGAAGTTGAGGCTTCACATCACTACGACAATTTCGAGAAATATGGCCTTCTTTTTCACACCTATAGCACTTACCACTTCCGATCAAGTAGTTCCCCGAATGCTTCTTTCCACATTTATTGCATGTGGGATGTTGCATATGCTTTCCACCTCTTTCCTGATCAAAACTTCTTCCCAGGCTTGGTTCTAGAGTTCTCTTCTTCTCATTAGATTTGTGAGACCACTGTGTCTCCCCAAACTCTAGTTAAACTTTCATAGCACTTACAACAATTTCTTCATAGCTATCATAGTCCCTGTTGGCTAGATTCTTCCGTAGATGAGGTCGTAGTCCACCAAAGAATCTATCAACCTTCCCATTAGGGTCCATGACGAAGCTTGAGATATAACGGGAAAGCCTTGTGAAGTTCATCTCGTAGGTTCCAACTGATTCATTCTCCTTTTGCTTCAGCTCGAGAAATTCTTTCTCCATTCTCGTTCTCATCGAACGAGGGAAATACTTATTAAAGAATATTCCCCGGAACTCTTCCCACTCCATAGCTTCCATCTCTCCTCGTGCCTTTGTGTTTTTGATCAGTGACCACCACTGATCAGCTTCTCCCTCTAGGCGGTAAACAGCAAGGGTGACTTTTTCTTGTTCCGAACAATGAAGTACAGAAAAGATCTTTTCAATGGAGCTTATCCATTGTTCCGCAACCAATGGGTCAGTAGATCCACTGAATGTTGGTGGTTTTTGACGCATGAAGGACTCAACAGAAAGTTGTTCCCTTCGTGGTGAGGTCGGCCTCTCAGCTTGATTCAAGTTATTACTCATAACTTGAGTCAGTTGGTTCATCATTCGCATGAATGTTTCCATTCCGTCTTCCATCGGAGGGCCGTCAGCACATGGTGCATTGCGGTCACCATCAGCACGATTCCTCCTATTGCCCGCCATTTTCTAAAAGAATAAAACCTTAGTGAGAAACTTATTTCATTTATGGATCTTTTAACTAAGACTTCATGCTTATACAATTACACTTTTCTATAATTCCTTCATAATGATTTATAAAAAGCTTGTGATTAACCAAACATATCCCCCGGGAGTATCGTAACCAATAGTGCAGCAAGGCCCATTATCGTGCACCAGTTCCCGTTCGAGTCTAGCTCAAAGCGCTGTTTTCGGGTTTTACCCCTATGTACATCTGTGCCAGAGCCGCCTCTACCTGCTCGTATCCAGACAGGGATGTATTTGTTTGATAAACCACTTACTCAATACTTACCAAAATACCAGGAAGTTTTCCTATATTTAAACTTTTCTATAGGGTTCTTCCTAATGTTTTTATATCCTAATTTCCACAAATAACTAAACCATCCTTTGATACCAAATATAGCATCCCGCCATTTTATAACATAATCTTTCATTACATTACACAAAACTGAGGATCTTTAAGGTCTAGTGTCTTGGAAACCAGGAACATAATACAAGAAAACAACATAAAATATTCTTCTTAAACACTTTAAAGGCGTCTCCTTAAGTTAATTCTAGGTTCATTACTGCATCTCATAACCTGGGGACATACATCAAAAGAAAGGGTGAGCAGAAGGCCCAGTAAGGGAAACAAGAGGAACATTTTACATGTGAACTTGAGATACTTCAATAAGGACATGAAAAGAACTTTAAGGCATGAGAAAGAAATCATGAAAAATTTCATAATAAAAATAAAATTTTCCATAACTTGAAGATGTGGCTACATAATTTAACATAGACAATCATGAACATATCACCAAGGTCCATCCCCAAGGTGTCATTTGAAAATTACCAAGGTTATTCACCAAGGTATCGTGAAAATTGTAATCTCTAGTGGTTACATCATTACCCAATGCATTGGAGCGCTATCAGGGCGCACCCTTAAATTTGCCTTTATTATCATGTGAGCCACATATATCATCATGAAACATTTCATAAATAACCCACATAGCATAAAATAAATGGGTTTCATTTCATAATCATAACGTTTTAAAAACTGCTTTAAGGACATGATCTTTACGGCACTTTAAACCCACGGAAGGGAAAGTGGGTCTCATGTATGTAAATCCCAGAATTTAAAACAGAACATTTTGATATATATGCGAATAACCTTGTAGAAATAAGAGATTTGAGTATTCACTTTATAACATAAAATAATTTTGAGAAAAGAGAGAGAGTCATTTTGAGACGAAAATTCTGCAGCATAACGGCTATGTTTCGGGGTTTTAGAAAACATTGAAAAGAGAGGGGACATGGGTCACCCACTTATAGATGATCCATAAAAAAAGTAAGGGGACAGAATAAGAAGGATATATGGACATGGTAATGAAATTTGAAGGACATACCATTTGAAATGAAAAATATGGAAGGAAGACAAAAATTAGATTTCTCTTATGAAAATTCGGCAGCCTAACGGCGTCACTTAAACTTCAATAAAAAAGAATTGACAAGATCAAATAGGGTCTCTCATCATATGATCATAAGAGATCAGTATGATAGATATAGAGATCATACCCCAACATAATAAAAAGGAACTTGAAAGACTTGATATGAAAATCGAACTTGAAAAAAATGAGAAGGGTGAAAGGATCCCTTAAAAATTCGGCATCCTAACGGCGTCACTTAAACTTTCATAAAATGAAATGATGAGAGTAAGAGGGGATCTCTCATCATATAAACATGAAAAGGGTAGTAATAGGAATATAAAATAACATCCTCTCACATAAGAACATGTAGCATAAAAGGAATGACATAAAAGAGATTACATGAAAAGAAAGAGAGAGGTCGGATCCCTTACCTTAAAACGTGACTCTTGAAACTCAAAGTTTTGGACCTTGAGGGATTGGGGCACCTTGGGAGGACTCCTTGGAAAGTAAGAAGACCAGAAAATCGTTGGGGGAGAGTTGGGAGTGAAAACTAAAGGAGGAAATGGTGGGTATTTATAGGGAAAGTGAGGGGACAAGGCAATAATGGCCAAGGGACACCTCACATGTGCTTTTCTCAAACCCATGTGCTCTCCCTTGGCATTTATCAAGGAGTTAGGCCACATGGGGCCCCCAAAACAATAATTCATCACCCTTGGCCGGCCAACCCTTAAAAGATCTCATGACATCATCATGACACAGTTATGATGTCATTAAACATACCGAAACCCTAAAACTGTATTTTTACTATTCACTGGAAATTCAACTTTCTCAGAAAAATCCCAAAATTTCACCTTAACCAAATATCAATGCTCTGATTTCAAAAATGAAATCAATTTTATAAAAATAATTTTCTAAATATTTTTAATTTGATTTTTAAATAAAAACACTATTCATCGAAAATTCATTTTTTTCAGAAAAAACCCCAAAAATTACCATAACATAATATCGATGCTCTGAGTTCAAAAATAAATTCATTTTTATAAAAATAATTTTCTAATAATTTTTAATTTAATTTTTAATTAAAAAACACTATTCATCCGAAAAAACTAATACTTGAATAATAATTTATGAAACCGTTATTTACCCATTTTATTGAATCACATTACTTAATCTAGGTGTCTAAATTATATTAAAACTTTCTTTGAGTGAAATTACTAATCCATTTGGTCATATTACTAATCCTAAGCGTAAAATCACTATTCATAATTTACTATTCATCAAAAATTAAGTTGATCTTATTAGACTCCAAATTCCTTACTGAACACTTTTGTAGAAGACCATTTTTTGAAAATCATTACACATCATTAGTTATTTAGGGTTTACATAAATGTTTTAAAATATCCCTTTTTCAAAAATTCATCAATAAAATATATCCTAAAATTATCCGGACAAAAGAAAATCCACAAACATCACTAAAGGAAGATATCTCAATTTATTCACCCGAAAGGATTACACAAGGAAGCTAGGGTCTCGTCACATAGCCCCTTATAACACCGGCATAAGACCTAAGTGTAAGGTGTGCTATGGTGAGAGAATCTGAGGGAGGCTCAGATAACATTGCCCTAGTAGTAATCTCTACTAACTTAAACTTCTCCTGTAGGTGTTTCCGTTCAAGCTTGACACGCTGGATTTCAGCTTGGGCTTGGTCTAAAGCAAAGCCCACAGATGCTACCTCCTTCCCAAGCTCTGATAAGTGGGCTTCATAAGGGTCGAGTCTACTGGATGAAGCCATCGCCTCCTCTTTCTGCATTAACCATTAACATCTTATTAAATCATTAAGAGTAAGTTAATATACTACTCAAAAAGATCGGGTCGTTACATAGCATATTCTGGAGATTGGCCATGCCATTGAATAAGAAATTGTGGAATATCACTGGGTCCTTACCGTTGTAAACATGTAGCCAAATTGGCTTCGGGTTCAGGCCAGTCTGCTGAATCAGGATCCAACTGTGCGGGTAAATAAGGCTGAATAGAGATATTGCCCACTGCCTTTTTTAAGTTGAGAAATATGGAAAACTGGATGGAGGTGAGCATGGTGGGGGGACTACAAGTGGTAGGAAACCGAGACCACACATTTTAAGATGTCTAAAGGGCCATAAAATCTGGGAGAATGTTTGGAATTAATCCTTTGAGCCAGCGAAGTCTGTCGATGAGGTCGCAATTTAAGATACACAAAATCCCCCACCTGAAATTCTATGTGGGGAAGATGGCAGCAAACCCACTGTTTCTTATAATTTTCAGAGCGCAGAAAATTATGACGAAGTTGTTAGAGAGCCTCATCACGATATCCCAAATCAGTAGTAATGGAATCCACCCAAACTTCAGAAGGCTAAGAACTGAGAAGTGTAGGTGGTGGTTGACCATAAACCACCTCGAAAGGAGTGGTGTTGATCGAGGAATTCCAGGAGGTTTTATAATGAAATTCAGCCCAAGGTAACAAAAAAGACCAAGATTTGGGTTGTTCGCCCGCAAAATAGTGAAGGTAAGTCTCAAGGAACCGGTTGATGAACTCTATTTGGCCGTCGATTTGAGGATGATAAGATGAACTGAATTTGAGTTTAGTATAGTGAAGGTGAAAGAGTTCAGTCCAAAAATTACTAAGGAAAACTAGATCACGATCACTTACAATGGAAGCAGACACCCCATGCAGACGAACCACTTCTTGCACAAAAACTAAATCCACAAACATTGTTGTATAGGGATGTTTCAGGGAGATAAAATGAGCATACTTTGATAAATGATTAACCACAACCAAAATCACATAAATGCCATGAGATTTTGGTAAGCTGGATATGAAATACATAGAAATATCTGACCAAATGAGAGTAGGAATCTCAAGGGGTTGTAATAACCCTACCGGGGCCAATGTGGAATATTTGAAATGTTGGAAAATGTCACATTTCCGAACAAAATCAAGAACTTGAAGATGGATACCTATCCAATATAAATTATCGTCCAACTGTCTATAGGTACGATAAAATCCAGCATGACCACCATGAGGTGTGGCATGAAATTCAGTCAAAAGTTTGGGTATCCTAGGAGAAGCAGCAGAAAAAATGAGGCGACCTTGATAACGGAGGATACCGTTAGAATAAGTGAAACTAGGATTTAAATAATAATCCACTTGGAGTGAATGAATAATCTGCTGAAGTTCAGGGTCGGACTGGACAACAACGGTTAATGTAGAACTATCAACCTAGACATGAAACGATTGAATAACATGATATTCAGTTGCCTCCTCCTTCCTTGATAGATAATCTACTGCTGAATTAGTCGATCTGGGATTGACTTTAACATGAAATCTATAGCCAAGTAATTTTGCAATCCAGTTTTGCCGATCGGCTGACACCACCAACTATTGAAGAAGGAATTGAAGACTACGATAGTAGGAAAATACTATGAACGTGCTTCCCAATAAATAAGGATGCCAATGTTGGATGACCAACACCAAATCCATAATTTCTTTTTCATTAGTGGACTTGGATAACATTTAATCACCAAAAGACTTACTGAAATATGCAATTTGATGATGATTTTTCATAAGGACAGTGCCCATACCTTTTTTCTAAGTGTCACATTCCACCTCAAAAGGTTTTGAAAAATCAGGTAAGGCTAGCACCGGAGTAGTTATTAGAAGAATATTTAAATGGTCAAAAGTAACTTGAGCAGAGGAATTCCAAAGGAAACTTATTTTTCTTGTCAAAATAGTCAGTGGGTGAGAAATCTGTCCATAACCATGGATAAACATCCCATAATAGCTGGTGAGGCCAAGGAAACCATGTACCCCCTTGACAGAAAGAGGTTGGGGCCAGTCAACAACAGCCTGAACTTTGGCAGGATCAACCGACACACCCTCATGATAAATAATATGAACAAGATACACAATACGAGGTTGCACAAAGAGACACTTGGTGGGGTTGGAAACAAAACAATGAAGCTGGAGTGATTTCAGAGCTAAGCGAAGATGTTGTAAATGTTGTTGCCAATCCTTACTGTAGATAAGGATATCATCAAAGAAAATCAGAATAAATTTGTAGATAAATGGACAAAAGACATCGTTCATGGCAGCCTAAATAATAGACGGAGCATTGTAAAATACAAAAGGCATAACTAGAAATTCATAGTGGCCACTGTGAGTATATAATTCTGTCTTGTCAATATCATCGTCCCGAATTCGAATTTGATGGTATCCAGATTTTAATTCCATCTTAGAAAAATATTTTTCACCACCCACCTCATCAAGAAATTCATCGAAAACTGGAATGGGAAATTTATCAGGGATAGTTACTTAGTTGAGGGACCTGTAATCCACAAAAAGTTGCAATTCTCCATCCTTTTTTTTACTAATAACATAGGGCTAGAAAAATCGCTGGCACTGGATCGAATAAAACCAAGCTGGAACAGAGAATGAACCTGTTGCTCAATTTTATTTTTCTAAAAGTGGGGGTAGTGTAAAGGACACAATACTACTGGTCCTTGTCCCTACTACAATAGAATTCTATGTTCCCATTGGTTGGGAGAAGGTAGCCCCTTGGGGTCACTGAAAATTACTGCAAACTCTTGTAACAAACCATTCAAGGCCTGCTGCTGCTGCTGGGACAACAATGGTGGGGCAGACTCCTCCTTGCTTCCCAATAATAATCGATGGAGAACAGGATAGGTAAAACAAGAAGAAGAGATGTTTAATGATGTTTCAGTCTGAAAGTTAATGGGAGCACCTATAAGAGAGTAATCATGCCCAGCAAATTGAAAACACATTGTCATTTTGGCCCAATTTGTGGTGACATCGCCTAGGGTGTGTAACCAGGCAATGCCCAAAATGAAGTCCAAGCCGCCTAAGTCCATCACATTAGCATCAAAAAAGCAGGAAAAATTTCCACGATGCAAATGCAGTTGTGGACAAAGTCCTTGAGTTCGAATGATATGACTATCGCCAAGTTTGACCCGTAAAAGTGGGGACGGTAGAACAAATAAATGAAGCATTTCAACCACCTTAGGTGAGATAAAATTATGAGTTGCACGACTATCCAGTAGAACCAAAATATGGAGATCTTTAAAATGGCCTTCCAGTTTCAAAGAAGTAACAGACAGGTGAGGTGAACCTTGAACAAATAGAACGGTTCAAAAATCTCGAAAAGCAATAACAGAACATTCCCCCTCAGGAGTAGGAGTAGATTCTTTGACAGGGGGTTCGGAACAATCATCTGTTGGGATGACATCATCCTACCCCAGTAGTGTGATGCCCAATTTGGGATCAAGGAATTTACGAAGTGGATTATAAGGAAGACCACAACAAAAACATAAGCCATGTTTGCGGCGGTGTTCCCATTCCTAAGATGATAAAAATTTGGTATCGTGACTACTGGGAACTAAAGGTTTTGAAGTGTTAGGCATGAATCCAGAAGTACCCATGTAACGTGGTCGAGGAGAACGAGTAGAGGGTTCCAATGGGAAATTTTTTGGAGGTCTGGTGGGAGGGGGTAACCAGCGATCAAGAGCATGGGAACCAAAAGCCGTACGAGGGGAAAATGATCGGTAACCAGAATTACCAGTTTTAGAAACAGTGAGCTTCACATGTCGGGCGACGCGTATGGCTTGGAGGCGGGTTTCTAGATTTTGAATCCTGACCCAGCTGTGGATGTAGTTGCGTAAACCATGTAAAACGTAGCCTACACATTGTATCTCGGGCTGTTGTGGAACCAAGGAAGATAAGTACTCAAACTGATCAATGTAATTGGAAACCGAAATCTACTGATGGTGGGCAACCAATTCCTCATAGGGATTTTGATTCTCTAAGCCACTTAACCACGCCATTAGCTCAGTTTTAAAAATCGACCAAGAAAGGTGTGGTTGAACCTCTTGAAGCACTGTAAACCAATGGACAACAATACTTTCCATGAAAACCTAAACAAGAGATATCTTTACATCATCCGGAGTTTTCTGAACTCGGAATTAGAGCTCTGACCATGTTAACCAACCCTGTGGGTCCGAGATATCGAAGAGATGGAGCTCGAGGCGATGAATTGAATGGAGATGATCAGATGTATTGGGTACTATAGCCAGAGGTGGTGAGTGAGGTCTGATGGTGAAGGGAACAATGGTACCTGAGTTGTCTATGGTGTCTGAATGATGAGGATGTGGTCCATCAGGTGAAGGGATGGTTTCCGGAGGGACTTCTGAGAGAGAAGAATTGCCAGACGTAGGAACATCAGGTCATTGGTCCTGTTTTTCCATGTGACATGTCATTAAATGGCGGAATTCACCTTGATCAGCTAGCTCTTTCTCCCAACGCAAACGATCGGCCACTTTTTTCCGGTGTTTTTCCAAAATATCTTGCAAAGACACTTCCAATAGTCACAATTGTTACTCGATGAAATCGAGATGAGATAGTTTGCGGGTCTCTATAAAAGAAGAACCGAAAGAGAAGAAAGAGATGGAGTCTGGCTGCACGAGTGGTAGGTCAGACCAAATGATAGAGAGCACCAGAATTCCAAAAGATAAAATAAGAAGAAGTATATTTAGTATTTAGGGAACTGACCCTTACAGTAGAAAGAAAATAGAATCTAACAATAGTACAATTGTAGAAAGAGGAAAACTAATAGAAGAACCTTCTTCTTCTGCCCAATCTCTAGAGGCCTAACATAGACTAAACTGGAATCATACCCCCTCTCTATGCAGGTCCCCAATATTTCAGGGTCCAATTCTAACAAACTTACTCCTGTGAAATCTCCAAACTTCCCTTCTACCTTTCTGTTTTAACAGCTGGATTTCCCTTAACTGAATCTGCCTGTGTAGTGGGACCACCCAAAACCGAATATTCCTGTGCAGTGGGACCACCCAAAACCAAATTTCCCTAGGAATTACCCACCTTTCTAGATTTACCCCTTCATGAATATACAATCCAGGGTCCCTCCTTAACACACTAGTAGTAGGATCTCTCTTCTCTCTCACACTAGAATATTGAAATGATAAAACGGTAAATAGGGGCACAATAATTTTTACGGCTAATCCAAGGAGAATTAAACAAAGATGTGTCAATGTACTGAAATCACTAATCACAGTTCTTTTTTTACAATTTAGAGTGGCTACATAGACCCTCTAGGTTTACAACATTCACAAAACAAATGGAGAACTCACTGCTCTCCTTAGAAGACAAAACTCACTACTCTTATAAATATGCTATGCCTTCCCTGAACAAAAATGGAAATTACACCAGTTATGGTTTAGTAATCAAATCTATTTTTATCCATGTGATGAAACTGCTTGATCATCTAGAGAGATGAAATATTTGATCTCCTTCTACATATTTTCTCCTTCCAACACAAAATCTGGAATTCCCACTGAACCATGCATGCACTATGCTACTACTGATTCATGTTGGTCTCATGTAAGGTAAATGCCTTGAGGTAGGGGTGAATCAAGGTATTTAGATCTCTTCAAATGACCCTCACCAATAATCTTGTTTAATTGTTAGTAGGAACACCTCTCTCCCTCAAAATAGATATGAAACAATAAAGCAAACGAGGACCACAAGGAATTTTACTTGGATCATGAAAACTGGACTCCACAAAGCATAAAATGGTGATGTGCGAGAATAACTAAGCATGTTTTTTATTTCTTACAACTTAAAGTTGTTTCACTAACCCTTCAGGTTTAAAACCTTCACAAAACAGAAAAATCAATACTCCCAACCACTCAGAAAGTTCATTGCTCCTCAAAGTTAAACCGTCTCGATCTCCATGAGCCATGAATAATATTATTCCATCGACTTTGTGTCAATCAGTTCCACATTCATCAATTTTATGAACTCCATGAACCTCCAGTGATATAGCCTCATCAATCTCCATTTTTCTTCTCTAACATTCTAGAACATATCTAGAAATCATCCTTTACCCTACATTAATCCACAATCCTCCCCCTTTTAATGAATGATATCTATCCACTCTCAATGTCCAGATGATCATGTCATGAATACTGAAGACCACATGCAAGGTCTTTCTTAATGTATTTGAAAATGAGAAGGAAAGTGTCCCATTTATATTTTTTCAAATGTTCCATGAATTGACCGACTTTGGTGACAACACAGACAATATCCAAATGAGTCGTCGTAAGATAATTGTGTTTTCCAAAAGATTATGATACCTATATGGATGAGAATATGGGTGAGTGAGATCATAGAGGGACCATTCCTGTGGTTGAAGAGGAGCGTCGATGGAAGTTGTTAAGTCAGAACGGGTATTGGAAGATGATCTATAGAGGGTGGATAGACCAAATTAATAAATTTAAACAAATAAATTGATTAATTAAATTAATTATCAAAGTTAATTATTAAGGTCAATTAGTAGTGGAAAAATTAAATAAAACAAGGATTTTTTATAGTATTTCAGTCCCAAGTGGGCATACTTCTACTCATATACCTCTCTACTCGGTGAGAGATACATGTACACTAAAAATAATTTTTATGGGGGAATGATAACCCAATTAGAGAATATTTTTCTAGTGGAGGGATAAAAATGACACTAAATTTTGTATGGGGAGTCCCAACCCTTTCAACCTGACTTTAGACACTGGTAGTCACAACCCAAACAGTCCTGACTTTAGATATAGGGAGTCACAACCCTTAGATCCTAACTTTATAATCCCAGAGTTACAACCCAGGAAAAAAGAATAATAAGGCACTGTGAGTCACAACCCAAACTGTCCTGACTTTAGATACAGGGAGTCACAACCCCTAGGTCCTGAATTTAGAATCTGGGAGTCACAACCCGGTAAAACATAATAATAAATAATTCCTTTGTGAGTAAAAGCGTAAACAGAAAAATATAGTGCGTGTGAGAGGAAAAAGTGTTAAAGACTCATGTTAAAACCCTTTTTATTATTATGGGTATTTCTGAGTCCCACATCGGAATACTCCTATGTATATTCCATTTTATAAATATATAAAAGAATTCCTCCACCTCACCTTGAGGTAAGAAGAGTTACTATTCTACATGTTATCAGAGGGAAATTAATCCCAAACCCTCCCTCCCCTATGGATTCTCAGTTATGTCTGGCCCCGCCTCTCTCCTCCACCTAGTTCTGTCTGGCATAACCGGCCCTGCCTCTCCTGGTGGCTCCTGTTCGTGACACTCACCTGGTTCCTGAATTCTTTTTCTGACGGATTCCCTGGCCCGACTCTCTCACCAATAGTCTCGTCCTCCTCCGACATCCCAGCACCCTTCCTGTTGTCCGCCGAAACTCCCGACTTCTTCCCAAAGTTTGACCAGCCCCGTCATCCACGCCGATTCCTGGTGCTTCCGGCTCCCATTATTGCCCGCGCCTGTAGCTTCCCAGCTTTAACTGGACCCAACATCATTTGACTACTCATTACGACATCCCACTGCTCCTAACATCTTCAGCTTCTATCCATAATGGAAGCCTCTTCTGGTCTTCCCCAGATGATCACCGCCTCCACTCACCTCGTAGATGAGCGGCTTGACTCCATCGACTTATCCAACTCTCGAAAGATGGTGTCGATGTCACTAAGAGGAATGGACCGTGATTCTAACCTTGAGGATCTTCCACCGGCATCGGACAATCCCAAATACCTTCCATGGAAGCTTGCTGACAGCAAGATCCTAGCCTTTCTCATCAAATCCATGGATGGATCTGTCAAGGATGTCACTCGGACGGTGAATACAGTCAAAGAACTCTGGGATTCCTTTCACATCATGTACTCTAAGACCAACAACTTGTCTCGGGTATCTGATACTCTCAACTGACTATTGCATATCCACCAGTAGGATCAGTCCTTCATAGCATATTTTATGGCCTGGAAAGGTCTTCGAGATGAGTTACAGGAATTGGGGCCCGTTCCCCAGACACAGATAGACACTCACACCCAATATAACCAACTCTTCCTCTTTAATCTTTTCAGCGGCCTTGCACCAAAATTTTCCACAATGGCTACCAAGCTGCTCGCCAGCCCTTGAACGCTAGCGATACCACATGTATATCATTTTCGGAGCAAGGCTCAGCGGTCTCTTCCCCCGTCCACCCCCATCATCGACCACTCAGCTGTCGTCGGTCGTGGCGGTGGCTGCTCCTCGGGCACTCATGGCCGTAGCCATATGGAGGGTCATCCACGACCTCTCTACCACCACTGTGGAAAGATCGTCCACCTGATTGACCAATGATGGGTTCTTCATGGACGCCCCTCTCAGCACCCGTGGCAGGGTCAGACGACAGTCCATGAGGCTTTCTCCTCAGTCGCCACTCTTCCTCCATATCTGGACCTATCTATGGTGGACATCTGACTGAGTCATGATTCTCAAAACCCCGCTAGACCCGGTCCATCTTTGGCATCTCTAGCCCATTGCATTGGTTCTGCTGCCTTCGTCGGTCGTCGCTCCCCTGCTTGGATACTCGACTCAGGTGCCTCCAAACACCTCAATGGTGATGCTGGTATGTTACACTCCTACTATCCTTATATAGGTCTATCAGCCATCACTATCACAGATGGCTCTACTATCCCCATTGCGGGCTTCAGTGCATGGTCCCTGACTTCATCGATTCACCTGCCCTCCATGGAACATATACCCCACAGTTCATTTAATCTTCTTTCCATTAGTAAACTTACCAAGGATTAAAATTGTGATGCCATCTTTACCTCCTCTGCTGTTGTATTTTAGGAGCGGACTACGAATTGAGAACTTGGTAGAGGCCAGCTTCGGGACAGTGTCTACATGTTCGATGGCCCAAAAACCGTCTCTTGCACATAAGTCTCTGACCATGCATTCAATCTTCATTCCTGGTTGGGACATCCCCCCACCTCCACCATTCATCAGCTTTATCTAGATTTCAGTCCGCATATCTCTTTTAATTGTGAGTCTTGTACATTTTCAAAACATCATCACACTTCATACATTCCTCGAGCGGATACACGTTCCTCTAAACTTTTTTATCTGGTTCATTCATACGTTTGGGGTCCCTGTACCATCTCGAGTCATTTGGGGTATAAATATTATATATCATTCATTGATGATTTTTCTGTAATGACTTGAATTTACCTCCTTCGCGAACGCTCTGAGGTGTTTTCCACAGTTCAGACATTTTACAATGAAATTTATAACCAATTTTCTATCTCTGTTAAATGTCTTCACTCAGAAAATGGGTGTGAGTATCTCTCCACTCCCTTTCAGCAGTTTCCCTAGGCAAAATGCATCATTCATCAAACCTCCTGTCCTGATATTCCCCAGCATAATGGAGTGGACGATCGAAAACATAGACCTATTCTGGAGACTGCTCGTTCCCTCCTCTTTCATCGATGGGTGCCTCTGAATTTTTGGGGTGATGCGATACTCACTTCCACCTACCTTATCAACCACCTCCCTTGTTCTATTCTGAAGGGGGGAGACTCCATTTCAGGCTATGTTCTCCTCTCTCCCTCCTCACTCCCTCCCACTTCGAGTGTTTGTATACCTCTGTTATGTTCGAGACACATGTACCGGCCTCTCCAAACTCTCTCACAAATCCCTCCGGTGCATATTCCTTGGCTATTCCCGCACTCAGTGTGGATATCACTATTACTCACCAGACCTTCAAGGGCATGTCATCTATACTAACGTCTCCTTTTTTGAGAACTCTCCATTATCCCTTCCATATCCTCATCCTGACTCTTCCATAGATGATTGTCTTCCTCTCATCATCCACCCTCCTTCGGTGTCTCCCCCTACTACTGACACCCATTTTGGTAGAGTCTACTCTCGTCATCCATCCACCGTATCCCCCGTCCCAGACAATGACACTGTCATCCCCGCTTTGTCCGATGCTCCTTCCCCAGCACCAGAAGACTTTCCCATTTCACTCCAGAAAGGTACTCTCTCTTGCCAGAGTACTCTATTTGTATCTTCATACAAGGGAATATGAGTTCTAGAGACCGTCTCTATTCCTCACACCATTGGTGATGAAAAATCTCACCTGGGGTGGCTAGAGGCAATGCAGGATGAATTGCATGCTCTAAAAGAAAACCACAATTAGGATCTTGTTCTCATTCCTGTAGGAAAACAGGTAGTTGGAAGCAAATGGATCTTTATAGTCAGGCTAAATCCCGATGGTACTCTCCATCTCCTCAAAGCCCGCCTTGTGGAAAAGGGATTCTCATAGACTTACAGTATTGATTATTTTTATACCTTCTCTCTGGTTGCCAAGATGGCCTCTGTTCGATTATTCCTCTCTCTGGCGGCTCATCATCATTGGTCTCTTCATCAAATGGATGTAAAAAATGCCTTCCTCTATGGCTTTCCTGAGGAAGAGGTTTATGTTAAACAACCCCCGGATTTTGTGCCTTCGGCAGCGAGTCTCAATTCTGTCAACTTCGTCGCTCTCTTTACGGCCACAAGCAGTCCCCTCGTGCTTGGTCCAGCCGCTTCAGCACTATCGTCACCGAATTTAGGCTCTCTCGCAGCATGAAAGACAACACAATGTTCTAGAGGACGACCTCGGTAGGTTACATCCTATTGGTCGTTTATGTGGTTGATATCATCATCACCGGCAGCGACTCTGATGGTATCACCCACCTCAATTGGCATCTTCATTAGCACTTCCACACTAAGTATCTCAGCCCTCTCACCTACTTCCTAGGTATTGTGGTATCCTATTATCCAAACACCATCTCCCTCTACCAACACAAATATACGTTGGATATTCTGCAGGATGTTGGGATGACATAGGCCACTCTTACGGACACTCCTCTGGAGCCTGGTGAACGATCTCCCTATGACTCCTCAGCACCGTATTCACACCCAGAGCGATACCGTCGAATGGTGGGAAAACTCAATAATATCAACATGACCCATCCAGACATTTCTTGTGCTATTGGTAAAGTGATCCAATTTATGGAGCATCTGACCACCTCTCATTGGGATGTTGTCCTCCGTATCGCCAAATATATCAAGCGTGATCCTGCTCGTGGTCTTCTCTACTCCCAACAACCTCATCTCAACATTGGGGCCTTCTGTGATGCTGATTATACTGGTTGCCTTACAACTCAGAAATCTACTTCTGGATTTTCCTTGTTCTTGGTAGGAAACCTTATCTCCTGGAGTAGTATGAAATAGACTACCGTCTCCCTCTCTAGTGCGGAATCCGAGTACCGGGCCATGGCCACCGCCACTATGGAGATCATTTGGATTCCACATCTCCTCCAGGATCTTGGCTTTCCTCCAAAAACACCTTCTCTCATATGGTGCGACAATCAGGCAACCACCAAGATAGCTTAAAATCCCATCTTCAATTAACGCACAAAGCATATTGAGGTGGAATGCCACTTCGCCACCGTATGGAGAAAGATAATGTCCGCTTTTTCCACATCCCGACGGCAGACCAGCTTGCCGACATATTCACCAAAAGCCTCTCTGGGGCTCGCCTAGCCTCACTCAGTTCCAAGCTGGGCATCCACAGCATCTATGGACCAGCTTGAGGGGTAGTGTGTCTGGTCTTTTCTGATGTCATATTTCTTTTTTTGGGACTTGTTGTCCAAGTTGAGCACGTTCGGCTTGAGGGGGAGTGTTAAAACCCTTATTATTATTATGGGTATTTCTGAGTCCCACATCAGAATAATCCTATGTATATTCCATTTTATCAATCTATAAAAGAAGGCATCTGCCTCACCTTGAGGTAAGGAGAGTTCCTCTTCTACAACTGAGAACCATAAAATAGAAGATAAACAATGAAAACACTAGCACTTGTTCTTCAGATTTGGATTAGCACATCTATTCATAGAAATTGTAGTCAAAGAAGAAGTAATTTTACACTTGAGAGAACATCAAGGTGATGAAACAAATTATCATAGGATGTTTCAAATATGCATAGTAGGTTCAAAATTCACAACACTTACAATTTTTGAAAAACAAAGTATCAAATATGTTAGCTAGTATATATATATATATATATATCTTTTTTTATTATTTCAAGATATATATATATATATATATATAGAGAGAGAGAGAGAGAATAAATATTCAACACTTGTAGCAATTCTGCTTCCTTTGGAAATTCAAAATAAATTGAGTCAAGAGATTTCATAAATATCTCAATAAAAATTGCAGCATCACTGCCTCTTTATTCCTATATAATAACTCTTTTAATAAAATCATTCAAAAATAATTTGAATAAGACTTTCGATAAAATCTCAAGAATAATAGCATCATTCAATGATTTAAAACACTCATTTAAATTCATTCAAACCTATTTAAATTTATTCAAAATATTTCCTAAAAAATAGCAGTACGAGCTGAATGTAAATTCAAATATTTGAAAATAAATAAACTTGAAACCACATAATTTATTAGAAAGAGACATTGAAATAAATTATTAATTTTTATGTTTAAAAATTCCACCAAAACATTAAAAACTCTTCAATCACAATCCTTGGATTTAATTTTAATTTATCCAGCAGAAAAACCATTGAAAATAATCCATATATATGCAGAAAATAAATTTTCAATATAAAATCACGAAATGAATAGTAAAGTAGGGTATGAATTGTAAGGTAACGTAGGGTATGAACAATAATGTAGGGTTGTCCAACCATACTTTGTGGAAATAAACAGTAACGTAACAAAGGGAATGAAAAGTAACATAGGGTGTAAACAATAACATAACATAGGGTATGAATAGTAATTCAGGGCTGTCCAACCATACTTTGCAGAAATGAACAGTAATGTAATGTAAGGTATGAATAGTAAATTAGCGTAGGGAATGAACAGTAATGTAGAATTTTCAAACCATTTTTTGCACTATTTATGAACAGTAACGTAGCGTAGGGTATGAACATTAATGTAGGGTTTCCCAACCATACTTTGAGGAAATAAATAGTAACATAGCATATGGTGTGAACAGTAATGTATGGTTTCTAAAACTCACTTCTCACTATAGAAAAAGTACGGTTTCTGAACCGTACTTTTCACTATTCATGAAAAATTGTACAAAAAACTTAAATGAACTTAAATGGATTTTTAAAAGCTCTTAACAGCATATTCATACTTTAGTCAAGCAGAATTATTTGTAGAAAAACATACCATGTTTCAAAAAAATCAAGAATAAAATAAATCCAACATCTACTACTCCAAAAAAACATTAAAAAGTAGAAGCAACAACACTCTGGAAAAGTGGAAGTTCTACAAAATCAATGCATAATTTCAAAAAAATTATTCACTATCCGAACACCCGTTTTAGAATTTTATGTAATTTAATAAAATCAAAATAAACATGTTTTATTTCTATAAAATTATTTTTCTGGTGAATCTAATATCTGTAGAAGTTACAATAAAATAAATATAGAAACCTTTTTAAAATATAGACTCTAGAATTTCTAAAACTGCAGTAGAAAATTTATTGAATATTTAGAGTACTATAAAAGGATTTTCAAACTTCCTCATAAACTAATGAAATTTATATTAAAATCTTATCTACCCAATGTGATAATAATCACAAAAATCTAAACTCTTTAGTTTATGATATCATCAAAATACATAAAGGTTTTTAAAAGAAAATTACATGTAATCAAATGAAATCATAAAGTGTTAAAAAACAAATGTAAAATCATATGTAATCAAACAATAGAAAAACAAGAATAAGAAAAAATATATGTTTTCTGAGACTAATCTCATATATTACAAGATATCCAACACATATTTTTTCTATGAAATAATCATGTTTGTTGGAGAGAGAGAGACTTCAATGACATGAAAATATTTCAAATGACCCAAGTCTTTGGTACGAAATTTGTTTTGAAGATATTCCTTGATATGGGAAATGTAATGCGAGTATCTACCAGTAATAATGATATCATCAATGGATACAACCAAAAGGATGAAATCCTAGGAAGTTTTTCAATAAAAAATCGTGTAATCCTTCATACTCTGAGATAGACCAAATGTAGTGATGGCAGTGAAAAATCTATCAAACCGAGCATGAGGTGACAACTGGAGTCCATAAAGAGACCGATGAAACCGACAGTCATATGAACCGACCCCTAAGTCAATGAAGCTAGCAAGTTGTTGTAGATAGAATTCCTTATCAAGAAAACCATATAGGAACACATTATATAAATAATGTTAATGAATAGGTCGATGATAAGTTATCTAAATATGGTGGTTTGAAGATTTACAATAAATGTAAGATGTGTGAGAAAGATGCGCATAATACCAAATATTGTATAACTATCTTAATAACTAAAGATGAAAGTGGGAAAAGGATGTTTCAAAATCAAGGGAAAGAACATAATTCTAAAACTGAAGAGAAGATGACAGCTTCATTTGAAGACTTATAATATGAGAAAAAAACCATTACAAACTCTATAAAGGATGATCACAAGGAAAAAAATACACATCTCACAAAAAGTATAAGAATAAGAAGTATAGAATGAGAGAAGACTATAATTCGAAATGTTTATTTTAAAGAACATTAATGTTACTCCCTATTCCCATTATTATTATTTATTTTAAAAAAATTGTGGGGGACTCAAGGATTTGATGAGTTGGATAAGTGTGGTAGTGATATTTTAGAGTAATAAGAGATATCCATCATGAAACATTGTGATCGCCCAGATGAGGGTAGTAGTGTTACCCTTCAGGGGGATAAAAGATGAAGCTGAGATATGACTATCACACTTTTCTACAAGGGCGTGATGATAGTTAAAAAAATTGAGAATCATTGGGAGTTTTATTTATACACTTGAATTGTTTTGATGTGTTTGTTGAGATGAGTTCTGGTTTTATCTCAACAAACTTACACAGATAGACCCTAATATAAAGATGTTGAAATAAACATGAGGAAATTATTACATAAAATAATTTATATGGAAAAAATGGATCATATTGTTTATACACTCTTGTTTTCTACCAAATAGGAATAGAGTTGTCTAAATAAAGGATCTTTTTTTACAAAATCATGTTACACTATTATTCTTTTGAGGAATGTTCTCAGGATTCTAAGATGAAGTAAGATGATTTGAGATGACCCTTATGTTTCCATTGTCATTAGATTGTCAATAAGGGGGAAAAAGAAAATGTACATGCTTATGGGGGGGAAAGAATTCATCACACATATTGATTTTGAAGAAGTGTGGGGATATTGAAAACAAAAACAAAAGGAGATATTGTTGTGTCTAAGTTGTTTTGGTTGCATTTGTTTTAAATATGAAAATATGTATTTATAGGACAGTTTACTTGACACATAAATGGGGATTTGTAGCTTTTTTTAGAGAAAAATTATGAATTCAAACGATGTTTAACTATTTCTCAAAGTTTATAATATAATTATTACTCAAATTTCATGATTCCAAGTGAATTTTTTCAATGGTTGAAGCTGTACAAATATGATTTTTTCGGACTGATGTTATCAGATGGAGTTGCAGTTGTACAAAGTTCAATTTATGAATAATATACAGATTTAGAGTTATAAAAATTGTACACTGAGTTATGATGTCATGGAGATGCGGTTATATGATGTTTCCTCCCTAAAACTATGAAGCTGTGAAATTATCAAACGAATAAGCTTATAATGTTACTAGAATGAGTTTAACGGACTGAGATAATCAGAAAGAGAATGTATGAGGATGTTCTGAACAAAGGAAACATGAATTAATGGACGGAGAAAGTATTTATAATGTTCCAGATGAAGAAAGTTTATTTAACCAGATGAACTTTCATGAATCCATCAAATAGAGATATTCGGATAGAAAAAAATATTAAGATGTTCCCATTCATCAGATGAAGAAATAGTGTGTACCAAATGAAGAAATATGGGTTCATCAAACATATAGGATCAGATAGAGAAGTTTTTTCATCATATGGGGGTTTGGGAAACATTAATAATACATTATAAGTTAAAAAATGTGATGAAAATGAGTTTTTCTTTCATTGATTGTAAGTCTAGCCAAGATTTGAGGTATATTTGAAGATTTTTCTAACACTGAGATTTGTGGAAACTTTGACAAATAATGTTGGCTCTGATTTCTATGTAGGTTTTCAAGGAGAGCCGACATTCGATGGGAGAGTTGAGCTAGAAATTCATATTTAGAGCTCTCATTTATTCCTTACACTGTGGAGAAAGTAGATCCTCTAAAAGTAGGAGAAATAATTCAGATTTGTTGTTTTTTATTGATCTCAAGAGAATGAATTATTAGTTCAATATGAGTTTTCATCCAAGAATCCACTTGGTTGAAAGAGAGGAATACCGAGAAAATCATACCAGACAAAGGTTCATGGGATAGAGATACATCATATGGAGATTCATTAGACAAAGGAGTGCCTAACATAGAATACCGAACCGAGGCAAACCAGAAAAAGATGTATTGGACTATAGAGTATCAGAAAAAGCATACCAGATGGTGTATTACCATACAAACATTTTTTGAGGAATATTTTTGGAAAATGTTTTGGAAAATTATGATTCGATTAGTTTTAGGAATTTCAAATATCAAGAGAAAATTTCAAGACTGGCATACTTGTTAGAGATATCGAAGATCTTGAAGAAGTTGTACATCGGAAAAGGAAATCAAACATGATTGTAGAGGAAGACCATCTGGAGAAGAAGATCTTTCTACATTGAATCTTCACTGAAGAATGAGTTTGTGCAAGAGGGGTATAACCAGCTACTAGACTCTTGTTATTGGTTTTATAACTAATCACTAAATAAGTTTTTAACTGGGGGGTATAACTGGTTTCTGATGTTTTTAATTGAGGGGTATAACCAATTACTGTTGAAGTTAATGGTGAATCCACATTGGTGGGTATAACCAACCTGGAAAGGAGTAGGTTATCACAGTGAGGCTGAACCTTATAAACATCATGGGTTTATATCTCTATTTTTATTTATTTCATACGAGGTAAGGTTGAGAGATATATTTGAGTGGATCGAAAACTCTGACATGTTTCAAAGGTTGAGTTCTGAAAAGAATTTAAAAAAGAAAGCGACCATTGATTCACCCTGTCCCCATATTAATGATCTAACACTAATATGAGAATTAGACATGGCATGAGAATCACCATCATGGAATGACCCTCATCCCATCTTGAAACCATGATCCTAAACTCTAACCTCTGTTTGAACCTCCATGGCATGATTTATTTCATCATAGTGAAATCCAAGTAAATAACCAAATCCACCCAATTAAAAAATATATCCCATTTAAAACCCTTTGAAAATTGTCACACGATACTTAAAATCTTCTTGATCTCAAAACCTGTGGAGGTATAGTCTACTTCTTTTGGCATTAACATCTCAAAATAGTCTATAATCACAGAAATATTCCTAAAAATCATCATGTTGTGGTCATACTTCCCACAGTGTAACTTTTTCTTATGTATTTCTTTCACTTCTAGGGTAAAGTAATGTTTCATACGTATTCTCACCTGACACCCTTAAGTATTTCCTGGGTACTCTCACATAACACGTGGACCCAACCATTCACAATGTTATCCTTATTCCCATGTCGTGACTCGTCCCTTTCAAATTCACTCAAATATATTACGTATCATAGGGAATTATTTCCCCTTTACTTCATTTCAACATCTTGGAAGATATTATGTATAGAAAACCTTACACACATGACTTTACCATTTTCTGATAATCCACATCTTCACCCACCTCATAAAACCCACTTCCACGACATGAACTAATCAACATCAAACATCCCAAAGGTTAAATTTCATGGGGTACCCTTCAAAACGTGAACCACTCCCCATGATACCAACCTATAGAACATGTTATTCAAGAATAATACGCTCACAATGTGACATCAGATGTCACAACATGGTTTTTTTCCTACAGATGAAACTATTACAACTACTCCAAAATTCTTCCAAAACTCTTTTGGACTTCATGATACATATTATTAATTACTTTCAAATAAATCATGGAAGTTAATTCAACCACCTTTAACAATCATAATACATAAATACTACAAGTGGAGATTTACTATCAATCTCCCTCTTTGGTTTTGTTGATATTTCTTTTAGAACTGATTCAACACATCTTTATCCGAAAAATTCAAAACTAACCAGGAACATGGTCTTAAACAACATACATTTAGATAGTGTATTAGTGATTTACTAATCACAAACTATATTCCCATATGACTCAAACTCATCATGAGAAAAAAGATTGAAATTAAATGTTCAACATGAAACCACTTTTGCGATCTCCATGGTATTTAGTACTTCTTAACCATGATTCTCCCCCTAAATATAAATTCATGTACTCTCCTCCTTTACAAAACATTATAATGGGATGGACCCCCTTTTTCAACAAGAAAAACACTCTATGTAATCTTTATCTCTAATCAAATACAGATTCTCCCAAACAACTCACAGAAGACTTCTCCTTTTTGAATGATCCTATAGATCACTTATCTAAAAGTTTTGAAAATCCAAAATTTAATTTAAGATGATCATCTTAACTTGTTATAAGTAGAAAATTTCATTAAGGAGTGGGGATCCATTCTCCAAAAAAACTATTTGGATGGTTGGAATCCAAGAGCCAACTATTGCCTCTCAAAATCAGTCTTGAGTAGTGCCTTTTTCATATTTTGCTACTTGATTTTGTGCTTACATGTACTCTGACTCTATTGGACCTTTTTCAACCTTCTCATTGATGAAATGATACTGTATATTGATGTTATTTTCCTTGTGTGATTGATAGGATTTTTAAAATTATTGATAGAACTTAATTTATCTCACAAGATTGTAATAGGGGATTTCACATCAAGTCCAACATCCTCATGTTTTTTCTTAATCTATGATAATTGAGTACACATTTGACTAGATGTAATATATTTCTTTTGAAATGATTAGTTAAATAAAATATTCTTTACTTCTCATCCAAGAAACACAAAAACCTCCAAGATAGAATGCGTCACTCGATGTCTACTTGTGATCATCCACTGAACCATCTCAATCCACATTCATGTATCTCAATAACTCTCGTGGTGATGTTTCATGATAAAATAATAAAAAATCCATTGTGTTCTAGATATAAAAAAGAATTGTCTTTATGATAAGAAAGTTATTTTACATGATATAGCTTTTTCATCATAGATCTTGAAAAGTGGAAAACACAATTTCGGGTCATGTCATTGTTAGGTACAATATGATTTTAATTATTTTCCAGTATTTTGTTACATTGAGCTTCCTTCAATCATCATCTCTTGAAAACTTCATCTAGGTATCACCTGATGCTGTCATCACCCTGGAATCGTCCATTTCAAACCTCTTGTGCATTTGATTGGAATTTTTTGATTGTGAAATATACATTTCATGCTTTCCTTGAGTCACATGTTGATGAGAACCATATTGAAAGCATTGAGTCGATTTCTCGAGTGGAGTTAGATTTGTAGGGCCCAATGTCAAAAGGGAGATTAAAGAGGTTGAATTATACAAAGGGTGCTCATATAGCTTCAATAAAGGCCCAATTGATATCAACTTGCATTGATGGAGAAAATGGGCCTATTATCTCTCTTATTCAAGACCAAACATGTTATTTTAATCTTGGACCACATGGTTGTAAAATTTTTGGAAACCTTGCCCACATGGATATTCTATAATGGAATATTTGGACAACAAAGTCAAATTATTTTGGCTAGGTAAGTTAAATCTGGTGAGGTATGGGTGGAAGGGGATGTGTTACTTTTCTAAAAACTCTTTTTTATACTTTATCTATTTGACATTAGGGTATTATACCCTTGACCTTTTGTGTCACCCCTTGGCTATAAATAGTCACCCTATGAAATTTTATTTTGATTCAATATTATAATAGAGAGCTTATGTTTTGTTTATCCCCATTATGTGAGGATTTCTCCGATTATACCCTTGCTCTTGTGCATTCTTTCATTTTCAGTCTACATATTAGATTGGTGATCCAGGAACACAAAATCCACCAATTCCATGACTCAACAAAATTTCATTATTTTGTGGATTTTTCATCACATCCCTCTTTTGAGAGTGTTTTATATGTAGTAGGTCATGATTATTATAGGATTGGTTGACTACTGTCATCCACTATCCATACCCATCACCCAACACTTTACCCCCAACAATATCCTTAATTTACCTCCCTACACCGTAAATATCGGGCCAACCTAATCATCTCACATCAGTTGGTATCATACCTCCAGTTGATATGGTAGGTTTCTATCCATTCACTTAAATTACTTCTATCTATTACCCTTCTTATTTTCCCATGTTATCCACCCATTAAAAAAACAAACACTTTTCTTTGAAAACATCTAGAATTGTCCAATGTTGTGCAAGCTTGAAATATTTTAAATTGAGCCAATTATTCACTCATTATATTTTCCCATTTCATTCACTGTATGTGATTTCTATCTGAAAAAAATAAAACAAAATCATTTTCCCTCACCTCATCATTTCCTTTCTTTGTGAGATTAAAAAAATAGTTCAAAAAATGTTACCATCACTTCTTCATCTATTTGTGCTTTAAATTATTAGCACTTTACATTTCTATATATCACTTTCTACATCATTTTAGTTCATCACAATTTCAATTTTGGCTTATATTATTGTTAAATTTTCTTATCTTACAAAATTGGGATAACCCCACATAACACACTATTCTTCTATTTTCCACCTTTTACCTACATTTTATTCCCTCTTTTTCATCCTTTACCATTTTATAATCCTTTACCAATCAAATGGGTTGTGTTAATCCATTCCTTTACCCTGTCTTGGTTGGGTAAGGATCGGCGGCTCATGATCTCCAAAAATGATGTACTAGATTTCATAAGAGTTTGGGATTTGAATTAAGTGTTGAGTTTTTAAAGTGGAGAGAAATAAGAAAAAACATTCTTAGGGGTGTATCATTGTGTGTGTGAGTGTGTAAAACTTGTATGTGTGAGTAAATATCCTTGTGTGTGTGAGTGTGTACGTCTTGTGTGTGTGTTCATGTGTATATATGGCATGTGTGTGTGTCCTTTCATGTGTGTTTTTATCTTCATGTGTGTGAGTGTGTGTGCATATTTGGGTGTGTGGGTGGGTATATTTCTCCCCATGTGTGTTTGTGTTCATTTAACATATCATTTTAAAATATTGTGGGAAGAAAATCACTCATGTCAGCGATAAAACAACCCAAAGTAGATCTCCCGTATCAGAATATACACAAATCCAAATGAAATATTTGGTGAGACATTTAGAGAATATTCTTGATAGTAATATGAAGGTGATACATGAGAGGATTTATAACTTGGATAATCAACAATTCCTAATGAAGATCCATGATAACATGCAACGTGATCTGACACTATGTCGCCCCATCATCATGGTGGAGATGAAGAACTTTGACGATGAGTTTGAGGATGTCCCACAAAAGATTAGGTTGTTCCAACAAAAAATATGAGGCCAAAGGATACCAAATGAATATGAAATCCTTGGAGTTATTAAGGTGAAGTTCCCCTCTTTTCAAGCAAAAATCAATCTAGGCACATACTTGGAGTGGGATATGTGAATCGAGTAAGTATTTTCATGTTATTCATATTCCAAGGAGAAAAATGTCAAAAACTCTTCCATTGTATTTTATAATAATTATTTAATTCATTAGGATAAAATTAAAAAGGATAGAGAAAGATATGTAAGACATCCTATCAATGCTTTAGAAGACATGATGTTTGTCATGTGGAAGCGGTTTGTTCCCTCACACTACCATAGAGATCTTCACAACAAACATCAACGCCTCACCCAAGAGAGTAAGAGTGTTGAATATTACTACAAAGAGATTCAGATATTCATGATCTGAGAAAACATTTAGGAGGATTTTGAGGCAACCAGGGAATGGTTTTTACACAGACTCAATAAGGATATTTTCTATCATGTTTATATATAACTCCATGTGGAGATACATGATTTGATCCACCAAGACACCAAGGTCAAAAATAAAATCAAAAGGAGGAGAAACATGGAGAAACTAAGTACCCATTTTACCCCATGGTAAATTTGAGGAAGGATATTTTATAACCATCAAATCCAAAAATAGATGGCTGATTGCAAAAGTAACAATGTAATTCTTCAAACTAACAAACCTACATTTGAGGTTAACCAAACCAGGAATAGGGATATTCGATGTTTCAAATGTCAAGGAATGGGTCACATTGCTAGTGAATGACCAAACTATCACAACATGACCATCAACAAGTGTGGATAATAGGTTACCAATGGAGAGAGATAAGATTAGGAAGAGAATAATTACACAAAATTGATAATGGATAATTTACAAAAGATTGTGAGATTATTATCACTATGTGAGTTCTAAGCACACAAACGACCATTGGAGAGAATGATAAGTGGGAGAACATTTTCCATACATGATTTAAGATCCATGGGAAGATATGTAGTGTTATTATTTATTTTGTAAGTTGTATCAATGTGGTGGGCACCAAGTTAGTAGAGAAGTTGGTACATTTGAATTTGAAGCACCAACATTCATACTAGCTTCAATAGTTGAATGATTGTGGAGAGATAAAGGTCACCAAATATTTGAAGGAATTATTCACCATTGGGATGTATTATGATGAGGTACTATGTGAAGTGGTACTAATGAAATCATTCCACTTATATATAGGTCATCCATTGAAATATTATCAGTATCTGAAACATGATGGTTTTCTAAACTACCATTCTTTTATTCTTTGAGGGGAAACTATAACACCCATCCCAATTACCCCCAAACAAATCTTGGAATAAAAATTCCTGAGAGAGAATAAAAAAATAAGGGATGGGGAAAAAGATAAAAGAAAAATAAAAGGAAGATAATAATGGAAGAAGACAAAATTAGAGAAGAAAAATGGAGTGAAAAGAAAAATCAAGAGGGAAAATGGAGTCGAGAGAGTAGAAAAGTGTAACGTAGGAAAAAATTAGTGAGGTTGAGGATAATTTTATTTCTTAGAAAAAACATTATGTACTTATTTAAAAATATGTTATTTTTAACATTAAAAATTTAACATCTCATTTTTCACATGTTGTTGAGTCTTTATTGCAGGATTTTTATGATGTGTTTTCCAAAGGAGTGCCACCCAGTTTTCCACGCATTATATGTATTGAGAATCAAATTATCCTCATACCCCAAGAATCACTTCCAAACCACCTTTTGTATCACAAAAACCTTGAGGAGAAAAAATAAATTCCATGGAAATTTCAGGATTTTTTTATGTTAATCATATAAGAGAGAGCCTTAGTCCCTGTGTTGTATCGATGCTTCTGGTGCCCAACAAGGACAAAACATAATGAATGTTAATTGACTATAGAGCCATCAATTAAATCAAAATCAGGTATCATCATCCTATACCTATGTTAGATGATATTCTATTTGAGTTAAATGGATCTAATTTTTTCTCAAAAAGTTATTTAAGAAGTTGCTACAATCAAATTAGAATGAAATAAAGAGATGAGTGGAAAACTGCATTTAAGGAAAAACATGGACTTTAGGAATGGTTAGTTTTTCGATTTGGTCTCACCAATTCACATTGAACATTTAAAAGGATAATTAATAATTTCATACATTAATATATTTAAATTTTTATTGTAGTTTATAGGTTCTAGGAAATAAATGTTTTTGGAAACATTAATAAGTGAATTTTTCCTCAATAAGATTTTTTACATGGATTATTTGTAAGAGGTAATAGATTTTAGTTAGATATTGAGAAGATCAAATCAATTTAGGAGTGGAAAAATCTCACCTTTTTTGGGTAGTTAAAAATATTCCTTGTTCTTGATAGTTTTTACAGGATATTTTTGAAGGACTTCATCCCACTAGAAACACCGTTCAATGAATTGAAAAAGAAGAACATTCATTTCAAATGAGGGAAAATAAAGAGATTGATTTTTAGGCCCTCAAAAAGAGACTCACCCACACAACTCTTCTTTCTTAACTTGATTTTGTTAATACCTTAAGGTTGAATGTGATGCATGTCAAATTGGTGTTGGTGGAGTACTAAAGTAGGATGGTAAGGCTATTTTTTATTTTAGTGAGAAATTAAATGGAAAAACTTTAAACTACGCTACATATGATAAAGAGTTGTATGCATTGTTTAGAGTACTAGAAATATGGAAGGATTATATTTCGCCTAAATAATTGTTTATCCATTCTGATCAAAAGGCTCTTAAATACCATAAGCGCCAACATAAACTAAATAAGAGACATGCTTGATGGATGAAATTCATTGAGTCATTTGAATATGTTTTCAAGCATAAAAAGTGTAAATAATATATTGTATTTGATGTACATTCATTTTTATATTCTCTTTTATCCTTATCTAATTCTAAAATCCTTGTTTTGAATATGTTAAGTATTTATATTCCACTGATATCTATTTTGGTGAACCTTATGGTCATTGAAAACCTAGAGTTAGCCAGGAAAAGTTTTATATACATGATGTATTATTATTATGGATTAATAATATTTGTATTCACATTTTCTCTATATGTTAACTTTTACTAAGGTAGTCACATTTTGGTTGGTTAATGGGACATTTTGGGGTTTGAAAAAACTTAGTGTTCATAGTGAGCATTTTTATTGTCCTAGGATGTCTAGAGATGTTTATTTTTTTTGGGAAAGTGCTTTATCTTCCATAAAGATAAATCTAAACTTAACTCCCATGGACTATATATTACTCTTAAAATCCCCAAAACCCCTTGAAAGGACATATCAATGGACTTTATTGTGGGGATACCATTGACCAAGAGGAGGAAATATTAATTTGTTTTCTGGTGAATCAGTTTTCTAAAATGGAATATTTTATTCCATATCAAAAAATAAATGATGCCACTAACATTGAAATGATTTTACTTTATCAATTACAATGGAATTCCTAGGAAGATCATGTTATATGAAGACACAAAATTCCTCAATTTATTTCTAAAGACCTTGTGGAGAAAACATGGTATGATGTTACTATTCTCTACTACATGTCATTCATAGATCGATGGGTAAATGGAGGTGGTGAATTGGAAACTATCAATTGTTATTAAGAATCTAAATAATTGAGAGTGTTGGTAACATGTGGAATTAGCATATAAAATGTTCAATAATTACACTAATAAATATTATCCATTTGAAATTGTTTATGGATTAACCCTCTTACCCCTATTTATCTATTTATTTTAACTATGGAGGAATAAAATAATTTGGATGTGAAAGGTCATGCATAATTCATCAAGAAACTCTATGAAAAGTAAAGGATAAATATCGAGTGAGTGACCCAAATATATGTTGATTATGAAAAAAATGTTCATAAGAATGTATTGTTCAAACCTAGTGACTTATTCTAGATTCATATGCGAAGGGAATGATTTCCCATAAATTAGAAATCAAAACTCAATCTACGTGGAGACATACCATTTTGAGTGATCATGAAGATTAACAATAATGTCTACAAGATAGATTTTCTAGATGAATATAGTGATATTTCTAATGTTTCTGATCTTTCTCCTTTTTTGGGTATAGAGGATGAATATTCAAGAATGAATTCTTTTCTATAGTGGGGATTATGAGAACCAAGTCGAAGACAGTGAGTTGATTTTCTAGGTGGAGGAGTTGCATTTTAAAGGACTGATGATGCAAGAAAGATTAATGAGTTTGAATGCTACAATGGGTTCCCATCTCAATTCATTAAAGGCCCAATGAATCTCACCTTGCATGGATGGATAAAATGGAGTTGTTATCTCTCTTATTCAAGACTAAACATGATTTTTTATACTTGGCCCACATGGTAGCATGAATTTTGGAATCCTTCCCCACATGGAGATCCTAGAATGACATCATTGTATACAAAAGTAAAATTTGGTGGGCTAGGTACTCAAAGTCAAATCTGAGTGGAAAGGAATGTGATACTTTCCCAAAGTCTTGTTTAGATTTTATATTTTTTAATTTAAGGGGGAAATAGAGGAATAGGATTTATGAATTTAGGGTATTAAACCCCTGACATTTTGTGTCACCCAATGGAATTGTACTTTTATTCAAGATTATAATAGAGTTTATGATTTGTTTCTCTCCATTGTGTGACGATTATTATGATTATCCATCTTGATATTATTCATTTTTTCCTTTTTGGTCAACATATTAGATTGGTGATCCAATATCACAAAATCCCCCAATTTCATTCACCAACCCAAGTGTGTTCTGTGTGAATTTAGCATCACATCCCTCTCTTGAGTGTGTTGTCTAAGTAGTATGTTACACTCCTTATAGAGTTGCTCGAGTACTTGAATCCACTATCCATACTCATCACCCCAACATAATCCTCCATTAGATGTCCTATTCCATGAATATATGGCCATCTTGAGTATATCACATCACCTGTAAACTAAGAAAAAATTTTAACCTATCAATCAAGGACACCTCGAACTCGAACTTCATACATTCTATAAAATGGTTTAATTGTTCTTTTCCTGATCCTCCAAAAAATATTTCATCTGCATAAATGAGCACCAACATCCTCTGATCATTCTCTTTCTTGATGTAGAGACCACCTCACCAGAATCCAAGCTTTCTCATGTATTTTCAATCCATGAATGCCATGATTTTGGTGCTTGATTCAAATCTTACAATGTCTTATTCAACTGGAAAACGTTGTTCTCATATTCATATATAGAAAAACCATCTAGTAGTTCGATGTATACTTCCTACTCAAGGAATCCATTATGAAATGTTGATTTGACATCCATCTGGTACACCTTGAAATTTCTTTGCGCCGACATTGTCAAGAATAATCGAGTAATTTCCAACCGAGCCATGTTTCATAAAAAACAATTCCATCAATTTGGGAATATCTATTACACAACAGTCGTTATTTGTTCTAAGTCACCTTTCCATATTCATTAAGTTTTTTTATGAAACACACACTTGGTTTTGAGGAAATCTTTGTCTTTCAACCTTACAACAATATATAAGGATAGATTCTTCTATATTTGGTCAATCCTTTCATGTATCTCTTTGAACCAATTATCATCATTGGAAATCTCTTCAAAACACATAGGCTCTACTTAAGATAAAAGAAAAATTCTTTATAGAGTATTCTTCATTGGTGTTTACACCAAAGATATCTGAGCACCAATGATATTTCCTTCATGGATTTCATCTCTTCCACTTGTATTCTTTATAGCTATTGAACCTACTTTGATTTACTCATCATCGATATATTCTTCTCAATATTCATTATCCCCATGTTCTCCCCTAGTATTCTCAATTCATCATCACTATTTTTCTATGAAAACTACTTACTGGGTTGATATTTCTTCTCATTTACCATAACAATAACATTTTAGAATTTATTGGTTTTCTAAGCATGTTTTATAGCACTTGTATGTCCTATTTTTGGATGAGTTTCCAAGAAAAATACTCCCTTCCCCATGAGATTCAAACATGTAGTTCTTCTCCTTATTGAGAATAAATAACTTCTGAAATGTAAAAATTATTTCATTTTTGACTTCTTTATATAACACATCTCATAGGGTGTCTTATCCTTATCAAGACATCAAACCTTATTAGAGATATAGAATGATGTAAGAACTACTTCTTTCCATTACATCATTAGTGGATCTTTCTCAATTTTCATCAACCGGACCATGTTGCTAATAATATGGTTCCTCCTCTCGATGACACTATTTTTTGAGGGATCTTTACCACTAGAACTCTATGCTTTTTGAGATATTCTTATACCTGATTGTTGGTGAATTCTGAACCATTATCAGTCCTAAATTTTTTAATTTTTCATCCCAAGAATCTTCTCTTCCAATCTTTGATGACGTGTAATACTCTTGAACACTTCATATTTTTGCGATATCACCATCATCTATGTCACCTTGGTGTAATCATCGATAAATAGAACATAGTACCTTTTTCTATCCATGGAAATGCATGATATTGGCCCACACATATCAATATACACCAACACAAGAAATCTCATTGATTTCTTATCCTTCAATTTTCAAGTATTTCAAATGATTTTCCCTTTTTAAAAAGTAACACACGTGTGAGTGAGATCATGGAAGAGTTTAGGGAAATAAAAATCCAGTTCATGTTCTTTCAAATATTCTAATTAATTTTAGGTAAAGTGGTCAAGACTTTTATGCCACAACTTGTTTTCTACTTTCTTGGTCAGAAAACACATGTCTTCTTATCCACTAATGAGGTAGAGATTCCCCTTTGTGTGTTTTCCTTGCAACACAATTGTACCAATTTTCCCTTCAAGAATACAAAAATTCTTGTTAAAAAAGACTGCATGCCCTAAGTCACATAACTGAAATAAACTTATCAAATTGTGACCAAGGCCTTAAACACCTAAGATGTTCATGTGACTCAAAATTATTAACATCAGATCATGGATTTTTCAAAGTCAATGATCTTAAACCCTTCTTCATTATCAAAATGAAGGAAAATTATTTGTCTTATTTGATCCATATGACAATATTTTTTCCTCACATCATATAGGATATTAAGGATACACACTCCATACTGATTTTTTTCTTTCAAAAAACATTTCGCAACATTTTCCTTCTGAGATTTTCCTTTCTTGATCCATGTTTGTTTCTTCTATTCCTTTGGGGGTGAATGAGACTATTCCACATATGACTCCACTGAATCAACCTCGTATTGTAGGGATGTATATCGATTATGAGTTTTTATCCCACTTTATAATGCTTTCAACCATTGAGATCCCTTTTTTGGATCTCCTTTGGAACTTCTCTTTGCACCCTTGATGAGAAAATCATAGCTTTTTGTGTCCATAACCTTCACACCAAATACAATATTCGTTAAAAACATACAGTCTGGAAATTTATTCTCATACATTTGTTTTTCTTGATCCTTTAAATGCCGTTAAAACATGCATATTGTTTATACCCCATCTATCAAAAATAATTACACCAGATTCATGCTGTATTATTGCAAGTATTTGTAGCTCCACCTATTGCTTCTATATCTTTTGTGGCTCTTCCAAATCAACCATTTTCTAGGAGGTGAGTGATTGTGGTTTTATATCAACCACCACTGATTTTTTCTCATTATCAAGCCCCTTAATTGATTTTTCTTTTTTTAAACGATGCAATTTTGGGTAATTGTTTGTCTTATCTATTGAATCCTCAGGTTTCTCATTATCTTCTTCTTCACCCAGTGCACTCCAACTCCCCGATGTCATGTCAAGAGTTAGTAGTCTTTCAAGATTATCAAGATTTATTCACATCTTCATAACTTCTCCTTTGATATCCTCTATCCTTTTGACATGATCTCTCATAGAATCATTAAAACCATCAATAACCCTAACCCACTCTTCAATTTTGATCTTGATATCAATTACATTCAACGAGTTTATAGGATTTCCATAATAGAGTCATTCAATTTCATCGTTCAACTCAAATTTTTCTTCTTATTTATATATATATAGTTTGGAATCACATACCACTCTATTGGATTTCTTACGTTTAGCCCTCAAAACATATATTTTTTCAAGATAAGCTTCTAGTTTGTCCTCCCACAACTTCATCACTTTCATCATTATTGTCCTTCGATTATGGTTTGTCTGTGATAGTCATAAAGACTCATGAAAGTTTTTGGGTGCATCAGAATCAGTAAAGTTCATTCCCATTAATGTTTTTCATCGGTTTCTTCAAATAAAATTCTCTTAAATGGATGAAGAAACACATGATTGTTCATAGAGATAATGTTTTCACAAATAATTTATAAATAATTTATAATAAGAATTACCTTGACCTGATAATTATTTCATCAATGTTGATAAATTTGGTTTCTTCTCACATCGTATAATTATTTCAGTGAAGAATACAAAGTTTAATTCCTCTAGAGATATCCACACATGCTCCATTAATCTTAGAACATTTTTTTAGGTATTATAGGAACTAATGTGGAGGAATCAGACATTTTTTATCATTCATCATTGATCCAAAAAAGAATTCTATCAAGCCTAAAGTAATATTAGATCTCTCTGGAAAGGTAGGATATAGACTGTCTGTCATTCTTGAGGGGGTTCATTAGAAATTATCTCTTAGAATTTGAGATAACTCTAATGAGAATCCATTATGTTCATGATTCGTTATATTATTTAAAATTATATAATTGGATTTGTATACTTAGGGTTAAAAAACATAGTAATTAAGTAAATCCCATTGCTAATTGTTTATCCTAAATGATAGGGTCGTAGGTGTTAATAAAGAGGGAAAAATATGTATCTATTAATAGAGTATGAATTGAAACCAAATATGAAGAATAAAGAATTAATTAAGAAGGTAGAATCTTCAGGTTATTCCCCTACCACTACCCATGTCGGTTCTTCGACTGATTCTTCATTTCACTTGACCAACCACAACACAATAAAATGTAAAAAAAGAACTACCAATGGGTACATACAGCTCTGCTTCCACAGTTTCAAAAGACCATAACCTCTTTGAAGAATTTTTTTTACTACCATTATGTAGTTGGAATGATAGATATATGTTGAAGTTGAGTGTATAGTGTCTAACTGGAATAGAAAAAACAGTGTATCTCTTTCCTCTATAAGAGTAGTCATAGGTTCTTCTAGAAAATATATTCAATTGTTTGTTATCCTCGTAAGAATTTTGTGATCATCATCACCTAAAGAACATGTAAAACTGAGGGACTATCTTAAATCACTACAACCTCCGTCCTCTAGCACTGTAATGGAAAATGGTATAGGTATATAATTTACATTAGTATTCATGTCTGTCAAAGTCATTATCCTCATAACATCTTTGAAGAAATTTTCCATCCCAAAGGCAATGGTTTTCCCCCAAAATTCATATCCAATAAGATTTTTATTACTTTAATATCCCTATATATGATTTTGAGAGGAGAATTTCCATGGATAAGGACCAAACATTCAGTTTTCCCAAAAGTTATCTGAAACCGCTTCTCCCAGTCCAGTATGTGGATTTGATTTGAATCATAGATGAACTGATCAGTACATCCTTTTGGAAAAAATTCATAAACAATGAGTATTTCTGGACCAAAAATATTGTATCCAAATAAATGAACAGGGTTCTTGTGCTCTATACTGCTTAAATATTAACTTCATTGTAGAAATTTTTACCACTGTGCATTATCAATGATTAGTCTCTTAACAGTAGTGGGAACTAGAACATGCTTCCAGTCAGACACTACATGTGAAATTATGAACCAGAATAAAAAACCAATATAGATGCAAGTCCAAAAATATTCTCTTCTTGTGTATTTGTAACTTGAAAGAGAGTTTTTACGTCAAATTTTTAATAATCCAATCATTTACATATAATGAAATATTATTCCACTATTCTAGAATAGTTACTCCTCAAATGAAATAACCATGTTGGAGGCCCTGGTGATGGATTTGGAAACAGTACATTGTAATCACTTGATGAACCTTTTCTATCAAAAGAAACGTCTTCTCTAAGATTAAAAATCAGCTCCGGAACTACTTTTCTTCCATTCCACCTATCTGAATTAATGAAACTATCAGAAATTACCTCAGTTGGAAAAACATGATTAGCAGCGTCATGCACCTTTCCAAACCTCTGGGGACCACACTTATGAGTTTGAAAACTGGCCTTGCTGCCTTCTACGTGTCATGTTTTCTTGAGAAAAGTAAGATGTGTGTTCAATCGGACTTCTCAAATTCCAAAAATTTCCACCACGTTCTCCACTGGCTTCAACTTCACCTGTGGTACATATAGAGAAAGAGGTTTTGAAACATTGGAAACTTTTTACTTCACTTCCATATGATCTATCAGTAATGAAATGATCATTTCCCACACATTCATTTCCTCAAAACATGAAAGATCCAAATAAAAATAAGGATGTTGTCATTTCTGATCAAGCTGTAACAACACCTGAGGCTACAAATCACTCTCATCTGATCGAACTTGAACCAAAAATATTTCCACTATCTTGGAAAACTCCTCTATATAATAAGGAGTGGTTTGCGTATCTGGTTTTTCTCTTAAAGTCAAACAGCCCGGATTCTATGGACTGGACACCTCAAATTCATGTATCGAAAATTCATAATGTAGATGGAGAATTGAGTACTCAACAAGTTTCCATACAACTTAAAATTTTGTCCTCATTTAAACTTCCAAAAAAGGTTTCAATGAAAGAGGTGTAAATTGACAATGAAATACTCAGCTAGTACATGCGTTCAAACCTACTCAGATCGCTACAAATCTTATGATCGAACTATGTATGGATATATCTCCAACTTCTCTTCACTGTGATCGCCTGACCAGTCCTACAAAAAACCATCAACTCTTGGTGTTTCTTTATGATCCCCATATGTTCTCTAGCATGTTCCTCCATCTCATCCAGTAAAGCTCACACCAACATTATTGTTAGTTTAACTCCAACGATCCTCATTACCCATTTTTTCTCTCAATAAAATAACCATATTGATAATATCATAGGTTATAACAATGAAGAAAAAAATATGCCTCTATTAAAAGAGTGGGTTGTAAATCATAATCTACCGAAGAATAAGGGAGAATGAATGGAGAAGAAGACTATCTAAGTTGTTCCCCAAATCTAAGGATGAGGCCTCTCCCACTACAGCCAATGATGGAACCAGAATAATGTCCAATTAAATCCATCCCAACACCCAAAAACCCCTATTTAATATATCCCACCCACTAACTACATATAAATACAAAACTTCCCCTAGAAGCTAACTAAACATACCCCTACACTGACAACTGCCGTTAACTAACCCATCACCCCCTACTCAGACAGCTCCAAACCACACTGCACTACCTACTATGGCCTTGGATCCACAACGTCTCCAGTTACACGATTTTATAGTAAAATCTAGCACAATTGATATTATGATGAATGTTAAAGAAAATAAAAGCTTCCCAATTGTAAAATTAAAAAAAAAATCGGGTTGTCATAATTTTTACAAAAACCCATTTTACCCCCTCTTTTATTACTGGCATACAGTTGTAATACATCATAAAAAAAATTATATCATTAAAAAAGTATCAAAAATATATAAAAAAACATTTCAAAAAATTTATGAATAATAAAATGCAATCTAAAATTCTATAAAAACGATATAAATTACAAAAAAATAATATGTCAAAAAAATATAAAAATGTTGATATAAAAAAACATAAAAAATGTTGATATAAATCATAAACATATCAAAAACATAAATTACATATAAAAAATGTTGATATAAATTACTGAATAAAATATATCAATTTATCAAAAATTAATAATATTGAAAAATATAAATTTATGATAAATTACTATTTTTTAAAACATCTCAGTTTTTTATTTATTAAATAATGTTGTAAAAAAATTATTAATCTTTTGAAGTTTAAAAAATATTTTTTATGAAATAAATTAAAAATATATATTTAGAGAAACATAACAAAACATTATTACATTTAAAATTTTCATAAAAATATTTTTTTTGAAATAATAATATTTTCTCAAATAAAGAGAAACTCATTATTTTATAAATATATAATCATTTTTATGGTGTAATTTTAATGGAATAAAAATAATATATTTTATAATGCACCTAAAAATAAAAAATACCAATTTTAAAAAAAACTACATAATATATATTAATAAAAATTAAATTTTAGTAAATGTATTTTTATTAAATGCAATTATATATAATATGTATTAAATTATATATATAAATTTTATAAAAATAATATAATTTACCATTTAAAATTTAATATAATACATGAATAAAAATATAAATAAAATGCGTATATTTATGAAAATTCATAATAAATGCACTTATAAGTTATATTAAATATATTTTTTAGAAAATCTATATAAATAATAATTATAAATCCATTCAGAATTCCATTGGATGTTCTAGTGGAAGTTCTGGTGGAAGTTCCACTGGAAATTTGAGTGGAAGTTTCACAATACAAAAAAATATATAATTATAAAACAGAATATATTAATAAAAATTCAATTTTAATCTATATATTTATATTAAATGCAATTATATAGAACATATATTACATTTTTTTATATAAAATTTACAAAAATAATATATTTTACCATTTAAAAATATATATAATACATGAATAAAAATGTAGATAAAATTTATATATTTTGGAAAATTCATAATAAATGCACAATGAATATATTTTTTACAAAATCTGTATAAATAAAAATTATAAATCCATTAATATTTTTAGTGGAAATTCCAGTGGATGTTCTAATGAAAGTTTAGGTGGAATTTTTAATTGAAGTTCCGGTGAAAATTTCACAATAAAAAAGTAAATATTTATAAAACTGTAGAATATATTAATAAAAATAAAATTTTAATAAATATATTTATATTCAATGCAATTATATAAAATATGTATTACATTTTTTACATAAATTTTATAAAAATAGTTTAAAAACCATTTAAAAATGTATATATTACATGAATGAAAATATAAATAAAATATATATATTTAGGAGAATTTATAATAATTGCACTTAAAAGATATATTGAATATATGTTTTTTATAAAATATATATTAATAAGAATTATAAATCCATTAAGAGTTCTAATGAACGTTTCAGTGGAGGTTCCTGCGGATGTTACACAATACAAAATAAGTATATATTTATAAAACAATAGAAAATATTTATAAAAATTAATTTTTAATCAATATATTTATATTCAATTGAATTATATAAAATAGGTATTATATTTTTTAAATAAATTTTATAAAAACAATATACTTTACCATTTAAAAATGTATATAACACATGAATAGAAAATGTTAATAAAATGTATATAATGGGGAAAATTTATAATAAATGCACTTAAAAGATATATTGAATTTATTTTTTTTAAAAATATGTATAAATAAAAATTATAAATCCATTAAGTGTTCCAATGGATGTTTCGGTGGAAATTCCAGTGGAAGTTCCATTGAAAGTTCCAGTGGTAGTTCCACAATACAACAAAAATATATATTTATAAAAATACAGAATAAAATAATAGAAATTAAATTATAATAAATATATTTATATAAAATTAAATTATAAAAAATATGTATTACATTTTTTAGATATATTTTAAAAAAATATATAATTTAACATTTAAAATCTATATAATACATGAATAAGAATGTAAATAAAATGTATATATTTAGGAAAATTTATAATAAATGTACTTATAAGATATATTAAAAATATATTTTTTACAAAATATATATAAAGAAAAATTATAAATCCATTAAGAGTTCTTATGAATGTTCTTGTGGAAGTTCTAGTGGAAGTTCCTGTGGAAGTTCAAGGAGAAGTTCCACAATACAAAATTATATATTTATAATAAATAATATATTAATAAAAAATAAATTCTAATAAATATATTTATATTAAATGTAATTATATAAAATATGTATTTCATTTTTTAAAATAAATTTTATACAAATATAATAATTTAACATTTAAAAATGTATATAATACACAAATAAAAATGTAAATAAAATTTATATATTTAGAAAATTTATAATAAATGTACTTATAATATATATTGAATATATTTTTTTTACAAAATATTTATAAATAACAATTATAAATCCTTATATTTCCAATGGAAGTTCCAATGGAAGTTTACAATACAAAAAAGTATATATTTGTAAGATCATAGAATATATTAATAAAAATTAAATTCTAATAAAATTATTTTATATTAAATGTAATTATATAAAATATGTATTACATTTTTTAAAATAAATTTTATAAAAATAATATAATTTACCATTTCAAAATGTATATAATATATGAATAAAAATGTGAATAAAATGTATATATTTAGGAAAATTTATAATAAATTCACTTATAAGATACATTGAATTGTTTTTATGAAATCTGTATAAATAAAAATTATAAATCTATTAAGAGTTCCAATGGAATTTCTCATGGATGTTCCAGTGGAAGTTTCAGTTGAAGTTATAGTGAATGTTTCACAATATATCAAAAGTATATATTTATAAAACTAATGAATACGTTAATAAAAATTAAATTATAATAAATTCATTTATTTTAAATGAAATTATATAACATATTTATTGCATTTATAAAATAAATTTTATAAAAATAATGTAATTTACCATTTAAAAATGTATATAATATATGAATAAAAATGTAAATAAAATGTATATATTTTGTAAATTTTATAATAAATGCACTTACAAGATGTATTGAATATTTTTTTTACAAAATCTGTATAAATAACAATTATAAATCTATTAAGAGCACCAATGAATGTTCCAGTGGAAGTTCCAATGGAAGTTGTGGTAGAACTTCACAATACGTCAAAAGTATATATTTATAATACTGCATGATATATTAATAAAAATTAAATTCTAATAAATATATTTATATTCCATGCAATTCTATAAAATATGTGTTACATTTTTTTAAATAAATTTTATAAAATTAATACAATTTACAATTTAAAAATGTATATAATACATGAATAAAAATGTAAATAAAATGAATATATTTAGGAAAATTTATAATAAATTCACTTATAAGATATATTGAATATATTTTTATACAAAATCTGTATGAATAATAATTATTAATCGAAGAGTTTTAAAAAAAATCATTTTAATATTTAACGAATTCGATGTTTTCACCCACATTTAATCTATATTTTCTATGTTCGTGTGATAGTTACACTCCATACAATCAGAAACATACCAATGTAATGTTCCTATGAAACGATAGAGATAAAAGGTGTGACCAATTAAAGACGCTGAATATAAGAAATAAAAGTGAAAATACAACAAAAAGATGCTAATCAAACCTCAATTGACCATTTTCGATGAGGATAATCGTAGCTGATCAGTGTTGAGTAATTTTACAAGAACCTGTTTAATTCCAATCAATAGAAGTGTTTGTGAACTCTACAATGAATAGAGATGTGAAAAATAAATAGTGGTGATTTCCACAATATTCACATCCCATTGGTTATAAAAGTGGAATATTTGGATCAAACAAAATTCAATAGAATCAATTTTTTCATAAAACACAAAAATATTCTTCTAGATGGAGATTCTATTTGATTACTTGATTCTAAGATCAATGTGTTCCTATATACCAAATTTGAAACATCATGTATCACTAATGTTCCTCCACATCAATTCGTACTCCTTGCATCCAATCGAGAGAGATCTCATGGCGTATCTCTCTAATCATCATAGACAAAAAATCCAAAATAGAATGTCAATAATCCATTCTTAGATCATGTAAGAAAAATAACTATTTTGATATTTGAAATATACATGGATAAAACCATACATTTCGAGAAGATGGGGCTCTGATCACTCAATTGATCGAAAAGATATAAATAGATAACTAGTTGAATGAAAATAAGAGATGTTGAAAATGATAGTACCTATGGTTGGATTCAATAATGGTATATTTAGTACCCTATTCCGATGATCACCACTTTCACCAGTGAACATGTTGAGGATGATCATCTGAGCTTCAATTTCGCACATCAGATTGGAAATATTTTTCTTCGAAGCCTATGTTAATTGATGAAAAAGAAATCATTCTGAAAATAAACTAAAAAACAGAGAAAGCTACAATGAAATGCAATATGTATTGGGAGGGATTGAGTAATATATGGATCTAGAAGAATACCATAATTGGGTTTGATTCTCACAGATGTCGCACCTTCCGAACATTGTACTAGATATTGAAGAACTCTCACCGTGTTGGTTGTTGCAGAATGCTGAACCACTTCCCTAATCCGAGTCACTGACCATGCCTGTGAAGAAAAAGAGATGTGACACCCTGTCACCACAAGGAAGAAGTTTCTCTTTCCTAGATTTCTAAGGAAGCCAGTCCGTGATTCATGATACCACTATATCAAAGGTGATGCTTCTTTTCATGGAAGACTCTAGCAGTATACTCCCCAAATCTGAGCTGAACCTATCGCGTCATCACACACCGTAGATCTGAATCTTCACTTCCCCCTGTTGAATCTACACATTAGGGATGGAGATGGCCAAGATGGTGGGAGTGGGGTCACGAGCAGGGAGGAAGGCGGTGGGGGTGGATGCGAGCGACAGCGTGGATTAGGGTCGTGAGGGGTGACAAGAACCAGGGTCATGACCAGCAACGGGTAGTAAGGGAGCAGAGTTTTCATGAGTGGGAGGCGAGGGGGATGGCCATTGGATAAACATGAGATGAAAATGACCTCAGTTTTCCATTAAATTTTGATCCCACCATGTGTAAAAATAAATACATGTCAACATCCCACAACATCACTATAATATCCTATAAAAGAGGGTACAAGAGATGATAAAATCAGCTATGGCCCCTTACTATCCCTAAATAAACCTCATGTCAAAAAATAATGATATTATTATTATTATATTTCATGAAATGTGCTATATCACTAATATTTAAATATCATTTTCTAAATAAATGAATTAATATATATTCAAATGATATTAAATAGAATATATCATTTTCATTGATCCCTTAACTCAATACATTAATCCTCTTAAGCTTTTGTCGAGTCTTGAATAATAAATATTTATTTAAATAAATATTTTTTTATATTATTCGTTTAATAAATAAATAAATATTTATAATATTCACTAACTGGTGTAAAAATATATTTTTTAAAATGTTATCGCAACAAAATATATAATTATTTATTACCTTACAAATAATAGAAAAGAGATAAATATATATTATATTTTCTAACTGAAAAATAAAATTTTTTTAATATTCAAATCACAAATATTATAACTTTATTAACAAGTAATTGGATTTATGTGATCAACCAAACTATAATAATTTCTAAACATCAAGTTGGGAATAATATTTGTTCTGAATATTTAATTCAAATATAATATTACTGAGATTTTGGATGCACATAGTGTGTGACCCACTAAGTCTTTTTTAGGGGAATCAAGTGAGGTGACCTAACATCCAAGATTAACATCTTGAAACACATCAAGACACCCAAAATTATAGAAGTTAATTTTGCAACAACAACCTCATATGGATTCTTACTATATGATTTAATCACTTTATCTTGATATCTCATCAAGCAGGTTTCATATTTATTCATCAACCTATATGATTAATTTAACTTTATTTGACTATCTGAAAATAACTCTCCAATTAACTACCATATTCATGGATTTAATCTAAGTATTTCATTTCAATCAAAATACCAAAGATATCAACATTCATTATCAAAATGGGAAAATAATTTCTTGACTTGTTTAATAAATGTATATCACTTATGACACACCAAACATATCATACCACTCCGTGAGGATATGTCATCTTGGTTTTCATCAATACATCAAAGTACACAGTTCATTACACACATTAATAATGATATTGAGTCTAAGGACCAATACATGAGCACACAAATAGGAATATCAATTGACACATATAAAATATGGAATTCCCATTGGTGGGTATGCTCTCATTACATCCTTTACTAGAGATTACCAAGTGAAAAGCTTCATGATTCAAAGTCTCATCCGCTTGAGAGTATCCAAAACCTAATAAATAGATTTTATCCAGACTATACAACATATGTTTGAAAATAATTTCATAAAATTTTTAAGTTCTCATCTTGTCAGAAAACTGTTATATCAATTAAATGCAACACATACTCTAAGGACATTATCACATTAATTTTATGAAAATGAAAAATCCTCATGTGATAGAATATTTATTAATATTTAAGTTTTTGAATATTCTGGTAATTAAAATTCCAATGTCAGTTGGGTTTAGGGGAAAAAACTCCAACATCTTCTTCATCGAGGTTTTTGCAGTCCTAAATACCATCTAATATAGTTTCATCCAAGATAAAATATTCTTATAAAGCCAAGTGATTCTTTTTGAATAATTTCTACTATGAAATATGCTTGACTTCTACACCCTTAGATGAATCTATCATAGGTTCTTCATCTTCATCATCATCCCATAATTTCATTGGAGACCTTGAAGTAGGATGGCTAGCTTTTCCCCATCGAAAGAAACCAAGTAGACACTTGCCTTTGAATTTTCCTTTTCCCCTTTTGAGATTTGAGGAAAGGAGATACATCCCCTCATCAACTCCCCTATATTCAAAATTATCCTCCAATATGAGTTTTTTCATTGTATTGAACTCCACTTCCTAGGAATTCCCCACTGCCAATAACTCATTATCATTATTCCCCATCTCATATGCAATGATGGGTGTTGTGAAGACTATTCAGCATCATTGTCTTAGGGTCTTTATCTTCAAGCATCGAGACCTTCGAGTTGAAATGCGATGGAAATATTCCCAGGATCCTCTTATATTTTTTAATATCATCGAGGGTTTCTATGAGTATGTGCATGTATTACACAATAATTTCACTTGATCAAAGAATTCATCAACAGACTCATTCAGGTGCACCCTCAAATCCTCATACATGTTTCATAGAAACTACAATTTAGCTACACATAACTTTGAATCTCCTTCAAAGATGTTGAGAAGTTATCCCACATGGCTTGTGAGGATTTACATGAAATCACATTCATGTACACGTTGACTCTAGTGGAATTGGAATCAAGCTCCCTCTAATATTTCTCTGATAATAATTTTCTCTTTGTGTTGACCGAGAACCCATGTATGGAAGTTGTGTAGACATCCATTCCAAAAAATCCAAAATAGTTCTCTATTTGATTCATCCATGATTGGAAATTGTTTTTTTCAAATATTAAAATTCCATTATGGTTAATGCTTTCTTCCATTTCTTCAAAGAGATAATACTTCCCCAAGAACCATCATCCTTAGTACCACTTATTGGTCCCAATCAAGAAAAATAACTTGAGAGGGGGGGGGATGAATCATGGTATGTCAATATCTCCAAAAAACCTTAACCAACAATATTGTTTTATTTTTGGTAGGAATACCTATCTATCAAAATATATATGAAATGATGAAAAAAACAAAGGGAAACTTTAAATTTTACTTTGTTCACCCAAAATGGAAAAATTAAAGGAGGATAAAAAGTCAATGTGATGATATATATGAATCACTAAACCCATTACTTTTTTTATACAATTTAGAGTGGTCACACTGAACCTCTAGGTTTAAAACTTTTACAAAATAGATTACATTATGCTCTCAATAAATTAGAAAGCTCATTACCCTTCCATGTTAAATGGTATCAGTCTTCATGAACCAAGATTAATATTACACCATCAATGTTGTGTTAATCAGCTCCACTTTCATCAATGTGATGAAGTCCAAAAACATTCAATTAGAAATCACTTTGGATCTCCCTTCTTGTCTCCTATAACTTTTAAGTCATGATCTATAATTCCTCCTCTGCTCTACCTTGATTCAAAATCCTTATGAAGAAATATATCTCCCCACTCTTAGAGAATCTATAGGTTATGCTCTTAATTAATCTTTAATTCACCCTCATTAATATGGGAAAATTCATCCAATAACATTCTTCAAAACCAAGACAAATGTATCCCATTCAAATCCCTAATATTCTTCCTGAAAGATAAGATACTTGAATAAGAAAATCCGTTTAATCAGCTTCTTCACAATGTGAGAATTACCATCACAGCTTGTCCCACATTCCATTCGAAAACCCTGAACCTAAACTCCTACCTCCAAAGGAACCTCCATGGAGTGACCTCCTTCATCACCATGTGATCTATGTCAATAGAAAAATCCACACATTCTAGTAGAGTATACCATTTAAAACCCTTGGAAGATGTCATCATGATATTCCAAATCTTCTCAATCTCCAAACCTATTGCGGAGTGATCTAATACTTCACGTTGTGTACAACTACAAATAAATAGAACCAATAAAATCTACTTGAAACTCTTCATGGGGTGGTAATCCCTCCCACCATGTGACTTTTTCTTATGTATTTTTTTCACATCTATAGTAAACGAAATTTTCTTATGTATCCTCTCATGATTCCCTTTAGTATTGTCTACGTACTCATACATAACATGTGGATCCTACCATTCATGGCATGATCATTGTGCTCACATTATGACTTGTCCCTTCAACTTCACACAAATATATTACGTATCTCAGTGTGTGTTTTTACCTTTTCTGCATTTCAACACCCTAGAAGATATTGAATATAGAGAACCTTACATACAAATCATTACCATTTTCTAGTAATATGCAACATCAATCTCAGCGTGACACCAACTCCCATGGAATGAATAACTAATTGTATTCAAGCAGCCCAAATACTAACTTCACGGGGTCCCCTTCACAACATAAACCACTCCCTATGATACCAACCATCAGAAAAAGTTATTATGACATAGCCTACATTCAATGTAACCTAGAATGCCATTGCTTGATTTTTTTCTTTCAGAAAAAACTATTATTGTCACTCTGATATTATTCCAAAACTCATTTGGCCACCATGTTATAAGTTCTTCATGACTTTTCAAGAAACATTAGAAGTTCCTTCAATAGTCTGGCCAAGAAATACAACCCAAAAACACTCCCAATGGAATTTTTCTAACATGTACCTTATAATTCATAGAGATTCATTGAAGAACTCTAGAAAATTAATAATTTACACCATTCTAGGATTCCTGATTGACTGCATTCATTAAAATCAGCATCTTTCCTTTATTAAATTGGAAAGAAAACCATGTCAATAAATTCCACCATTAATAACCAGTCAACCATTCTTGATATCTTCCATGATTTTCAAAATTTAAAACTCCATGGATGTTGGCTTGAAGGTAAAAAAAATAAATTCCATGATTTTCTCTCCACATGCTTCAAAACCCATGAAATCCTCCAACACAACTTCATTTGAATTATCTCTTCATAGAGCAAACACCTTCTCCATATCATTTCAGCACAAATCATAATTATTTTGAAAAATAATGATGTTTAAACCTTTGAAAGAGAAACATGAGCATCATCTAAATTTAATCCCCTAAAATTATTATCTTTTATAAAAAGTTTAATCTTATATAATAAACACTAAGTCTTACATATCGCCTTGAAACATCAAAATATCTTATATATGCCAACGAATGTCTTATGTATCATCCTAAAACATCATATTAATTTATGTATCACTTAGAATATATTATGTACCATAGTGAGACCTTCATGACTTTTCCAAATCTTCATCTTCAAAATAATACATATCGCTTTACCATTTTTCTACAATTTTCATTATGCTGCGTATGAACTCCTACCCACTCAACACGTATTCATAGTGATTCCCTGATTCTTTTATGAGGATTTAACCTTGATTTGTCACCAAATAGAAGAAAAAATTATTCCAAGTATTTTTTCTAACATGATTCAAGATATTTTTTCAATCTACCCAGAAAACAGGAAAAACATATATAGAACAAGGCAGTTAATAGCCTAATGAGGGAAGAAATTAGCAGTTGTACCAAATAATGAAACTGGAAACTAATCAATAGGAAACCCAGCTAAAGGATTGAATAATTTACCCAATGGCCTCATGGATGATTATATTCAAAAAATCTCCAGCAGCATCATCCTTCGTTACACAAAGAGAACACGAGAAAGTCAATGCATGACATCAATTTAAGATTAGGATGTATGCATATATAAATCCAGAGAAACAATCGATGCATGTGGAATTCAAAAACCAGATGAGGGTTTAGGAAAAATGACCTTTTAATTCCAAAAGGTAATGTCTCTATGGCTGAGGGAGGTGCATATAACTTCAATACAAACCTCTCAGAGCATGGTTGGTGCCACAATCACCTCCTCTATAGCTAGTAACACCCCCAACTCATGTAAAACCATGGATAAATCTTCAGATGGTGGAAAATTGAATAGAGGAATGAATCGTTTACGTATTCAAGGTCTCTATTGATAATGGGGTTCATGGTGGCGGGGAAAATGTTACCTCTTTGTCAAATGAGCATACTAAAAATGGATATCAGTGTGTCCCCAACATGGATATATTCAAAACCTACTTCCCACTCACTCTTCCTCACTATTAGTCTTGGTCAGTAGGTGTTGTATATATCATAAAATAATGTTTTTTTAATATGTTGGAATCGTTATAATGGAATAAAAAACGAAAAGTAAAATCTGTATTTTTTTTTGTGTTTGGTATGACAAAATTGGATTTTGTTGAGAAACCTAGAAAGAACACTAGGAGATCTAGAATGAGAAGTATTTTTCTTTGAACAATAAAATATGTACAGAAGAGGATATGGTGTAGGACCTAATATCAGAGATATTTGGCAACGACTTGAAGGGAAAGCTTCAAGAGAAGCTTCCAATCAGCACGATGCCACTGTCTTTGATACAAATCCACACAGAGATACTGAAAGGGAAAGTTTATCAGGATGATATAACGTAGAAGATTACGCATGGACTTTATCAGGAGAAGCTCAAGAATAACATGAAGAAGTTTCAAGTATTCCTTAAAGTATCCAGGAATACCAAAAATAGATCCATGATATTATTACTCGGGATAAACGGGAACTTGGGGATATAGAATGTGTCTAAAAAAATCTAAATGAAAAGCTCAATAAATTTTAATACCTTCAAGACAAACTCGAAGAGAAGAGGAAAAAAGAGAATAAGTCATCTCCCACCGAATGACTCGGTGTAAAACCTTGGGAAGCCAAGACAGTATGGCATGAGATCTCCCAGAAACCAATTCCTTGGGAATGATAGAAAGGATCATTCAAGAATTTGTTTCATAAGATCAATAGGTAAGGCAATCCCTCATATCCCAGCTATATTTAAGAAGAATATAATCCAAAGAAATCACATCCAGAAGGTATTCCTCAACATGGGATGATCCTAAAGCTAGACTGTGAAAAGGATCCAGGAGCATCCATAGATGAATGGGCTCTAGACCTTCGATATTATATGCTATCAGTTGGTTTATAGTCATGGACCATAGATAGTGCACTTAGTTTTGCTGGAGCTACCTTGAGAGGTAATGAAGGGTGATTTTGGGATATTTTTCAGAGACACTCAGAAGTGAGAATAGCTATACAGGAATATGTTACATTCCCAATTGAAGTTATACCAGTAGTAGCGGATTTCATTAAATAGGAGTTTGCAGGAAATTCACTAGTAGATCGAGATGGATAATTGGTGGAAAAATCTAGAATAGCTTTAACCAAGAAACAAATTTGTGACATGTGTTACTATGAAGAATATATTTGTGTGTTTCAGCATTGGTATTATCTTCTTGAACCAGAAGATCAAGCATATACTCTAAATGTTTTTATCCAGAAGCTTCCATGAATTTGGAATGAAATTTTTCAACAAGCATTGAAGACTCGTCTTTCCAAGAGTGAATAACTTCAAGGCACTCTAGGAGTTTGATCAGAAATAATAAGGTAGGTGATAAGAATCTATTTTATGCAGAGGCGTGTATTAAAAGATGTAAGAAATATTCCATTCACGAGTTCTTCTTGTTTCCCAAAAGTAGAGGGTGTTGCTGGAAGATATGGGTGTGGTCCAACTAGGCATGAGTTTGGAAGAACCCAACAAAGAAAATTCAAAACACAGTGCTAGGATAGCTATTGTGAATGAAAGAAATCATTCAAGAAGGTCTGGAAACTACTTGGAAAAATAAAATCATCAAGTCAATTTTCAGGTAGAAAGCCAGAAAAATATAAGCGATTTCATAGACCAAATAGAATACTTAAGGATTTGAGAGAAAAAATTAAGGCAAAATATGGGAATTATCCCAAATTCCCTAATGGAAAATCATTATCCAGTTTTGATTGTTGTTGGTTCTGTAGAAATAATGTTCACAGAGCTGACAGTTTCCCCAATGCAGATAGAAGAAGGGGTAGTCTCAAAAAATAATGATGGAAGATTCATCTGAGATATTCTTTGAGCCTATTTGTGGAGAAGATATAGACTCAAATGATGAAAATTTATATTCATTATATTCAGATTACTCATAGGAGGAAGATTCTGCCTCATATGAGGAAGAAGGAAATAACCGTATTTTGAGCTAGCTTCTAATAACCATGATTCAAATAGGGGTTAGTGCATCTGAAGAATCTCCAAAACTAGTAAGATTAGTGGAGATGGAAGGAGATCTGGTTCATTCTTCAGAAACTAAAATACCTTTAGAATTAAGATATTTTCAAGAATGAAATATGGCCAGAGTTGGTTGGTCTGAGGTATACCAGAAGTCTTGGGTACCATATAGAGAAATGAACAAGATCTTTGAAGATGAAGAGACAACTGAAGTCTATAAAACAGATAGAATATTATTTAAAATTCCTTCTCTAAAAACAGAAAAGGTTAACATGGAGATCCATAAAAATGATAAGTATGTTCATTTTGGAATAATACAGATAGGAGTAGATCCTCTTATCAGAAAAGGAAAAGATCTACCCATCCTTATTGCAGTTGTGTATGATAGTTTAGCCAATTTATCCAATGCACTATTAGGAGGAGCATGAGAAAATCTGCATGCAGGAGCAGCATGGGTAAAGGTAATACCAGACTTGCACGTTTTTCTTATGAAAAAAGTGTTAGTAGAACTATAGAATTAAAAATCAACATGAGGAACTGGAAGAAGACATTGGGATGTCCACCCGATAAGAGATGTGTCAGAGTAATTACTCGCATCTATGCGAAGTTCTATAATACTAGAAGACCAGCTCTAAGGAAGGGTGTGGAAAGATTTACACATATTTTTCAAGATGAAGGAACATCAATTAGAGAAATGACACCACATGTGATAAACCCCAAGAGGATAACATAGCCTAGATAATGGGTTTCACCAAATCCAGATGAAGAAAGAAGGAAGAAGCTACTTATTCCAGGTGTTATTAAACAAGTTGGAAATAGACTTTTCATCTCTAAGGTCAGAGAAGATGATGATGATCTTAGATCATAAGGATCAAGACCACGCATATCAGATTTGAAGATAGAAGACATCAAATCAAAAATACCCAAGAACCATTTGGAAGATCCAAGGATCTCAGTTGGAAAGGACGAGGCTAAATCTGTAGAAGCACCTAGATCTTCAATTTCCAGAAGGATAGTTGGACAAATGACTGTTCAACTACCAATCTATGAGAATGAAGAAACTCATGTAGGATATATGGGATCTTCATTACTCAGTGCGAATATAGATGAGTGGGATACATTAGTAAAATTAATTATTAATTAAACTTCATGTTTTACCTAGTTGATACAGGATATACATTCTCTTGTACAATAATTCTATTTTTAGGACTAACCTGAGAATCTTCAGAGTTGCAAGTTACAGAGGTTAATAAGGCAACAGTTCTGATTCAAGAAGTATCCAAGGATGTTTAGATTGAACTCAATGGAAAGATATTTATAGAGAAGATGCCCAACTTTATTCCTCATTTACCAGATGAATTCTTGATTGTAAATAGGTTACTTAGAAGATATCAACCTATAAAAAAAATTTCAGAAGGAATTATCCTTGACATCTATTTGATTCCAACCACTTCTGGAAAAACCAGAATGGTTCCAGATAAAAAAGTATCTACTGTTAAAGTGGAAAGCTATCCAGATAAAGATAGAGAATACCACAGAAAGATTGAGCAATGGAAATAACTAGTTGGATTAAATGTTCTAAGGATTAATGAAGAAGAGGTATTGGCTATGATAAAAAGATTACATATCATAAAATTGGTCAGAAAACCCTCTAGAACAATGGAAGAAGGCAATGAAAGAGGCTACAATCAACCACAAAGATCATATTACAGTGATCATAAGTAAGGGAATTTCCTATCCAGATGAGATGGTTAAAGAATTTGAGAAAAAATTTCCATAATTAATCAATCTAGGATTAATCAGGCACAACGAAAGTTGTCACAGAAGTACGACATTCATGGTAATGAATCATGCAGAAAAACAACATGGTAAGGCCAAAATGGTTATAGATTATTGTGATATAAAATGTTCTACAAAGGATTAGGGATACAATCCTCTTAACCATGAAGCTTTGAGAAGCAAGATTAGGAATAAAATACTAATGGTATATTCTAGGTTTGATCCCAAGTCCGGATTTTAGTAGATAAAGATCAAAGAAGAGGCTATATCATTGAAAACATTTACAATCCTAGTTTTCTTGTTTGAATGGATAATTATTCCATTTAGTCTTAAGAATGCACCATGAATATTTCAGAGAAGAATGCATAAGGAATTCAGTATATTAGCACAGTTCGTGGAAGTTTATATAGATTATGTGCTCGTATTTAGTAAAAATAGAGAAGAGAATATTAAACATTTGTTGCAGGTTGTAGAAGTGTTCAGAGAAGAAGAGATGATAATTTCAGAAATAAATATCTTTTGGATGAAAATTAATATAGATTTTTTGGGATTATATATCCAAGGAAGTAGAGAAAAGCTTCAACCACATATTGCAGAAAATCTATTAACTTTCCCCGATGATCTTACAGATCGTAAGCAGATACAGGCGTTTCTCGGTATACTAAGTTATTCCAGAGCATACATTAAAGATTTAGAAAAAATCTCAGTTCCAATACAGTGAAAGGTATCATGTAAGGTACCTTGGGATTGGACAGAAAAATATTTTTAATTAATCAGTATTTTGAAGCAGAAAGCGAAGAATCTCCCAGAATTGGAGTATCCAGATGAGAGTGAAGATCAACTAATCTTAGAAACGGATGCATCAGACTCAGAATGGGGATGTATCTTAAAGATAATGAAAAACCATAATGATAGTATCATTAGATATTTGAGTGGATGTTTTAACAAGGAAAAGAAGAATTATCCTGTCCATAAAAGAGAATTGCTTGCAGTCCTTAAAGGAATTAGGGCTAATGATATTTTCTTGGAAAAACCTTTTACTATAAGGGCAAATAGTTCTTATATAAAATTTTTTATGAGAATTAAATTAAAAAGGTTTACTCAGGAATGACTTGTATGATGGAGGAATTAATTGTAATACTATAAATTTAATATAGAAAATTTTAAAGGAAAATATAATGTCATTCCAGATGCACTAAAAATCTATTTTGACTCTTGTAGGTGCAATGGAAGAAAGTAGAAAATCAAGAATATTCCTCGTTTTCATTGATAATCATTATGTGGAAGAATGACCAATTATCAAAGTAATGAATGAATGGGTTGATATAATTGAACAAAGAAAGGGGATTCTAGTAGATAATAATATTCAGAAGAGGGGATCGTCATCCAGTAGGGTTGAAAGATCAGAAAGCATAGGTTCCTCAACTAGAAGGGCTGAAAAACTAGGAAATGATTCAAAGAGACCTTTAGACAACCAGTATAAAGATAAAAGTTATATTGAATGCTTTGTATGTGGTTAGAAAGGCCATTACATCACTCAATGTGCAGATAATCCGAGAAACAGAAAGGCTCGGAAGAACCATAAGGTTGAAAAAAATGGAATCTCTAATGGAAAAGAGAAAACCATAAAGGGTTGGGATGATCATGTAGACGAAGAACTTGAAAAGTTTCAAAAGTATCAGAAAGAACCTCAATGAAAAAATGTTCGGAAAGAACAAGATCAAGAATGTCTGGATGATGAGCTAGACAAAGATCCTAATCCAGCAAAGGAGATATGGAAATATTTGCAAAGTATTTTAAATATTTCAATGAATAAGTCCACAAACGTTTATAATCTAATCCAAAAAAGTAAAGATGATCAGATATTCAAAAGAGGTCTGAACCATGTTTTGGAAATGCTTGAAGAATATGAAGATCTTAGGAAGGATTATAAAAAGATTAATTGAGATTTGATCATTATGATCATCACTGAAAAGATCAGGATGAAGGTCCAAGTTTCAGGTCTCCTTGACAATGTTAAGAGAATCAAGGAGACATGCATGGAAGAATATCTAGTTTTAAAGAGGTTTCAGATAATTTCATTAATAGGGATTCCAAAACACCACATACCAGATACAACATTAGAACCAGAAGAGTTTATTTAATGCCAAAAATCTTTCTGCATGGGAGAATTACATTTTTTGGGATTTAAGAAAAATAAATTCCACATTCAATTGGGTACCCAGGATGGTGAGAATAGTTCTGAACAATGCATATCTATGTTTTTTTATTGTTGGTTGCACATATTAAACCCATACGATTAGAAGAAAGAGTGGTTATGCTATTGAATTTGTACCCCGGGAACTGGACTAAAGGACCTATCCACAAAGCATTTTAAGACTCCCAGTTTTGCGATGAAGATTGGCTAGAGTTCAGTTTAAACAAAATTCATTACGAATGTATCCAAATCACGTGGAGCATTTATCAGATTGAATCAAAACCAACAAGAAAATATTGTATATTCTTTTCAAGAGACAATGTTTTGGTATCTACCAAATCTAGAGACACGGAACATGTAGAGATGGCACATCTGACAGACTTCGTGGTGGAGGAAGATAAGATTCTTGAAGAACTCATGACGTGGACAGGACATAAAGAAGATATATTTATTGTCAGAGATCAAATACAACTCGCCATCAAAGAATTGATAAAAATTAAGGAGTCAGAGAAGGAAGTATTATTTTGAGAGATGATTGATGCTCTATATGACTTGGATGGATTCTAGAAGTTGATCCAGACACACGTCATACCCGACATGGATGAACGGATCAAATCGGACATGCCATTTATTTAGTTTGTATTTATTGTGAAGTTTGTGGTGGAAGCCTCATAGTGGTGAGGCACTACTTTTTTTTTATTTCTTGTATTGTTTCATATTCTTGGGAAATCTGAGCCCAGAGGCCTATATAAGGGACCTTAGACCCATTTTTTCAGAGAGGTGATTTTGAATAGAAATCAGAATGATTTCATAAACTCTATACCTTCCTTATATGTAATCCTTTGTGTTCTTCATGTGAAGTGATTCCCAAAACAATCCTATGAAGTTTTCAATGGGATATGGCTTCTGAGGGAAGCCAATTTTTTAGATGAAATAGTCCCTTAATCCCCAACACACCTTTTCTCCTGATCACATTATTTACTTGTAACGCCCCAATGATGCCTCACCTCAACTCTTGCTATGATTATCCTCCTATATACATTGTCTATAAAACTCTCCCCATACTCTCAATTTTTTCACCATTATTCCTTTGCACCTTCTACCACTTTCCACCATACTATTTCTCTCATCGCTGACGTTCTTCTGGTTTACAACTACTAATGTTGAGCTCATGGTTTTCACTTACTTCCCCCAAGATCCCTCTCAAGCTCTATTCCTTAGTAAATCCAAGTCCCCCAACGCAAATATTTTCCCCTCATTCCTATAATAGAGGTTCTATCAACTCTTTATTACTAATGGACAAAAGAAGTTTACGGAGATTTAGATTTTTCAAGACCATGTTGTGTGGTTTTTCAAAGGGAAGATGTTTGAGAATGAAGAGAGTATTTTTATTGGCATTGGTCATGAATAAGAAACCACTCCTACATGAATTTTTCTTTTGTGAATGAGGTGATATTTTGTTAGATGACTGATGTCAGGGGGAATTCACCTTTCTAAAAAGTGTTGAAGTATCATTAGTTTAATGTCCTATGACCAGGATATTGACTGTGTAGTTTAATATCTAACTAAGAGGATGTTGTGGTATAGTTTAATGTATTATGACTAGGAAGTTATGCTATGTAGTTTAATGTTGTTCATCAAGGAAAGTATTCTATGAATTTTAATTTCATACATCAATGACATTAGGGGCTATAATTTAAGGTATTTAGCTTTGACCAAAAGATTGAAGATTCTCTCATTCTGGGTAATCTGTAGAAGAATGTTCTATCATTTTTATGTGTGATATGAGGAAGTTATAATATATTATTTAGAGATATCCAGATCCTAAAAGTGGCATGGGGATATGTTATTATGGAGATAGGGGAGGTGTCTTTTTGAGGACGATGTTATCACGGATTGACAAACCTATTTTGTGGGATACTTTATGAAATATCAATTGGGTCATGTTACTACATAGTAAAATAGTGGTATCCTCTAATCGACAGACCCATTTTGTGGGAGACTAATGAAAATCCAACCGGGGTATGTTATAACATAGTCAGTCAAAGGAGTTCTTTGGAATTCCAATATTCTATTATTGATGGCCGAAGGATGTTTATGGAGATTCACATTTCCACGGGCAGAGGGTTTGGTTTTGTGGAAGAAAAGTTCATGAATATGGAAGGAACATTTCAAGACAAAATTACCCAAGAATGGGAGAAATAGGTTTCCTACAATGTTCTAACCCAAATATAGGAAATATGGTGCATGTAGTTTAAGTCATATGACTCGGACCATAACATTATGGAAATAATAGGTGATATGTATCCTACCGAACCAAGGTTATTCTGACATACTTCGAACAAGAGGGAGGAAATTCTAAACCATGGTCTCAGGGGTTCTCAGACCAGAAGAAAGGATATGGAAAAAATATGAGAGGGATGAGCGTAGACTGATTCAAATCATTAGATCCAACATAATATCATCAAAGATTATGAGGAAAGAAGAGGCGTATCCTGAGGGTGAAGTTTCCGCTGGTTGAAAAATCCCTTTTTTGGGTGAATTTATGCAGAGCCAACTGGGGAATGTAACTGCATAGTAAAATAGTGGAATCCTCTTACTGAATAACACATTTTTGGTTGACTTTATGGATATCCTACTGGGGCATGTTACTTTATAGTCAGGCAGATGATTCCTCTAGTATCAGACATTCTATCCCTGGTAGATGAAGAAAGATTATGATGATTCAAAAGTGTCCATAATTATTATTATGACATGCAGAAGGGGTATGTCTCAGCACAAAAGAAGTATTTGGATAGATACTTTCCATGAAGTGTAGAGTTCCATGCATAAATATGACTCATATATAGGAGGGGGACATCTCTTGTTCCTTGTTGGACCCTCTAATGAGGGGACCCTAATTAAGGGATCTTGTGTAGATATTTGTTTATATACAAGGGAGGGGTATTGTTCTATACCTCATGAAAGAGACTACGACATGGGGAATATGTGTCATTATGTATCTAACCAGAATTAGAATCAAACCACACATATTTCATAAGGTACCTTTCAGTTTAAAGACATATGGATAGGACATTAGCTGTGAAGTTTAACATCTTGAGGTAAGGAAAAAGTAACTCGACATGAAAAACAAAGGAATATTGTAGTTAGACCAGGCATAAAACTTGATCATCAACACGTTTCTTGTTTTAGTAAGAATCAATCCACACATAGTTCTGAAGAGTTTCACCACACTAATTAAATTCTTGTGTGGAGAAACTGTTCTTTATATACGGTCTCAAACATATGGTGAGACACCATATTGAATACTCTAATATAGATCTGACTCATACATAGGAATGTGGGGGAATTTCCTGTATTATGTTATGGCTAGGCCCATGGTTGAAGAATAAGATGTCACTATGTATCTCATTGGAATGATAATCAATCCACAAGTGGTTCTTGAGCAAGTTGTGCAGATTATTTTCATGCGATGAAGATATATGTTGTTCCATTTATGGTATTGCAGCCATGACCATGATATCACCAATGTAAATTGATATCCCTTACTTATGTAGGGAACTATTTTACCAAAAATTTTAAGGCCACATAAGCTATTCTTGGCATGAGAAATGATGGGGGGTAAAGGTTTCTTCCACCACACTAAGGAAATTCAAGTGAATTGATGATAAGGGAATTTAGATTTTGTGGTGGTTGGTCCAGGAGGCATGATCCAAGCATTGCTATGTATCTCATTAGGATGAGAATTAAGCCATACGTAGTTCATGAATACCATTCATTTTAACATTATGTGGTGATGAAGAATATGACCCGATGTGAAAGAGGGTAAATTTTTTGACTGGGTCCAAGAATGAATATATAGGATTCGCTAAGTATCATATTATGGTAGTAATTAGGCCACACGTAGTTCTCAAAAGGTTCCCTATGCAGGTCTAACACATACATAGGGAGTGGTTTGTTGTTGTTGTTGTACATGAGAATGGGGATACGTGCACCACTGCATATCTCATTAGAATGTGAATCAATCCATATGTAGTTTCAGGAGAGATCATGCAGTTTATCATCATGGAATGAGGACATTGTCTATACAGTTTAATGGATTGTGGTAAAGACATGGTTCACCTGACATGGAAAAGAATATTGTGGCTCAACCAAAGGATATGACCTGGGTGTTACTATGTATATTTTTTGAGAAATAATCATGTCATGTGTAGTTCATTAAGTAATTGTTCCCCACATCAATTAGGTTTCAACATGGGGAAAATGGTTTTTAACATTTTTTTGAATGATGGTTGGGCCCAAGACATAGGGTCTATGTGTCACTACATATCTCATTGGAATGAGAATTAATCCACACATAGTTTTGGAAGGTTCTCTTTATAGGTTTGAATCATACACAAGGAAAGGGGGATTTTGATTATTAGTTTTGGATGTACCCGTGATTGGATATCTATGCGTCAAAAGATATCACATCAGAATGAGAATCATGTCACACATAGTTTTGAAAACGATCGTTGTGCAGGTCTGATTCATACACAAGGAAAAGAGAGAGATATTTTCTATTGTAGATAGACCCAGGATGGGATATCTAGGTATCACAATGTATTTAATTGAATTAGAATCAATCCACATCTAGTTTTTGAATAAAGGTGTGGTAGAGGTACCACCACCAAATATTACTATCCCCTCAAATGTAGATTGAAATATTGTGTAGTTTTAAATCCTGAAACAAGTTCATGAACCATGAATTTTGATCTCATATAGTCAGGATGATATGATACGTTGTTTAGAGTCTTACATATTGGACTATATATGGTGCTACATAATTTAATATCATGCTGCTGAGATGAGTGTCGTATGATTACAAAAAATATTTCTTCAGGAACCTTGCATTGGTTGGGGTTGAAATAATCTCCCCATCCATTGATATTAGGGAATAACCTCTATTAGAGACAACCTTGTGTATGGAGTAAGGTCCCTCCCACAATGGTTCAATATTTGGAGGCTTCTTTCCTGGTATCATTAGAGTCTTAAGGGATAGTACCAATTCTACTTGGAAGAATGAGCAGACGTGGACCTTCTTCTTAAAAGATCATGTTGTCTGCTTTTGATGGACGTCCAAGTGATGTATGGTATTCAATATTTTCTCATCCAGTGACTCCAATTCATCCATTAATTTCCAAGCTTTCTCATCCATAGATATCTGGTCACATATGGTAATACACAGTGATGGAAATTGGACCAAGATGGGTAGGACTTCCTCCGTTCTGTATACAAGTGAGTATGGGGTCACTTGTGTGGAAGTACGAGTTATAGTCTAATAAAACCTTAAAAATGCAAGATATTTTTAGGAAATGATTTTTTTATCTTTATCAACCATCATATGGAGTATGTTCGGTAGGGTCTTGTTGAAGGCCTCTATCTATCTGTTAGTTATTGCATGATAGCAGGATGGATGGTTGGATTTGATACTATATTTCTGATATAGATTTTCCACATCAGAAGAGAAAAAATTGTTCCATTTTCCATAAGTATTGTGTGAGGGACAACAAATTTTCTCATGATGTTGGATTTCATAAATCTGAAAATGCTTTTGGCCTCGACTTCTTTGAGGAGTATTGCCTTAGGCCATTTGGAGAATAAATCGATAATAGTTAAGATGTATTTGAACTTCTTGGACTTAGCTTGATGGTACAACCCCACAATATACCTTACCCATATGGGAAACAAATAGGAGTATTTTTATAGATGTAGTAACTCAAGGGTTTGATGGGTGAAGATGGCATGTACTTGGCCGAAATGACTCTTCTTGGTGAATTTTGTGCAATCTTGTGTCACAGTGGGTTCGTAGTACCCAAGCATTCAAATTTGGATAGAATGCTTGTATCCTGATTTGTGGGAACCTAAATCTATCAATATAACTTCTTTAACAATATAATCAATATCCTCTCCATCAATACATATGATAAGGACTCCATAAAATCCCAGTTTATAGAGGTCCTTCTAGTGATTCGGGCCATCAAAAAGAGTGAAGTTGGTTTCTCATCATCAAATTTGCTCTTTACTGGATCTATCCATTTGTATTACTCCATCCTGAAGGTAGTCCATGATTTGAATCATCCACTCAGTGGTAGGTCCATATTTTCAATGTGCAATACTAACTTCATTAATCTCTTTCATTTTGAATTGAACAAAAGGTGATACCATTCAGTGATGCACAATGATGATGATCGTTTCATACTAGTTTGGGTCTTCCAAAGATATAGAAGAATTTTATAGTGAATCTACATGGGCATGCTATTATCATGGGACATGATTCAATGTTAGTTCCAAGGGGAACTCTACCATTAACCCTTATACATAGTCATGTATGGGAATTAGCTATTATTTTCTGATAGCATAATCCCCATTGATATGTTTGATTACTAACTCTAAGTTTCCTTTCACCTCTAGGTGGTCCAATGGTATTTGGAATTCCAGTTCCAATCCTTCAATGGGGGATTGATTTTCCACCTCATTGTAAGAACAATTTTTTTATAACCGGATGAATTAAGGAAAGAATGATTTTTATAGAGAGATAAACATGACCCCTAAGCTGAATTATTTGAGATTAGGGTCTTAAATTATCCTCACTATTGGTATCATGGATATTCCATCAAAATACATTTCCCATGATTGGGGGATATCGTGAATAGAAAATATATCTTCATCTGGAAATTCGGAATTTAACAACGTTGTTTCTACAGATAGGTTTTCTGTAAGGAAGTCTTCCAAGGCTTGGAATTTCACTGCTTTCTAAGGAATGAATTTTATATGAAACTACTTTATGATAAACACCCACAATTCCAAGTGTCCTTCCAGCATATGAAATTTTTGGATTTATTCAATTGCTTTATTGTGAGATAATTATTAGACCTCATGGTGTTTCACGTAGTGCCTCATTTTTTGAACCAAAAATATTAATTCCAGACAGCTCTTCTCAATATCTGAATAATGCATCTTAGTGTTGATAATGGTTCAACTCAGATAATAAATTTTATTTTCATTCCCATCATTATTATTCTCTACAAGGAAGGAAACTAGTAATCGCTCTAGGAATTTCACATATAAAATTAGTGGCATTCCCCCAATAGGTGGCATCAATACTGGTGGACTCAAGAGGTATTCTTGAGGTTTTCAAATGCTTCCTAATAGTAAGTTTTCCACTGATATTTTACCCGCTTCTCCATCAGTTTGGTGAAGGTCAAACACTTTTTTAAAAGGTAGGATATGAAGTTTCTAATGTTGGGCACATTTCCTTGAAGTCATATCAACTCTTTAAGACTTTGAGGAGGTCACATGATATGGATGGATTTTGTTTTCTCAAGCACATCATCAATGTTGTGATGACATATGAAAAAGCAATGAAACTTTTTTGAGGTTACCCAGAAAGAAGATTTTAAGGGGTTCATATTCAGGATATATTGTCGTAGAATGTTGAAGATGGTCTCCAGGTCATCCATGTGGTCAAAAATTTGTCAGGAATTAACCACTAGATCATAAATGTAGTAGTCAATGATCTTCCCGAAAAAAGTTTTGAATATGTGATATATGTAATGTTGGGATGTGACACCGTAATTCTTCAATCCGAAGGGAATTATCAGATAGAAGAATAATCCTTGGGGGGTATGAAGGCAGTGGCTTATTCATGTTCTAGGTCCATATGAATTAGTATGTGCCTTAAATATCCATCCATGAAAAAGAGGGCATGATAAATAATCGTCACATCAAACATGAGTTATATGATTGGAACAAAGAAGCCATCTTTCAGACAGTAATAGTTGTGAAATCTGAATTAAATGAAAACATTGATTTTTATATTCATCTTTTTCACATAAACAATGTTAGATATCCATTTCTGATACTGCACTTACCGAATGAAGTCATACTTGATGAGCTTATCTACTTCAGCCTCAATTTTGGAGGAGTGAGCTGGGTGTGTCTGTCTGGATGCATGTTTGTATCCTCATTGGTCATCTGTAAAACAAAAAAGTGGTGGGAAGCTACTTCAGGATCAAGGAATTCCACCTCTATATAATTTCAAGTGAACATGTCCTGATGTTTCTTTAGGAAGGAGGTATATACCTCATATTATCTGGAAGTCATGTTTACATTAATCAAAGTGGGTCGTGGATCTTCATTCATACCCAAGTTTATTTATCCGAGTTCTTCAATAGTGGGGGAGACACCTTCCTCAATTGCTGAATGGAAATCCCTAAGGTCTTCTTCATCTTCCTATTCCTCATTATTAACCTCTTCTTCCTCTGCATATGTGTTAGGTGTTGATACAACTTTCTCAGAGTTAGGGGAGCAGTCAGCATTTGGAAATTCACAACACAAAGCATCTATTTCCGACATGATTGATGCCATGAGGCATTTTTGGAGATATGAAGGGTGGACCCAGAACTGATAATGAGAATCTTCATTTTCAACCATTGACATTATGAATTCTTCCAGCCTAGACGACGGGACAATTATTTGTTGAAGCTCGGGGGATGGAATGAAGACATTTTTATTTATTATTTCACTACTACTCTGAGAGTTATAAACGTATCCCATGCTACCAGGTTCATTTTTCAGAACTAAAATCATGGAATTATTTGGATTTGTACTTGAAATTAAGACCACCCATTTAATTGGGTTGATAGGAAGTATATACTCTATTCTAATTTAGTTTAAAGGGTTATCCAGAATCATCTCTAGACCATTCGGGGCATTAATTTGAGTTGCATTATGAGTCACAAATAGTTTCCCTTCCCTTTGGTACAATCCTACTTCAATGTACCATGAATAACATGATTTGAATGGGGATTTTTCACCATGAAATTTCCCAATTTCTACATTGATAAATTATTTGAGGCATTGGTGGTATGAAGAGGGGACAACCACATGCCGATGTACCCAAGGTATTACTAGTAGAACATTGAAGTCCGTATCTTGTTGAAAAACTATGAATTCATAGTCATAAATGAGATCCCTAAACTAAGTTACGGGTTTTATTTTTCCAAGATGATTTTTTTCATTCTTTTCATAACCCTGTAACATTAAACTATAGTGGGAAAAGTTAGATCTATTGAAAACCAATTGGTGAGGTTTTCATTTTTGAATGAGGTTGACTCCTGAGTTTTTGTCAATGAAGGCTCATAGGAAATCAATGTTGTTTATCCTGCCAAATATATACAAGGGCCTTACATGTCCCTCTATTAAGGAATCCTCATCTTGGTATATGAAAGAGATGTCCATGTGGCATTATGTAGGATCATTCTATGCATAATACAGTTTCACAGTATAAATTTTAATTTAAAATTCTCAAGGGCTTGACAAGGTCTTTATGAGTTATTCTCAGAGGTCTTTTGATAGACTCCAGGCATCCATGATTGAAAAATTAATTGGAAATGGGGCTATTTATTTCAAAACATCATACTTGTGGTCCAATGCTATGCTCTTCCTAGCATGGGGATACTATTTAAAAGGAGATTTAGGAAATAAGTACTTGATATGGATGTATCAACCCTTGGAATAGGAACTCGAGGTGAATATTCTCTCAGTGGATTAGGTCAACTAGGTTTACCTGCTCGTTGATACTGATTTGGTGATGAAATGTACTCTAGAAGATCTTATAGGATGATCATGTCAGGGAATCCCCTGCATGTGTGGGGGAACATTCTTTTTCCTATTGAGCTCAATAGAGAGATCCCCCACAAGTTTTGGCTGCGTAGAAAGTTTGAGGAAGGACACAGTTATAGTAGTTACTCCAAGAATGACCACATCTTTCCCTATATAATTAACTCGGATGGCATCTTCCCCCAGTTACCCAATATAATGCAGGAATTTGGGCTCATAGTCACACCCATTATCTGATAAGGGATCCATTAAGTGAATAACAATAACGGAACAAAAGGCCAAATCTTCGTCTGATGTATACTTCATCGGACAGGTTGACCTTTGTTGTAATGTTTGGTGAGACGGTTCCCATTATTTAGAAACTGTAGGAACGAAGCCCACTAATGTTAAAGATAAATTTTTCCATGAAACATTCTCATATTTCTCTATTTTCTTTCTTATCTTCTAACCATGTCACTTTTTAGAAGACTGGACTTCAGAGTATTGTCACACTAAAGGGTTCAACAGTGTCATAGCGGAATCTGTCGAGGTCATAGTCAGATATTTGAATAGTTCTCAAAGGATATCATGATTTTGGTTCATAATTTTCCTAATCATCTAGTTACTAAACTAATATGTACCTTTGTTTTTAACATCCTTCTATTCATTTTACTCCTCCATATGGGTGGTAGATACATATGCTAATTGAGCAGGTGGATTTCCCAACTTTACATGAATGGAGTCCATCATCTTTTATAGGATGTCTTTGAAAAAACATTCAGGATTTTGTGCCCCAATACATGATGTAAGGGGAAATATTTTGGGAGAATATTGTCATTATATTTTTTATCCCTCTTTAGATTTGGACATTTGATCAAGTTGTTTTCCAGCACCGAGATAAATTACCCATGGACTTGGTCACTTTGAAAATAATATACCTTTGTCTTCATCTCCTCAAACTATTTTCACCTCAACTCTCTTTGATCCTCTTAACAAGAAAATCATCTTTTATGATGCTCAAGAGGTAGACCTTCACCTTATGGTGTGGGATTTGGAGTGGGAGAAGGTGTAGGGTTTTGTTTAAGTGTAATAATGGAAGAATTTTCATTCCATATTCTCTTTGCCTGAGATAATAGAATTACTGAAGAGATAGCCTATGTCTATACAATGGATTCCTCTATTCTTTGAGAAATCTCAGTGAGGTTTTGAATATAAGTACCCAGCCTTAAACATTACATAATCTAGTAAATTCTTTTAGATTTTACTTTCTTACATTCTCAAAGATATTTTCAGTTTATCGTTTTAGAAAATTAGTACATAATTCATACATATCAACCCACAAGGATAAAAAGTGGGTACTACTAAAACAGTAACCATTTCTTTCATAATACATAATTTTTTAATAAAACATAAAATCTTTTCATGAATAATCTTTACAACATTCAGCTTGGATTCTTATTTTCTCTTACCAATCCGTAAACCTGGTGATTTTTTTTAAAACATGGGATGAGAACAAAATCTAATAAATAGATCTAAAAATAAGGAATAAAACCATTATTCCATAAATACTTATAATTATATTAAATCATTTCCAAAAATACTTACTTATCACCCATAAAGTATCAATACATACATGTGGAAAACATGTGATTTCCATAAAACATAGAAATAAATGAATATACCATATAGGTAACATGGGGAATTAGTTACTTAATATTGTAACCCTCATGCCTAGCTTATGATTTGAAACCCTCATGGATACCTTACAATGTAACCCTCATGACTATCTTGTGGTGTAAGCATCATAGTTACACTTGTAGTAACTATACGAACGAACTCCAAATTAAACATACTTAATGCATTATAAGGAGATATAGGTCCCACCATTAATCATAAAAAATGAAGAAGAACTATAAAATAATCCAAAAACAAGAATACTTTCATCATAAAAATCATTCTTTTAATTTTTCTAAAAATAGAAATTTAAAATAGGATTTTGTTTAAAGAAAAGTCCCTTATAAATATCATATCACTGAAGCGAGAATAATTAAAATGAGAGGAAAATGAATATTCACTATAAATCCATATAATACAACATAATATGATCCTGAGTAACTTCAAAAATAATCTTACCAAAATAAAATCAATGAATTAAAAGGTTAACCAAAAGATTGAAAATTCGGTTAAGAATTCCATTACCACGAGTTCGTCTTACTTAAAATGTGGTCAAACCTCCTATATAATGTTTTGAAGAGTTTTATTGATATATTACTGAACTATAATCATGTTTCTAATACCTTACATGATATTCTTATAACATTTTCCACCAATTTATCAACAATATTTTGTTATTTCTATTGTTTCAATGCGTTCTTTTCATGGTTTCCAAGGTCGATTTGTTATGGTTTTTTCTTTTCATATGGAAAAAACACTTTAAAAGTGATAAAATATACATATTAGTTTATTTTAAACAATTGAAAGTAAATTTAAACTTCTCATGATTGCGGTATTAGGAAATGATAACTCATCGTCCACGAAGGTGGTGAATTGAAACACCACGAGCGATGATTTCTTTTTTAAGAATAAAAGAATAAAATGAAAGATTAAATGAAGAATATACCATTTAACACAATAAAATTCCAGTTTATATATTATACTAGATTTATCATGAAACATTGTATATGGGGAGGATGAAGGTAGAAGAGAGAAATAATTTAAAAGTGAAGAAGGAATTTTACCTTTTGAAAAATTTCTCATTAAGAACTTCCTTAAGGCTCTTGTAAGTGGTATTTTTAGGGGACAATAAGCACTATAATGTGGAAAGAGATTAGGATAAGGGAATTTTTTAGAGTATAGTCAAGGAAGAAGTCTTTGAATCCAATTTTTTATTATATCTTATAATTATCATATTAAATTAATTAATTATTTAATTAGCTTAAAAATATCAAATTATATTTATTTTATTATTTTTAATATCATTAATTTAACTTGTTCATTAATTAAATAATTAGGGTATCATTATTGTGCAAGCCATTAGGGTAGTAATTTATTCCCTAAAAATTAAAAATAAAATTCCATGAAAAATATAATTTTATTATCTTTCTAAACACTATTTATTGCCGAAAAAAACTTCTATAAAACCATAAATTAAAATGTTATACAAACAAAAGTTTGTAGTGTGACATTTAAATGAAATATTCTAAAGGTATTAATATGGTTCTTGTTGGTCCGAAATGTCCCAAATTAGAATAAAAAATAGATAATTGTTGATACTTTCTCTTGAAAAAATATTTAGTCATGTTTTTATCTATTTAATGGTACTTATTATTTTAATTAAAAACTTTTTATTTATTTTTCTTTTGCTTTCACAAGTACTGCATCAACATTCCATAAACGTTAAATACAATTGTTTCATTTATAAAAATTAAAAATGAATTAATATAATAAAAATAAATTACTTAGGTTAAAAATAATCATTTAGATTCGTTGATTAATTTTAATTACACATATCTATATCAAAACAACTTCCATAATTTGTTAATTTGTCTTTTCTTACCTTGAAAAAGCATTGCACAAACATTTAGATAAGGATCATGTTAAACAACAATTAAATTATAAATTAACTACCAAAAACATCAATAATACATAGTAATTAATAAAGAAGTCATTTAAATCAATTTTAGAACCCAATTATCATATATAAGTTAGCAATTTTTACTTTGTCACTGCTACACATGCACTACATCAGCACTAACAATTATTTTTATACAAATCAGGAAAAATATAATTTTCATGTTATAAATTAATTATATAAAATATTCCTTTTATAATATCATTATTTATTTATTCCATAGTTTTAAAAAATTATATCATAATAATTTCATGATGATGTCCCAAAAAAATACCATATTTAATAAAAAAACTATATTTTTTTTATTAAATAATAAATAAACATTTTTATAAAATTCTATGAAAAAACATTCTAAGATAATTTCATCCTGGTGAATTCAAAAGTGAAATTATTTTTTTTTAAAATTAATTTTCTATAAATTGAAAATTAATGTTTTAAATAAATAACTATATAATAAATCATTTTAATAAAATTATTAATTTTAATAATTACATACCATTATGAATTTAGAAATTTAATTCAAGAATACTAGTTGATATGAAAACAAATTAATATATAAATATATGAGTTGTTATATTCTCCCCACCTTCTATTAATTACTTCGTAATAATTTTTATTCACTTATTAAATAAGTGAAGATACATTTCCCTTAAAACATTTTCAGATTCCCATGTTTCTTCTTCAACCATATGGTTTATTCACAAAGCATTAACCCGGTGAATTACCTTATTCCACAATACTTTATCTCTATGATTAATAATATGAAAAAAATTCTTCATAAGAGAGATTGTCTTCCAACATTAGCTTCCCTATTGCTTCTAAGGAAAACCATTATGAACAGTAACATCTTAGATGAGGCAACATGGTAATATTCAAATGCTATATCATTTCAATATAAAAATAAGGTAAAAATATTTTATGTTATTATATTAACATCATCCTAACCCCTAAAGTTATCTAAACTGTGCTCTAATACAAACTATAAGGATCTAACCATAAACATTACATAATATAGTAAATTCTTTTAGAATTAACTTTTTGAAATTCCCAAAGATCTTTTCAGTTTATTGTTTTAGAGAATTAGGAAACAATTCATACATATCAACCCATAAAGATAAAAATTGGTTACTACTAAAACAATATCCATCTATTTTATAATACAAAAGTTTTTAATAAAACATGAAATCTTTTCATGAATAATCTTCACAATATCCAGCTTGGATTATTCTTTTCTATTACCCATCCATAAAACCTGTGGAAAATATTTTTAAACTTGGGATGAGCAAAAAATATTAGTAAGGTATATAAAAATAAGTAAAGAAACTGTTAGTCTATAAATACTTATAAGTATATGGAATCATTTCCACAAAGACATACTTCTTACCCATAAAGTATCATATACATACTTGTGAAAAAATGAGATACCCATAAAACATAAAAATAAATAAATAATCCATATAGGTAAATTGGGGCATTACTTACTTAATATTTTAACCATCATGGCTACCATATGATTTTTAACCCTCATGACAACCTTACAATATATCCCTCATGGCTTTTTTATTGTGTAACCATCGTAGTTACACTTAGAGTAACCATACGACCAAACTCAAACTAAACAATACCCAATGAATTAGAGGGAGATATAGGTATCAATCATCATAATAAAAAATTCACAATAACCAAAACATAATAATAATAAAAATAATACTTTCATCATAAAAATCATTCTTTTGAATTTTGTAAAAATAGAAATTTAAGAGGATTTTTTAAAGAAAAGTCCCTTAGAAATATCATATAATTGAAGTGATAATCATTAAAATAAAAGGAAAATGTATATTAATTATAAATCAACATAATAAAATATAGTATAATCAAGATTCACTTCACAAATAATATTATCAAAAAAAATCAATAAAGTAAAAGGTTAACCCAAATAATGAAAATTGGGTCAAGAATTCCCTTACCTCAGGTTCGTCTTAATTAAAAAGTGTTCCAACCTCATGTATAATGGTTTTAAGAGTTTTATTGATATATTAAAAAACAATAATCATGTTTATAATACCTTATATAATCTTTTTATAACATTTTCCACCCATTTATTAATAATATTTAGTTATTTCCATTATTTCAGTGCATTCTTTTCATGGTTTCCATGGTTGGATCGTTATGTATTTTCTTTTAAAATAAAAATAACTCTCTAGAAGTGATAAAATTTATATATTAATCCATTTCAACCAATTATCTGTGAATTTAAACTTTACATGATTACATTTTTAGGAAATAATAATTCGTTGTCCACAAAGGCGGTGAATTGACACACCACTGATGACAATTTCATTTTTAAGAATAAAATAATAAAATAAGAGATTCAATAATGAATATAATATTTAATAAAATAAAATTTCAGTATATATATGATATTGGAGTTATCATGAAACATTGGATATGGGGAGGATGAAGGTAGAAGAGAGAATGAATTTAAAAGAAGAGAAGAAGGAATATTACCTCTTGACAATTTAACCTTGTGAACCTACTTAAGGCTCTTAGAAGTGGTCTTTTTGTGATAAAAGAAGCACAAGAATGTGGAAATAGATTATTAGAAGGGAATTTTTTATAGTAAAATCATGAAACAAGGCTCAAGGTGATGAATATTTGTGAATTAAAGAGCCTCCTTTTATAATTGAGGTGTGGGGGTAATTTAAGAATTACTTAAAATATTAAATTATATTAAGTATAATATAGGATTAAATAATTTAAAAATAGATAAAAAGAATAGGATGTAAAATTTTAGGCAAATTATTTTCATTTTATCCTTGTTCAATAATTTTTTAATTTTTAAATATTTTAATTAAATATTATATTCATGAAAATTGATTTTGTCAAATTAAACACTATTCATATCTTTTGACTTTAAAAACATCAAAACAAGGATTCAAATTCGAATAATTTTTTTAATTATATCATATAATTATCATATTAATCTAGGTAATATTCAAATTATCTTAAATATATAAAATTATATTTATTATATTTATTATTATTATTATTAATTTTACTTATTCATTAATTAAATAATTACTGTATCATTATTGTGCAAGCCATTAGGGAAGTTATTTATTCCCAAAAAATTAAAAATAAAATTACATGAAAATATAATTTCATTATATTTCTAAAAAATATTTTTTTTTGAAATTAAATTCTATAAAACCTTAAATTAAAATATTATACAAACTAAAGTTTATAGCGTGAACACCTTGACTTACTTTTAAATAAAATATTATAAAGGTATTAATGTGATTATTATGGGTCCAAAATATCCCAAATTCAAATAAAAAAGATTTAATGGTCGAAAAATAATCTTGGAAAAATATTTAGCCAATTTTGGATCCATTTAATGATACATATAATTTTAATTAAAAACATTTTATTTATTTTCCTTTTACTTGCACAAGTACTGCATCAACATTGCATAATAATTAAAAACAATTATTTAATTTATAAAATATAAAAACGGATTAATAACATAAATATAAATTAATTAGGTTCAAAATAGTCATTTTTATTCATTCATTAAGTTTAATTACAGATATCTATATCAAAATAACTTTCTTAATTTGTTAATTTGTCTTTTTTGCCTTACACAAGCCTTGCATAGGCATTTAGATAAGGATCCTGTTATATAACACTAAAATTATAAATTAAGAACCAAAAACATCAATAATACATAATAATGAATAAATAAGTCATGAAAATAATTTTTAGCACTCAATTATTATATATATGTCACAAATTTGGACTTTGTCAGCGCTGCACAGGCACTGTGTCGGCATTGACATTGATATTAATACTTATAAATAAAAATATAATTACCATGTTCTAAATTAATTCTATATAATATTCCTCTTATAATATCATTATTTACCACTATAATCTAAAGGGAATCTCCAGAATGTTCTATCATGCACGCTCTTAATGAAGATATCAAATCACTAGATGAGATGTACTAGGAGGATCCGTTCTGCAACATTTCCTATAATAAGGAGAATACTAATATCCACTGAGGAGGATATTATTGAGGTGAAAATGCCCTTATAATCAAGGGTTGGGGATGTTCCCATTACTCTTTCACAACTCTTCAGGGCTTGGTTTGCTGACCTCGTTGGTTGTGTTGAAAAATCCCTCATCCCTGCGAGTTGGGATTGCCCCCGGACTATCATGGATGCTAATATCGCGATTACCCTTTTGATTTCATGAAGTTATGTTTGAACATGGGTTGGCTTCATCATTTTTTATTAACCTAAATAACCCACTTTGAAGATCATTGTGCTATTTCAATCATTTTTATTATCCGATGACTGACATTCCCTAAATGAGATGCTTGCAAGATATTTTCAAATGCCTGATATAAAATTCTCTCAATAGTATGCTCTCTTATAACCTAACTTTGGTGAGAGTCAGACGATGATTTTTTTTGTTAATCATGACTTTAGTTGTGAAAAAGTCTATTTTTTGAAGCAGGTCGGAAGCTATGACATATTATGATACAACTTTTTATGGGCTTTTCTAGTTGTGGAGTGTAGTGAAATGTAACACCTCATCTACATTTCATCCTCTGATATGTGTTGAGTCAATAAGGTTTCCTTATGACTTTTCCATTCCAATATGTTTTGAAAATCACAAACACTCTATCTTATGTCAAATTATATTTTCCCTAAGAATTATCTTAATAAGGAAAATTTTCCTTCCCCAAGGAAATTTTATCCTTACCTATGTTTTCATTGTTCATTTTATAGTTTCTCTAAATCTAACTTGTTTTATTCCTATGTATCAAATTAGGTTTCAAATCTAAAACCTAAAAATCCTATAAATACTTAGATATAGAGTATTCTGTTTTCAGGATCTGAATTCAGGTTCCCAATTATCATAAATTCAGACTCCGAATTCTCTAAAATTCAGACTCTGAATTCTCTGAAATTCTGACTCCGAATTATCTGAAATTTAGACTCTAAATTCTCTTAAATTCAGACTCCAAATTCTATGAAATTGAAACTCTAAATTCTTCATAATTATGAATCCTAATTACTCATTATTCAGTCTCTAAATTCCTCAGAATTTAGACTCTGAATTCCTCATAATTCTGACAACAAATTCCTCTGAATTCAGACTTTGAATTCCTCAGAATTCAGACTCTGAATTCTTCATAATTCAGACTCCGAATTCCTTGAAAAATAGAACTCAAATATCTCTGAGTTATAGACACTTAATGTTTATTTGGTCAGATTTTGAACTTTATTTTTCCTTAGACTCTGAAAAATTATATCTGTTTAAGAAACCTTATTTTACTTACACTTGTTATAGTTATAAAACGATGTCGTACAGTTTGTTTTTAACTAACTGTTGTTTGAATGATATGTTTACAGGTCCCTCTTAGATTTAAGGAAAAATATGACCGTTGGAGGAGGGAGATGACCATTGGATAAGTTCTTATAAATAGGATCTCATTTGAATGAGCTCAATACATCGAGAATTACCCTTTGATCACTCTAGAGATTGCATGTTTCTGAAGTGATTTCTAGAGAGAGAAACTCTAATTCCTTGTGCATACTGAACATCTTGTTCAGATTGATTCCTGAGACTCTGATTGTTTCCGTGTAAAATTGAGGGCTTCTAGGGATAGGAAGACAGAGGTTTCGAATACCTTAAAGTTAGAGGTACTCCAGGGATAGGAAGACCGAGGTTCTAACTATCTTAATGTTTGAGGGCTTGTGGGGATAGCAAGATAGATTCTGATATTCCTATCGAGGGATTACCCTGGTGTGGGTAAGATAGTCTTTCTTGAAAGCATAAATCAAGGGACATTTATCCAAGGATGTTGGATACCCTTCTATTTGGGTTAAAATATTTCATACTTGTTACTTGTTTTGTTTCGAGTTTATTTCCACTATATTTTTATAAAGGGAGATAGTATAACCTTCTTACACTTTCTTGTACTTTAGTATACTATGATAAGTAAGATTCTATATTCTTGAAGGTAGAATTTTTTCCTTTTAAAATTTTCTTAAGTTTCATTTCTGGAACCATATTTCCGGAACCTAGTAAGTTTGTAAAAATAAAATAGGACTTGTGAATTTAACTTGTTTAACTTTTCTAAACATAGTTTTACTTAAGGTTAAGAACAAAAGTTTTTAAACTTACAATTCACCCACTCTTGTAATTGAGAATCTACATTCATATTTTGATCCAACAGTTGGTATCAAAGTAGGTTTGTGAAATACGTATATTCACATATAAGTTTTCTTGCTCATGTTTTTATTGTTCTATATTTTTACTTGCCTAGGAATTGTTTTTTCTGTGTTTACAAAATTTAACTATTAACAAGTTTTTGTGCAAAGACAGTTTTTTCTTTTAGATGACAGGAATGAATGTCAGTTCAATTAAAAATCTAAATCCTACTAGACCACCTATATTTGATGGGAATTATTATTAATATTGGAGAGATCATATGAATACTTTTGTTATTAATACTAGTATAGAAATCTTTTTATGATTACTGGAGATTACAAGATTCTTGATAAGTCAAAACTTTTACCAATAAAGAAAAGTCATAATATCAACTAAACTACAAGGTACATGGTACTTTGTTGTGTTCTATGACCAGGAACATATATAGTTATATTTCTTCTTGTGAAGCTACTAACTATATGTAGAATAGATTGGAGGTTACTCATTTTGGTACATCAAAAGTTATAGAAATTAGAAGAGATATGATTAGAGAAGAATATCATAGTTTTCTATTTTCTTATGGAGAACCAATATGAAAAGTGGAAAAAAGGTTTATTACTATTGTTAACAGTTTAAAATCTATGGGTGATAAAGGTCTAGATGATGAAGCACTTGTGGAAAAGATTATTGATATTATTCCTAATGAGGGGGAATCTAAGAGAACAACTATTTATGAGAATAGGAAAGTATCCCAAATTACTCTTGATAAATTTTTTGGAAATCTTCTTCAACATGAGATAAGAATGAAAAGAGATGTGGATACAAATAAGAATAAAAATGGAAATGGAAGTGTAGCCTTTACTACTACAAAACTCAACACTCTTGAAAGGTTTACAAGATCCAAGTCTGAGAAAGTCACTGTTTTACCTGAATCTAGTGAAATTGAAAATTATGAAAATAAACTAGCTAATCTTGCTTGGAGGATGAAAAAGATAGCTGGAAAGAAATAATTTCAGTATAGATATAATAATAAATAAAGAAAATCCATGAAATATTCAGAAGTTACTTTCTATGAATACAAAAGAGTAGGGCATATAAGACCAGATTGTCCTATTCTTAAGAAAAAGGATAGTAAGTAAAAGTATTCTGAGAGGAATAGAAATAAGTATTATAAGACTAAATCTAAGAATGTTTTGAAATCCAATGACACCTGGAGTTCCAGTGGTTGTGACTCTTCTAATGAATCCTCAGAGTAAGAATCTTCTGGTCAGAAGAATCTTGGTATACTATTCAGACTACCCATTGAAAATAACTATATAATTGACAAGGTACACAATACTGAATCTATCACTAATGTATCCTTGAATGAAAATTATACTGATGATAAATATTATGAGTCTTCAGATGAAGAATCTTCTTCTGATGAAAATAATACATTACTTTATTATGAAGAAGTATCTTGGTTTTCTAAACTTCTTGACAATGAAAGTTATAAACTCAAGAAAAAGATTTATAAATAAAATTATATAATTTATAAATTAACTAAATAATTATCAGATCTTTCTAAATATCTTGATAAGAAAATTTATGATTTTTAATGTATTCCAAAAAAGCTTGAGGAAGTTAATTCTAATAAGGATAAAATTTCTAAGGATGTTGAAAATGTAATTTCTAAGAAAAATATTTTAGAGGCTAACTATAGTTATAAAACTATTTTTTTTAGGATAAAAACTTGGTTATAAAACTAAAGTTATAAATATTTTCCTTGAGGAAGTGTTTGTCAAACTTTACCTCTGGTAAGGGAAATTTTGACAAGATATATTCTCAAATTCGACCCCTAAGAAATAATTCTAGATTTGGTTATACTCAGTCTAAGACAGTTTTTAGTAATAACTATTTTGTTCCTCAATGTGCTCCATTCTACACTAAATGTCAGTGTTGTGGACATTGGGCTAAAAATTGTTCTTTAAATAAAACCCAGTCTTTAGGTCTTCATAAAGCTTATTTTGTTATGAAAATGTGGATTCCTAGAATCTTACTTTCTGAAATTTCTAGAACCAAGAAAGTTTGGATTCCAAAATTCCAACACTCTTATTTTTAGGAAAATAAAGATAGTACCAACAAAAATATATAGTACATGGATATTGGATGTTCTCGGCATATGACTGGTAACAAAAATTTCTTTGAAAATATTATCAAGAGAAAAGGAGGAAAAGTAACTTTCAGAGATAATGCTCAAGGGGGAATTATTGGTATAGGTAACATTGTTCTTCTTGGAAAAACTTTGATTTCAAATGTTTTATTTGTTAAAGGTCTTAAGAACAACCTTGTTATCATAAGTCAATTATGTGATTAAGGTTACCTTGTGAATTTTAAGAAAGATACGTGCTTAGTACACAATTCCAATGAAGAGTTTATTCTTTCTACCCACGGTCAAGAGAATGTATACAAACTAAACTTAGAAGACCTTTGGATCGAAGATCTACCTTGCATGAGTGTAGTGGAAGATCAATCTTGGTTTTGGAATATATGGTTAGGACATTGTAACCTTTGGAACCTATGAAAACCCTCTAAGAAAATACTTGTTAAGGATCTACTAGATCTTAGATTTGACTCTTCGTAAGTATGATATCCTTTTAAATATGACAAGAAACAAAAATCGAGTTTTAAATCAATTGGTGATGTCTCAACTACTGATGCATTATAGTTGGTTCCTATGGATCTTTTTTGTCCAACACAAACTGGAAGAATTAGAGGCAAATATTATGTATTTTTCTTAGTTTATGATTACACTAGATTTACATGGGTCTATTTTCTAGCAATGAAATCTGAAGCTTTTTATTATTTAAAAATTTTTAGAGCCCAATTTAAAAATGAGAAAAAACTTCCATTGATAACTATTCATAATGATCATCGAGGTGAATTTCAAAATTCTGATTTTGAAACTTTTAAGAGTAAAAAAGGAATTACTCATAACTTCTCAGCACCATGGACTCCTCAACAGAATGGCATTGTTGAAAGAATAAATCAAATTCTTCAAAATATAACTAGAACCATGTTGAGTGAATATTCTATAGCTAAACACTTATGGGCTGAATCTGTAAGTACTGCTTGTTATACTATAAATCGAGTTTTGATTAGACATTTTTTTATTAAAACCCCCTATGAGTTATGGAATGGTATAAAACCTCGACTTCCCTACTTCAATGTATTTGGTTGCAAATTATTCATTCTAAATACTAAAGATAATTTACATAAATTCACACCCAAATCTGATGAATGAATTTTCCTAGGCTACTACAAAACTTCTAATTATTATAGAGTTTTTAATAAAAATACTTGTACTATTGAAGAAACAATACATGTTAAATTTGATGAAACTGATCCTTTTGTTTTTAAACAACAACAACCAACATCATAGAATGTGTTTTAAAAAATTGATTATCAACCCTTGACAGAAGATCCTTCTGATAAAGAAAATTCCCAAGAAAATGTTTTTGAAGAGTTTACCCCAGAAGATTTCTTACCATTTGTTGATGAAAAGGTATTAAAAACCCAAATCAGTTGTTTCTTAAAAATCACCCCAGTGACAATATCATTGGTGATGTAAATCAACCTGTAAGGACTAGAAGTTCCTTAAGAAATAAAGTATAACATCCATCATTCCTTTCTCAATTAGAACAAAAAATCACTGATTAAGCTTTAGGTGATGATGAATGGATTAAATCCATGAAAGTTGAGAAAAATGAATTCGAAAGGAATAAAGTCTGGACCATAGTTGAAAGACCTAAGGAAACTACTGTTATTGGTGTAAAATGGGTCTTCATAAATAAGTGTTATAAAAATGGAATCATTGTAAGAAATAAAGCTAGATTAGTTGCTAAATTCTATAACCAACAAGAAGGAATAGACTATGGAGAAACCTAGGCTTCAGTATCTAGACTTGAATCTATCAGTATTTTACTTTCCTTTATAGCATTATTTAATTTTAAACTTTTCGAAAGGATGTAAAATGTGATTTCCTTAATGGATATGTTCAAGAGGAATTTTTTGTTGAACAAACTCCTGGTTTGAAGACACAATATATCCTGCACATGTTTTCAAACTTACCAAAGATTTATATGGAGTTAAACAAGCCCCTAGAGCCTTGAATGATAGACTTACATGTTTTTTTGTTACAAAACAACTATGTTAAGGGAAATGTTGATCCAACCCTTTTTATAAATAAATATTAAAAAACTTTTTTGATTTTTCAAATTTATGTTGATGACATTATATTTGGTTCAACTCAATAATCTTTAACTGATTCTTTTGCAAATTTAATGAAATTTGAGTTTGAAATGATTATGATGGGTGAGTTAACATTTTCCCTAGGTTTTCATGTTTCTCAAAAACTAGAAGGAACTTATATATCTCAATATAATTATATTAAATAACTTCTTAAAAATTATGGTTATGACAAAACTAATAGTATATGTACTCCCATTGGTACCTCAAATTCACTTGATCTTGATGAAGCTGGGAAACCAATAGATCAAACATCTTTTAGAGGTATTATAGAAAGTTTACTATACTTGACAGCTAGTAATCCAGACTTATTGTTTTTAGTATGATTATGTGAAAGATATCAATCAAATCCTAAGGAATATCATTTAAAGGCAATGAAAAGAATTGTTTTCTATTTAAATAGTACCATGAATTTAAGACTCTTTTATTCTTATGGAATTTATTTTGTTTTAAAAAGTTTTCTGGATGATGATTTTGGTGGATGTATAATGGATATGAAAAGTACATCCCGAACTTGTCATTTTTTAGGAGATTCATTATTTTATTGGTCATGAAAAAAACAATACTCAGTATCACTTTCCACTACTGAAGCTAAATATGTAGAAGTTGGATGTTTTTGTGCCCAAGTGTTGTGGATGAAACACACACTCACAGACTATGGTATGAGTTTTTATCAAAACACAGATATTGTGTGATAACACTATTGCCATTTCCCTTAGTAAAATCCCCACACATCACTCTCATGAAAAACACATAGATATAAGGCATCACATTCTTAGAGATCACACATAAAAAGGAGATATGATTTTTCAATTTATCGGAACACAAGATCAAATTGCTGATATTTTCAAAACATCTTTACCCTCTAAATTATTTGAATACATTAAACAAAAGTTAGGATTGATAAACGTAAGGTAATATTCTATATTAACTTTCTGTTCAAACCTATCTCTTTATAGTAAGAAACTCCTTTTCATAAGGGGAGTGCATTTGCTTGTTAAGAAAATTTTTTCGTAGTCAAAATATTTCATAGTCAAAATTTTTCATAATCAAAACTTTTCATAATCAAATTTTTTATAATCAAAATTTTCTTAATCAAATTTCTTAAGAAAATTTTCTGAAATTTATTATTCTTCAAGAAGAATTTTCCTCATTAAGGATAATTTTCCTAGAAATTAGGAAGTTATGTTTCCTTTCTTAAATATTCATATTCATCTTTTTTCATGTGGATATTTTCATCTTGTTTAAGAAAATTTTTCAGATTCACTTTTCCTTAAACCACAATTTTTTATCTTAAAAAAATCAAAAGATCGGAACCTACCAAATTCTTTCTTTGGCTATCATCTCAATCGTCAGATCCGATCAAAAGTGTCCCCACCGTTGGATATCATTGGGAAGATTAACCGTCACCTCAAATGCCTATATAAGGACCCCCTGATGGTTGTCCCACATCGATTTTCAAAGCCTTGGTGTGCTTAAGTTCTGTTTCTCTATTTAAGTTCATTCTGAATGTTCAAGTTTTCCTCAATTCTGAATGTCTATGGAAGCTTCTCCTTAGAAAGAAATGTCTTTAGTAAAGGAAATATCTGAATGAAAAATATAAAAAGAACGGTTGGTTTATCCAAAATTCTTTGCTAAGTATGATTCTATTATCTCAAAAAATATCAAGTTAAATGGCTGGGAGATCTTATGTGTATCCAAACGGAAGGCACAAGATACGGTTTATCTGGAGTTGCTGATATAATTCTTTGAATCCATAAGCTTCTTCAATGAAGGAGGGAGAGACATGTTTTCATTTAAAATATATGGAAAGACCTATTCTCTTTCTTAGAGTAAGGATGCAAGCTTAATTAGAATTTCATATGAGGGTGAAGCCGAATTTTTCATCGACAAGTTACCAGATGTTTCAGGCTCATTCGATAAGGAAAATACTTTAGAGTTCCTTGGTCTATCAATGGTGAAGACTCCAAAGATTATTCATTTCTATAAAAACATCCAGATTCTTGATTTATGGGTTCAAGGTTTTATCAATCAGAGAAATGAGGATAAGGATACCCTAAAGAAAAGTGACATCTATATTTTGGATTTTCTGGTGAACCTCAGGAATATCAACTTGGTGAAGTATATCTTGATTACAATCTTGAACATCAAAAATGGAACTCTCAAATATCAAATCATTATGTATCCAGCTACTATTTCCAAAATCAAAGTTCTTTTTCTAGAATCGTTCAAAATCCCTTGCAGTTATAAGCTAAGAAATTACGAGGTTATGTTTCTTAGTGATGATACTTTGAGAAAGATGGAGGATGGCTTCTCTAATGAATCCGGATAATTTTAGGATCTATCTTAAGATGAATTAGAAACCCTTTCAAAAAAATCAAAAGTGGATGAGACTTTCAAGAAGGGTGGAAAAAAGAGGAAGGCGAAGGAACCCAAAGAGAAAGAAAAAACTCTTGTTGTTAAGGAAACTCAATCAGAACCACCTAAACCAAAAAAGAAAACGACTTATTTAGATGAAGTGGTTGCTAAGTGGATATAAGACAAGAAGAATAATAAGGAGACTTGTTTGGGATTGGACCTTTCTGAGGAAAAATATTTGATGTTGAAGGCTACTGATGATCCTAAGAAGCAAGAAAAAGAAGAAGAAGAGGAAGAATATGTCTGAAGCCGAGATTGTTCAATCCCTTCTCAAGGCTACTGAGAAAGCCTCTGAAAAAATTCAAGTACCAGAATCCTTTTTGCAAGAATCACTCCCAATGACTCTGGGAAAAAAGATGGTAATTCCTGAAACAGAATAAGAAGAACAAATTGTGAAAGAGTAAGAAGTAGAAGAAGAAGAAGAGGAAGGAAGTGGTGGTACCAATGATATGATTATAAAATTGGAGGAATATCATGAGAAGGATAGTTTTTTTGAGAAAATATCAATCCAAACTTCTGAAGAGGAATCTTCAAAACTTGTTACCCCAATAAAAGAAGAAAATGGTCATGAAGAAGTAAATAAACTATCTGAAGAAGAGATTAGAAACCATGAATTTGATCAGCTATAAGATCTTGTGGCATATGCCAAGTAAGAAAATCTTGAGGAAGACAAGATTTTTCAACTATCAGATAGTAAACATGAATCTCAGAAAGCAGAAGAGATTATTTCAAGAGATGAGAAGGGAAAATAGGTGTTGGTTTATACACCTAGGAAATCTACAGTGAAAAGTAAATATGTTGGTGGTTCATCGAAGAGAAAATTTGAAGAGATAGAAAAAGAATCCTAACCAACCAAACAGCCTGATTCGGAATCGTCCTCTCTTGGACATGATTTTTTAGTTCAATCTTTGAAAAATATGGTTCATACTATTCCCTTATTTCCAAGTATATACTCGAGGTGTTAGATTCTTCAGCATTTGTTTAATCATAAATTAGATTCACTTACCATGCATATGGATAAGTTTGTCAAGCTTGAGGCTAATTTTAAATCCTTCTTCATTGGATATGAAGCTCACAAAAGATCATGCAAGGAAATCAAAAAATGGTTAGGGAAAACAATCAAAGAGATGAGAATCCTTGATGATTTTAAATAATGTGTGAAGGATGATTTTGACAACGAAGATGGGAAGTTCAAAGAACTTACTAAGAGTTTTGGGGAAAAGCTAAGTCTTGAACAGACAACTCAGAAGCAGAAAGTCAAAGATTTGAATGAGAAGCTTAATTCAGTCACATTGAATTGGAAAAGGGAAAGAGATATTATAATTGATTTCAAAGAAAAACTCAATAAGAAAGAATAAATTTTGAAAGATCAAATAGAAACTCTTATGTCTCGGGAAGAAAAGATAAAATCCTTGAAGAAGAAAAGTGAAGATCAGGATCAACTGCTAAAGTGTGTTGAATAAGATCAAAATGAGCTTAAGAAGCTGGAAACCATTGTGAATAAGCTAATGTTGAAGGATAAAGAAGGATAATTTTTCCCAATCTGATCTTTTGTTTTATTTCCTTTTTTGTTCAAATCCTTTCAATCATAATGAAATTTTGGTTTCTCTTCATATATTTTTTTGTTAAGTACTTATATTTCAGTTACCAAATTTCTTTTCCATTCCCTTTATTCCTTTTTGAAAATAATAATGGGGGAGAAAGGAATGGCAAAAAAAATACTAAGTAAAGAATAGAATTCCCTAAGTAAGGGGGAGTTTTATCAAATAATATTTCCTTATATAGGAAAAATCAAAATCTATTTAAGGAAGTCAAGAATATGATACTTAGGAATTTCAAAACCTAAGGGGGAGTTAGTTGTATTCACCATGATTCATAAGTAAAGGGAGTTAAGTTTTTATTTTCAAGTCTATAAAGAAAAAGTCAAAGTCCTTATATTCTTTTTCGTTAGGATGTTTGTGCTTTTCAAAAAGGAGGATATTGTTGAGTCAATAAGGTTTCTTTATGAATTTTCTATTCCTCTATGTTTTGAAAATAAAAAACACCATATTTTAAGGAAAATTATATTTTCCCTAAGAATTATCTTAATATGGAAAATTTTCCTTCCCCAAGGAAATTTTATCCTTAACTATGTTTTCATTGTTCATTTTATAGTTTCTCTAAATCTAACTCATTTTATTACTAAGCCTAAAATTTGATTTCACATATAAAACCTCAAAATCCTATAAATACTTAGATATAGATTATTCTATTTTTAGGTTCCAAATTCAGGTTCCCAATTATTTGGAATTAAGACTCCGAATTCTATGATATTCGGACTCCGAATTCTCTGAAATTCAGACTCCAAATTCTCTGAAATTCATACTCTGAATTCTCTAAAATTCAGACTCCGAATTTTATAAAATTTAGACTCTGAATTCTTCAGAATTCAGACTCAGAATTATTCAAAATTCAAACTCTAAATTCCTTAGAATTCAGACTCCAAAATCCTCAGAATTTAGACTCTAAATTCTATGAAATTCAGAATCTGAATTCTCTAAAATTCATACTTCGAATTCTCTAAAATTTAGACTCGGAATTCTACAGAATTCAGACTATAAATTATTCCAAATTCCAACTCCAAATTCCTCAGAATTCCAACTCTGAATTCCTCAGAATTCCGACTCTGAATTCATCAGAATTTCGACTCTAAATTCCTTAGAATTCAGACTCCAAATTCCTTGAAAAACAGAATATGAATATCATGGAGTTATAGTCACTGAATGTTTATTTGGTTATATTCTGAAAATTATTTTTCCTTAGACTCCAAAAAATAATATTTGGTTTAGAAACCTTATTTTACTTACACTTTTTATAGTTATGAAGCGATGTCGTACAATCTATTTTTAACTAACCGTTGTTTGAGTGATACATGTATAGGTCCATCCAAGATTCAAGGAAAAATATGACCATTGGAGGAGGGAACTGACTATTGGGGAAGTGCCTATAAATAGGAGCTCATTTCAATGAGCTCAATAAACTAAGAATTACCCGTTGATCACACTATAGATTGCATGCTACTAAAGTGATTTCTATAGAGGGAAAATATCATGCCTTATGTGTACTGAAAATCTTGTTCATATTGCCTCGTACGACTCCGATTGTTGTTGTGCACAATCGAGGGCTTCCGGGGATAGGAAGATAGAGGTGAATACTAACTTAAAGTTTGATAGCTTTCGGGGATAGGAAGACATAGGTTCTGACTACCTTAAAGTTCAAGGGCTTCCATGTATAGAAATATAGATTTCAATATTCCTATCGAGGGCTTACCCTGGTGTGGGCAATATAAAATTTCTTGAAAGTATAAATAAAGGGACCTTTGTCCAAGGTTGTTGTATACCCTTCTCTTTGGGTTAAAATATTTCATACTTGTTACTTGTTTTGTTTCCAGTTTATTTCCGTTGTATTTTGATAAAGGAATAAAGTATAACCTTCTTATACTTTCTTGTTCTTTTGTATACTCTAATAAGTAATATTTTATATGATTTAAGGTATAATATTTTCCCTATAAACTTTTCTTAAGTTTCATTTCTGGAACCACATATATGGAACCTAGTAAGATTTTATAACTAAAAGAGGACTTGTGAATTTACCTTGTTTAACATTGTTAAACATAGCTTTACTTAAGGTTAAAAACAAAAGTTTTTAAACTTATAATTCACCCCCTCTTGTAATTGAGCATCTACATTCATATTTAGATCCTACAATATGAACAATATATAGGGAATCAACTATTAGTTGTTGAAATATTTCTAATGCGATGATTCATACACAGTAAAGGGATCTTTTATTTTTCTCGAACATTGGATTTAGTCCATCCATGAGGGATTCCAAGTTAAATTTTAATTGAATACCTTCTATTACCTTGATGTGAATTCACATTTGTCGAAGGGTAATTCTTTTTCTCTCATGTGATGAAGAGTTTTCCATATATTTAGGAAGATGTTTTACACAAAATATTCCAACAAAACTTCTATAATGTGATATATATTGGTGTCTAAATCCCATAACATGATCGGTGCGTCAACTTTATCCAACTATTTCCTCATGTTTAGCATGCAATTTTCATATTTTTTCAGAGGCTCCTCAACATGTTCTGACCAAAGTGGTCATTTTCCCACTACTTTATCATAAACAACAAGGTTGGTAGAGAATTCATCTGTCATGATGGAAGGAAAGAGATCCAAGGAGGGTTAGAATAATGACTATCGCATGGGGTTATATTCTAGTTGAGAAAGGACTTCACTTATCAATGATAAGGAATCAGACATTATTGACCTTGTTTTCCCAAGTTCCTTGCGGTAGGAGGGATTTCTCATAATTAAATTTCTAAAGGGAAGTCATTTTTAAAGAAATGAAATACTACTGCGGAGTGAACCATCATAGGGAATTCCATCATGGGGAGGACTACCATGGTGGATTACAGTAAGGGGAATACCCTATTGATCTTTAATTTTTTGGAAACATGGAGGGTTTTTGGGACTCTCATTGGGAGATGGAATATTGAGACTGATCAAATGATGGTCATGAAGCAAGACTTCATGATGAATTTTCTGAAGAGGACCTTTAGAATTACTACTACTGGTCTTGTAATTTGGTAACGGGAGAGTAGGATATTGAGTTTCCAAAAATAAGTGTCAAAGATCTTCAGTAACTCCAGCATTAAGTAGAGTGGAATCATAAATAAGATCTCCATTTTCCAATCATCTCTGGTGAGGCTTATTTTTTGAAACCATCTTGTGAACGGTTGGGGACACTTATTAAAGAAAGTGGTTTTAAAGAAAAAAATCTTGTTTGACCAGATGTCATGTTTCTACTGGAATTTGCTAGTAGGATTCTGGAATATTGGTAGGGGTATGTTCCTACCTCAGAGTGGCCATTGAAAATGACTGATAACATCCAATTGGGACAGGTGTTTGTTCTCGATCCATTTGTTCATATATCGCGGGGGAGTTTTCCCCAGGACCCTCCTATATGGGAGGAGAGGTGTGTGTCTTCTTTGGTGTGACATACTGATTGTCTACCCCATTTGTGGGGATAGAGTTATGTGTCTATCCCTCTGACTACTATTTTCACTATTATGATGGTCTAATGGGTATGTAGGATGCGGTCAAGAATTTTATTCTGCCCTTTCACCATTGTCAGCATATGATTAGAGACTTTAGCGACTGTAAGGGAGATATATATACATTCTATATCTGGAGCTGGGGTATGTGCCTGATCACTTATTTATTTCCTGCTAGTGGATACTGTAATTAATCAGGTGTGGGGTGGAGATTTGGGTCTATCCCCTATTCATCATTATGAATTTCTAACTAAATTCTTTGGGTGATGCCAAATGAGGTTTCTAGAAGGCTCGGTAAGTGTTGGAAGGTGTGTCTTCCTGCTTGCGGTTTGTTAACAAATTCAACCAGTGAAATTCTCTAGAAATATTCAAATGAGGCTTCTTGCAGGCCTGATTTATTTGGGAAGGTGTTTTTACCTGCTCATGGTTGGCCTCCAAATTTGAACAGAGGTCTTCATTGGGTGCTTATAGAAGAGTCTTTTGGTAGACTTGGTTAGTGCGGGTAAGTGAATTTTATTAATCTTTGTGTGCCTAAAAATTTTAATGGTGGGATTCCTATGATTCCCTCAGATGAGTCTAATGGCCATATGAATTATTGTGGGTGAGTGTATGTGATCACTCCTAGTTTTCCACTAAATTTGATTGGTGATCTTATCTGAAGGAGAAAAGGGTGTGGCCCTGCTCCCTATTGGCCAGTTACTTCCCCCGGTGGGCTGTCTTTTGCACCCGGATCAAGATTACTTAGGCCGATCTACTAAGTACAGCACCGTAATATTTTTGATAGTTTACTTTCACACATCATTGGAGGAAGAGACTGCTAGTAAGAGATCCTTAGAAGGACGCCTATGTTTTATTGATGAGGTTGTCTGTAGAATCTTAATCCACCTCCCTAATATAAGGGATAGAATGGTTGTTTCATTATAGGGATAAACTCTCGAAATGGTTGAAGATGTTGATGGGTGTCGTGTGCTTCTGAACCATCGGTTTTTGCTGATTTTATGTTCAGTGGGGCATTAAAAGCCAGAGGGCCTGTAGGTTGGCCTTTAAGTTCAAGATTGTACCGTTTTAGTGATACTCATTGACCAGTGAATTTGATACCCAGTGTTGTAGATACTAGGTTGGTGATGACATCCTATGCTCAGTTGAGGACCCACCATGAATAGTATCTAGGGTATACATCAGTGAGAGTTAGTGTGATGGCACTTGGATTCAAGGGAGATCCTGTTGGAAGTTCCTGGAAGGTATGTGAGAAGGAAAAACAATAAAACCACATGAAATAAGCATCTCATTTAAAATATCACATGCACAATTTATTTTTTTGAACCTATTTCATTTTGAAAGATAAAGGGGCCAAACAGATGGGTGACAATGTTATCTTGGTTAAAGATTCACATCAGGTCCACCATTTTTGTTTATGATGAAAAATAGGTCACCCAACTATTGAATTTAGGGGTTTGAATTTTGTACAATCAATAATGTTATGATCTCTATTTTGAAACAGTTTACAATGGGTTTTTTTGTGGAACCAAAAACACCCAACAATTATATATCCATGAGGGACCTTTTTTCTAAAGGAAAACACTCATTGGGGAGTTTGGATAGCGATACTTATGAACTCATATTGGTCGAGATGATGGTAAGTTAGGTTCATCACACCCTTTAGAAGTAAAATTTTTCTTACTTGAGACTATCTTATAGGTTTAAGATATGTTCATGAATCCTTCATTAAATCCCAAGTATGATGTGGGTCACCCTTGAATTAAAAATAAATTTTCAGTATGTATGGAACTTAGAATCATCTTTATGTATTTTAGGTTCTTCATAAATGGGGATATATTAATGTATCCTTGGTTCTCCATAAATGTTATCCTCTTATGTATTGATTAGAGAGATTGTTTTTTTCTATTGCGAAGATGCTAGTTTTTAGCCACACAGTGGGGTGCTCTGGAGTGTATCATCTTCTAGGGAGATGGGAGTTGTTATGATGTTGAGATCTATCCCATGAATGGGATTCCTATGTATCCTTGATAATGGAATCACAACCCACATGGTTCAGTTCCACTTAAGGGGGGATATCATACCTTATAAGGTCATGTGATAAGGACCAAATTGTTTATTTTAACATCCTATAATAAGGATGTCTAGGAGAAATATGCCTAGTCAATGTTTGGTGTGGATATTATGCCGAAGTATCCTAGGGACCCTAGAAAGGACATGAATTCCCAGGTTTAATAGGACCCTATTGGGATTGTGGCCTAGAGATAATTAAGCTTGATTTGGGGTGTTAGGTTTGGAAATCATGGAGGCTTCCTATGTATCCCTCTTGGATAAGAATCAAAGACCACATATTTTTATTTCACGTACCCATGCCTATGGGTGCCCTATGATGGTGTTCCTTACAGGGGAGTATGACCCTTTGAGAGGATTATGTTTTTTCTTATTCTTGAAAAGGATTCCCTGATGGTTTGATAGATTTGGTTGGGGATTACTCCTAAGGATGATTCCTTTAGATTAAGTTGTGGATTACAATTGGTATGATTCCCAACATTTGGATTTAAGGTCTTATTCCTAAAAGTGTCCTAATTATAGTAGTAATCAGATTTCTCATAGTTCAATTCATCAAGAATTACACTCTAAGTTTTCCTTTGGATGTGGGATCATGTGGATTTCATGATTACTACAAACCTCTAATCCCATGTGCGTCATTATTGGTGTGAGAAACAAGAGGAAGTGGTTAATCTAGGAAACCACTTTATCTTCTTTGTCCACTAATGGATGAGGCCAAAACCCAATGGGAGAGGGAATGAAAGAAGGTTCTGGTTCCCATTCCCTCCCTTAATTATACCATGGTACCAAAGGTAGAGGTATAGAACTTGGAGGTTCCTATATCCTCTCTTTTTTTTGGTATCCAGGATAGTCACATATGAATCTCAGTTATTCCCATGGATATGGAGAAGGAGGAAGGAATGAATCAGGATATGTCCTAAAAGAATGTCTAGGTCCTTACTATGGAATGGATTCCCTATGGGGGTGGGAGGATCTCATTATTTATTAAAGGTAAAAGAAATCGTGATCCTCACCCTTCCCACCTGAAACATAAGTCTTCAAGTCTTATAGACAACTAAGGAAGGACACGGTCCTAACCCTAGTGCTGGGGATGAGGATTTCCTTGAAATCACCCCCAGGGTTGGGATCCACATGACCAAGGTAATGTATACTCGAATGAACCCCAAGGACCCAAACCATCAGGTAGGACTAGTGTGGGACACTTCTGACTGAAGGAATGCATACCCAAATAGGAGACACACTGGTGTTCCTCTTTCCATGGGTTTTCAAGTCTAAAGGATTTGGTGGAGGTTTCAATTTGGTCCCTCTCAGACAAGGGATCCAAATGAAGAGTGGCCTTACCATTTGTGGCTTAGAAGAGGTCATAAGAAGTGTCTTGCATAGGGTAAAGGATTGGGATATCCAAGGGAGTCTCATGTAGAGTATGCATATGTGGGTGGGAATGCTTCACGCTGGTAGACCTATGCGAGCTGAAGGTACTTTGGGAAACAGACCACCTCAGGAACAAAACTTAGGTGATGAAATGATCATGACTTCATGGTTCTCAAAATGCATTCCAATATTTTTCTAATGAAGGTTCCTAGTTAGATATGGGTACCTTGTTTGAGTGTTTATCAACCATGTGGAGAGGGTTCCTTGCACATGTGTTATGTTTTTTTCTTTGACCTGGGAGAACTTTGGTTCCACTTCTCTCCTTAATTACCTCTTATTTAGGTTTTGAAGGGATACCTAGAAGGTTTATAAGGGTCTGGATGAAGGAATAGGGAGGTCTGATCTTTGAGAGTTCTTTGTGATTTTTTTCGTGAAAATGAATTTCCCTAGGGTCCAATTTATAAGAAAATATTGGACCCTAGGTGAAGAGGCCAGCTTGCGCAGGTCTATCACATAGGATGATGTGCATGTTCATTGCACAGGCTGATGTGTTGGGTTATCACACAGGCTCATACGTAGGTACCCTATGCACCAATTCTATTCTATGGGACCTATACATAGGGGCTTCAATGATGTTTTAATCCTGGGATTTCTTCACTTCCCTTATTTTCTTTTCCTTAAGGTATTTTTCTTTAATACCTTTTCATCCATGTGAGAAAATGGAGTTTCAATACATTCATACATACCTCGACCCATAGACATGGATGGATTTGAATAATTATGTCAATTTGGTGCATGTTCCCCTGACATGTCTATTGTCATAGAAAGAATTTGTAAGCAAAGGATTATTTTCCTATTATAGTTCCATATAATATGAACTACAGAGGACTCATGCAATTTTTATTTATTGAACACATATTTCAACGTATATAAAAGAGTGTCTAGATAAAAACACATATCTAGGATAAGCTATGATATTTCATTATTTCATAACCTTGAAATACTATAGAAAGGATAAATCTCCATTTTCCATTCATTTAATTCATCAATATTGAAAAATTCATAAAGGCTGAGTTTCTTAACACCAGGAAATAAAAGGTGTTCAATGTTTCATTCTACTATAAAAAACTAAATATAATCACTATCATATATTGGAAAAGAGGTATTTACATGCATGAAAATAAAATCTTATTTCATATACTATAAATAGAGGCATAAAACATCTTTAGGAAGAAGATTATTGGAAAATATATTAAGGCCATTAAAGGGGAAAACTCAAGTTGAACTAGAGTCATTGATTTAATATTAATTACATGATGGTAGCATGAAAATATAAAGAATATTTATAGAAATAGTTTCCCCTAATTAATGTAATGTTATTATATGGGACACAAAGATGTAGAATTTATTGTCTGAGAACGAGATAAAAGGTGGAGGTTGACTCAAACTTGTTCTCTCTCAACAAATGGGATGTAAAGAACCTCGTAGAATAATGTAAAACTATAAGGGGAGTTTTCCCATAAAATTTATCAAGTGAAAGAAGAAACTTCTCATGGATACATATTTGAAGGTTGAAAAATCTAAAGGAGATACTTTTTTTCTAATGTCCATTGACTGAAGGGTGGTTTATTCTATCCATCCCATTTCGATTCAATTTTTATTCATCCCATTAATTTTTATTCATATTCCATTAATTCCACTTAATCCATACATCCATTTGGAGTATTATTTGTAGACTATATATGAATAAGGCGTTGGACTACATGATAGAGAATAATTCTTTACTCTATATTTATAATTTTTTTAGTATTTTGGACTAGGAACACTTATAAGGGTAAAAGGGATTTAATTAACTGATTTTTTTATGTTAATTGAAATCTTGAAATATTTGATTTGGGAACTTGTTCTTAAAAATAAAACATATTTATTACTAGTTAATAGATCTCAGGGTGAGGGTAATAGAGAGAGTGTAAGAATAAATCTTGGAAAAGAGCTATTATAAATGTATTTTTTGAATGGAATTTTAGGGACTGTAATGGGAAAATGATCATAAAAAATGAAATCACCACTTCTCATATATAATATAAACAAATTATAGGGACTCAAGAAATTATTTGTAAGTCCTTTTATATACTAATATATAAAATTAATATATTCATGATGCTGATAAATTTTTATTAGAAATTCATTTAATATGAATTGTAAGGCCAAATACTACCAAGATTACCCTAATTATATATTATGAAATCAAAAATCATTTTTCCCTCCTACTAAATCATTTTCATACTCACAAAATTAATATGAAATACCAAAAACATTTAAATTCATATTGTGTTTCCAAAAAATTGCACCATTCATTATTTGTTTTCTTTCTTTATAAAAAAGTAAATCAATGATCTAATCAGTATCCTATCCTCAAGAAGATGTTCTGGTCCTTACTAGTTATTATTCTACTATTACCTTATACACTTGTAAAAGTTGTTTAGTTTACAATTTCATAAATACATGAATAAAAAATATCCACTATATACCGGGATGGGAGGGGTAAAAAAATAGTTTCAAAGAATGGTTTTAATGAAATAAGGGAAGAAAGAGTGGTGTTGTTGCTCTGGTATTATCAGTCATAGTTTAAATCATTATATAATAATTGATATTCTTGAATCACCATCATATTATTAAGTAAAATATAATAAATACATTGTGTGTTATGAGAATCAGCCTAAGAGAAGTTATCCATTATTTAGTGTATCTAATTTTTTTAGAGGGATCATCGTGAATCATCATGGAGGTGGAACAGAAATGTAAATCAAGTTATAATTTAGGGATTTGAAGAAAAATTCCAAATATTTTATCAAAGTGTATTAGAAAATGGGATTCATGTGCATAAAACATCCATTTTACCGATAGAATAAAATTTATTTTGGATCATTTTTTAGAATATTCAAAACTAAATTATCATGGAATAAATAATGAATATAAGTCTTAATTTAAAAAACTCAAAACCACATCTAGTGTAATAAATGGAATTTTTCTTGAAAAGATAAATTGATTGTCCATTTTCTCAAAATACCCATAATTGTATCCCAAAATTTGAAATCTGAGTAGAGAAAATGACTAGATAAAATAGTTTTAGGGATAAAGGAACTATGATAATTAATGTTAAATTTAATCAAATGTAGTATGTAATGGAAATTACAATAGGTAGTAGTAGTGATATAAATGAATAAGGTCCAAAAAATTTAAACAATGAGTTAATGAATGAGAAATAATATATACAGTAATTTATGAAATGAAACAACCTTATATGGGAATAAAAGTTAAATAATAGAACTATTAAAGAAGTAAATGAAAAATAGTAATGAGTTTGGAAATATTTATTGATGATTGGATAGAAAAATATAGATATTTAGTACTATTCAAAAATGTAGAAATGAAAATAAACTAATGAGGGAAAATAATTCCTACAGGAAAATACCTATTTCATATGAGAAATTATAAATTTAAATTTCATAAAGGAGAATATAGAAAAAAAGACCTGTTTTTTCAAGGGGTCAAAAGTAATGGAAAATAGAAGACTGCCTCAAAGTTGACATCATAATCCTGGAAAAAAATTGTGTATAAGATACAAATTTCCACATGTATTTGTTATCAAAAGAATACATTGATGTTCAAATCATACAAAATAATTGAAAAAATTACATACTTTAAGGGATATTATAAGAAAAAATCTAAAAAAATATATGATTGATTTAGATTTAAATAAAGTATAAGGAAAATCATTTTTTTAAGATCCACTTGGGTTCCCACTAATGAAGTTTCAACTACCCATAGACCATGGATGAACATATGGATAAAGAAGTTAGGATGGAAATTTCAAAACAAGCACCATTGGGTGGAAAACCAATCATTTGAAATTTAGTTTATTATTTTAATTATTTTCCATAATAAATAGATCATTCATCCCATTGATTTTGTAACATTGTTTATAAAGGAAGCTCACTAAAAATTAAAACAAAGGAAACATGGAAAAAAGACACACATCACATGGAAATAACACAAAGGAATTGGTGTATTCTACCCAACAATTATATCTCACCTTATTAATAATTTTATTAATTTTTAATTAATTCAATATATCACAATTTTAGTTTTTATATTGAATATATAAAAAATAAGTGAGGAGGGAGTACATGTATTGTGTTTTGTGTATGAATAAAATATTTGAGAGGACCTTTTCTATCAAACTCAATGAGGTAATCTAACATGGAGATCACTGAGTTTAATATTCTTAGCACATGAGGATTAAATTTAGTTGAATATAATTTAAGTGAGTCAAAATTTTTCTTGGATGAACTTGATTAATAAACTCGACCTAGAGTTAATTTGTTGTTGTGCATGAGTATCACTTCAATGATTCATTATAAACAAATTGTTAGATAAATTCATTTTAATTAGAGTAAAATGATCATCTTGGAACATAACATTAGGTTTATTGATAAATCATGGCCCTATGTTTGTGTATGAAAAAAATAAATCCATGAATAAGTGTTAAGAAAAATCTATGAGCTTGTTATATTGTATTACTTCCGTGTCCTAGTAACTAAAATTAACCTATATGGGTGTTTTCTATTAGAAATGGGTTAGTTCAATATTTTAATATACTCATGACATGAATAATTCTTATACATAATAAATAGGCTAATAAAAATAAATATATTAGTGTTGAAAGTGTACTTTCTTATAAAAGGACATGTTTAGGATGGGGAATACTGAAATCTAATTTATAATAGGCAAATAAATGTATATTTTTAGTTGTGTAGTGGTGAATCATTAATTAGGGGAAATTGGGTAGTAGAGTGAGAATCTTGAATGATAATAAATTGAAAATGTGTTTCTATATTAACATTTGGATTCAAATAATTATTACAGTTAGTATTTAATGACGTGAGCCTTGTACATTTGATGAAATTAATGCTTAATGAAATTTTTTATTGTAATAAATTACTTGAAGTGATGTAGTTTATCAATTGTGGGGGGGATATGGTCAGCATATTTTTTATTAATTTCTTATCATAGTTTAATTATATTTTATGTTTTTTTTGTGTTTTATTATATAAATATTTTTGGAATATTTTTTTATATTTTTCTAAAAAAATACTTTAATTATTTGTTCTCTAATTCATGTCATTTTCCATGCATGTATATATCAATGATAGAGACAATAAACACACAAAAGGTTAAATAGTTCATAAAAAAGGATTTAAATCGTAGAGTGGGAAAACAATCATATCATTCATTAAATTTGAAAATCGACCATTTATCCTTTAATGGTCTCTATGACCCAGTGAATATATTCTTTATGTTAAAATATAGTGTGTTGATAAACTTGTTACACACCAAAGGAAACCGTCTTCGGTTCATATCATTCAATTTAAAACACTTATGACCTTGACATTATCATAGAATCTTTCCAATTTGGATTACATGGAAATGTAACAAAGAAAAATGTTTCTGCTTGTGATTCCAAAAATGAAAGGTTCATTACTAACTCATTCATCTCTATATTATATATTGTTAAATTTCACCAATTTAAACTAATATTGATCGACTATACTTCCACATATTAGACAAACCAATTATACTCTAACAATATGTATTTTAACCCTTGTGCATATAAAACTTCAATGGTGTCTTTAAATTAATCATAGAAATAACTAGAATCAATAGATAGAAAACCAATGCCACTGTTTTGTGTTACTCATTTTTCATTGACATATTTAATTCAATAATGAATGTCATTATATTCTATAGATTTATAACAAAGAGCCTTTATATATGGACCCTCATCTAGTTGGTTAAATTCATTTGTTAGTGTAGGGTTACGTAACTACCACAGGTTATGTACCTATATATTTTACATAATTCAATAAAAATTTAAAGATAAATAAATTAGTACTACACTTAAATCATAATGAAAATCCATTTATACATAAAAAATCCTTGACCCAATCATAAAAGGATACATAATGGTACTATTGAATTTTATAATCACTCACATGAGACATCTCTTCTTTCAGCTCATTAATGTGTTTCTGAAAAATGATAATGCCATGTTTAAATGATTAACTTTTATATGAAATAAATACATGTAAAAGTTAATCAATAAAAGTAATAAGACACCTACTTCATCAAGGGTGTAGCTAATAGAGTATTGAACAAGATATATTGATGAACTTGTACCTGTTCAATATTGTCCATATCAAATATCGTTCCTTCTCCAACTGGATCATCATGAGTATGACAAGGATTATCTAATTTTGTTTCAACACCAATGAGATATTTTTCAAAAAAATGTAGTTCACTCATCCATAAAATAATAATTGTTTATTGATTCCTCCAAAAAATCTCTATTACATACAAATCATTTCAATGTATTTAGATACCACTCAATAGGATATATCCATCTGAATTTCATTGGACCAGTAGCCATTAATTCATTGGTTAGGTGCACTGTAAAGTATTCCATGGAATCGAGTAATGAGGGTTTAAATATTTTCTGCATGTGACATAGAATAAGGAAAAATATATCCTAAAAAATTTTAAAATCACCAATTCATTGTTTTTTTTAAACAAAGCCATCTAAAAAAGTACTCATCCAAATCAACGGTTGAACAATATTGGGTGATAAACAATAATGAAATGTGATTGGAATTAATGTCTAAATTAGTTTGTGATTATAATGTATTTTCAACCCATGTGATTTCCTACTCGTCGCATTCACACACATGGAAATATTTGAAGAGTAACTATCAGGAACCTTGATAATCTTAAAAATGGAATTAAATTTCTATTTCTCTTTCTTACTCATAGTATACTGTTCAAGAGGTATGTATTCCTTGTTTCACTCACCCAACTATAAAAGAAATTATTTCATTAAATCTATTTCTTCTAAATCAAACTGCAGAATGACATGTTCCTTTTATTTTCCACTAAAAACTAAAATGGTCCATAATATATTATCACAATCATTTTTTCAATGTTCATGACATCCACATTATTCCTTAGTTTGTTTTTTTTTCTAGTAAGGGAAATTAAAAATAATAATTTTATTCTTCTAATTGTGACTACACCATCTACCCACACCATAAATATTGGGTATTTGATGAGCCAGTAAACCTAAAATTCATATACAGTGTGGATTCTTTCTTCCTCAATCTGCGATAATATTTCTACTCCTATCTTGATCTTTGGATATAGGTTGAATTCTCTAGAACCATAAAATTCCATTATTTCTTTTATAACTCTATGCTGAGGGGGAAGAAAATGTCTGTGACCCATGTGTGCCCAGTTTTTACAATGTTTAAGACATGTATAATGTTTAATTTTTTTAAATAAGGGAATGTTAACTCCCCTTTCATACTACAACTTGAAAAATCTTCATAAGCCCAGAAATCATTGATTTTCCACAATAAAGTAGCCTACAGTTTGAACCTTTATTTTGATTCACCATCGTACTTTATCACACCATCACCCCAAAATTCATTCAACTCATTAATCAATAGATGAAGGTAAATATCAATCTTTTCTCTCAGAATTCTAGGTCTATCAATAAGATTGTAATGTAATAGAAATTGTTATTTCATACAAATAAATGAAGGGATATTATATGAAACCAACACCATAGACCATGTTCTACAAGTTTCACTAACCATTGGACTGAATTCATTGAATCCATCTACTTCCAACCCTAATCGAACATTATATCTATCTTTAGAAAATTATGGGTGTCTCTGATTGAAATCAGGCCATGTAAGAGAGTCTTCTGTGTGGGTTAGTATATCAATTTAAATATTTATTTCCACATGCCATATCATTAATTTAGAAACATTAGATGACATAAACAATCTTTTCAACCTCAACTTCAGTATAAAGTAACACATTTTATTTATAGCATTTGGTTTCCCCTGTTTCATGGTATGACTTTGATGAGCCTGATTTCCTCCATTATCTTTCCACCTGAAAGAGTCCCAGACTGTACAATTATCCAAATGAAAATATTATTTTCTAAACAACATAAAGTTGTTATCACATGAATATATGGTCTCATATGTGAATCATAAGATCTCAATGAACTTATAATCATGGTAATATGACTCAAGAATCTTAGCATCTGTAGGATGTACTTTTTTCAATTACACCAATAGAATATTGAATGATGTATATGACCATTGATTCAAAATCTTCAAGTGAAACAACACTATGATAAATGAGAATTTAATGTAAATAGTACACCTAGAATATAATTCAATTTGTGCACCATCAAGTATTTCATAAAACCTCAAAGAATAAAGATCTACAAGAAGGCACAAATTGATATCACATGTCTCAAAATTCTAGATTTTAAGGCCTTCATGATCCAACCCACACACCATTTCGATAATAATTTCATTCATTATATAATTCATCCATACACTAAGATCTATATAAACTATTTTTGTATGATGGAAATGAATATATAATTCCCCATAACTAGTCCAAATCTTATAATTTTATAGAAACTTATTCAAGAATAGGTGCTCCTTCATGGTATCTCATATAACCTGATATTTATTTCACATATTTTCTTCATTGAATGATAATATAGTAATTTTTAAATCCTCTGGTGAAATCAATAAAATACATAATTCCCTCAAAATATTATCTTGATATTCCATCTGGAAGATCAATATGAATCTTATCCATATTCATATATGTACAAAAAGTAGTAACATTTACACAAGACTTCATATGGAATGAATTTTTTTAATATCATATCACAAAATATATTTAAAATAAAGAGTAACCAATTTCATGTGTACTTCAATTCATACTCATCCAAAATAAGAAAACAGTTCACAAATGACACAATTATCAAATTTTATGTTATATTTAATTATTTATACATTTTTTTTAAAAAAAATTTGATCTGTACATGACTAAATATTTTGTAGAGAGATGATTATAAATAATTGGATGACAAGAAACTTTAAAAAGTGAAAGATACAATAAAACATATATATTAATATATTAAAAATGGTTATTTTATAAATTTGGTTATCATAACACTAGACTACATAAAATTAAGTTATTAAACAATCTTTGTTATTTTACTGTATCAATAATTAAAATTTATTATAATTTAATATATATTTCTAATTTATAAAAAATTAAATTTTTTAATACACATTTAATATTTTAAATTACCTTTATAGAGGTTGTTTGATATAATTCCCTTTTTTGTTGGGAAAAAATAATGATGTATGTGATAGAAATTTTGGAATGTTATATGTCTTGAATAATGTAGAATAAATGTTGGTGGTTAATTCATGTGGAAAATTGATTTATTTAAATGTTTTAAAAAAGAAAAAAAGTATCTTATTGGTAAAATTTTCAACATAATTATAGTTATAAGATTATAATATAATAATAAATATTAGGATAATGAATCAAATCTTAATAAATATTATAATGATGAATATAAATGTATTGAAAATATAAAAATATAATCCTAAAGTTATAATATTTATCATCTTCATAATTATCATTGTCATTAAAATGAGTTTTAAAATATTTTTAAGTATAATCATCATAATATATGAAAAATAACAACATTTATTATCAACATTATCATAATCATCATTAAAATTAAAACGAATTTTGAAAATAGTCATAATAATTTTTAAAAAATACTAATGTTTATCATCATTATAAAAATTATCAAAATGTGTTTTGAATATATCCATTGTCAATTATGAAAAATAATAATATCTATCATCATTATCATCAATATTATAAGGTTTTTTCCTTGAAAATACATCTCGGACAACATATGTTCGACTCTCCATGGGTGCATGTTTGTGTATTTTAGTTATATTTCGACATTTACTAACCCATAAAAATTATTATAATTGGTTTTATTCTATTATACAGTAGAAATTGATTTTACCTATGAAATTTGTCAGGATAAAACAAATATTTTTAAGAGAATGAAAATTTTTATCAAATAAATTATGAATAAGTAATTAAAATGGGTAGGAAATTATGTATCAAATTTTGAACTAAGAAAATCAATTCAAGAATAATAGCGTTTACATCAGATAGTGCACTGAATATGGGATGGTAATGATATCATAAGCAGGGTTAGAGAGGGGGCGGCGATAATGACCAAGATAAAAGGAAGTGGCGATAGATGCTCTGGAAGGGAAACAACCAGGGAAAGCGAGAGGGCAGGGAGGGAATCTAGGATGAAGAGTCGGGATAGAAGGGGTTTTGGAGAGGGTTATGGGATTGGGGGTAGTGAGGGAGGATGCAAATCAGTTGCAATGGAAGATGAAGCTATGCGTACGATGGTGTGGGTTTGGAGGTTGGATGGATGGTGGTGGTGGCGAAGACTCTGGTTTGGGTGGGGGTGGGGTGTGCATGAGGGGGAGGGATGTGCTCAAGGGGTTGAAGGGTGGATGGGTGATGATGGCTATGGGATTAGTGGCGGTGGTGAGGGGGAGGGTTTGGGTGATGTGGATGGTCGCAAGATGGTGGGGTGTGCATGAGGGGAGGGGGAGGGGTGCTATAAGTAGGAAATTTTTTAGGTCCAGTAACCATATTTGCCTATCATCCATTTCAAGGGGTGTAGTTTCCCATATTTATAGGAGTGATTCTAGAGATTAGATACTATCAGTGGTGCACTAAGGTAGTATTGTGGGGAAACTATACCCCTAATCAGAGTGTGTAGTAATAGATAAAATAAATGGGTATCATACATCCATAGTAAACAACTATTTGTAACATAAATCAAACATCCAAATCAATAAAAATATTAAATTCTTAAGAAATACAGATATACAAAAATATGACTATCCACTAGGATGATCACAATTAAAAATAAATATAGGAATAAATAAAAGAATAGGTGGCCCTAATACATCCCTGAGCCTCACCTCTTATCAATCTCTAATCCCACTGAAACTGCTCTATCTTGATATCCAATAATGTATCGGTCCTCTTCCCATGGTATTCCTATGAAATGTTGGAGGTATTATCAGGAACCAAAGTTTCATTTCCACCCGATCAAGGTGTGAGTGCATAAATCTGTAGCTATCCAACAGTGAAGTATCGTACATAACCAATAAATGTAGTGTATGTGCATGTGACATAATGAAAATAAATAAATAACTACCACCATTGATCCTCGGGACCACAACCCGATCAAACATACCTTCTTTGACTAGTTATGGAGTGCCTTTGAACATATCACATAATCATACCGCCACTAAGGTGATCACACAGGATCATAGGAATTACCCTAGACATCCATACAAAATTAGCCCCAATAGCCAAGTTCCACATCGATGAAGGCTCAACTACTTGATCATAGGAATCATTGGAATCCCTCTAAACTCCATTTCAATAACCTCAAAGATGATTCCCATGTATCCAATTAAATCTTCATTCAATAACATACTCCATTTCATCTTTCCATCTTGCCAGATCCTAGCCATCATGGGCATCCCAATCAAATAAAAATATCATTAGGCATAATAGGTTAGATCCTAGGGGTGACCTAGTCATCCAATGTAAGTGATAATAATAATAATAATTATTATTATTATTATAATAACGCCCAAGTCTAATAGATGGATCATAGATTTTCCCAGCATCATAGAGACCCTTGGCATCTAAGGTGTCCCATCACATGGCTCAATAGTTGGATTTGGGAGGCACATCTAGGCATCCACATTGATATGATCATCATCATCTTATATATGATCTCAAAAGATGGACCCAAGAATCCCAATTAGGCATCCATAAACGTATCATGACCTCACCAAGGGTGTTTACCTTATCGATCTTTGACTGTTTCCCATTTTGATATTTATAATTAACTTAGGGCATACATTGTATTAATAATATTTATATATAAATATCATAAAGATGGTTGGACATAAGTTTAACCAGGGTTTCAAACTATGGTCAGACTCCCAGGATAATTAACCAACTCGAAACGACCTAAAAATTTCAAATCATCAATCTAGGTTCTAAGGTGACAATCACGATCATCATTATTGGTTCCCAAATTCCCCCTCTCACTAGGGTCACAATTCAAATGGGAACCTACTAGAGACCCAAAGGCCACATCATGGCCTCTTTAGACTCATAGGCGAGTCACACTATAGAGATGGCCTTAAGCTCAATCCCTTTCCAAGGCATCCTAAGTCAGTCCAAATACTTAATTTATTTTCTAGTCTCCCCAAGAACTAAACACTTATGTAATCACAACCCAGTGGAGGAGGAACACACACCTCATGGTCCTCTCAATTAGCTTTATGGTTCTAGGTCATCACAAGATTTATTATGGCCTACATGGGACAAGAATTATATTTCAAAACATTCCTTCATAAGGAAGTGTCTCAGGGAACATATTAAAGGTTAACTATGGCCTACCTTGGACAAACAAATACTTCCAACACACTCCTTTATATGGATGTGTATGATGGATCCTACACTAATGCCACTATCTCAAATTCATTTCATTTTATTTTTATTACACACATCACGGGGTTCCTATTTTCCAAGGAACATGAAACAATTTATATTATCATCCATCGGTAGTTGAGAAAAAAAACCGTTACATGAGGGTCCATCATTGAAACACCTACGGATTTTAAAATAATTCTATGTTTGATAGTGTACTAGACACACAACACTACAATAAAATGAGCAACACAATATTACTATTTTATATGACAGTTGTCACCTATCCATTAAATTGGTGGGTATGAATACGATCAACCATATAATGATATATATATATATAAAGTTCCCACTCAATAAAAATATATTGATTTATTCTCAAAAAACAATTACTCAATTTTTAATGAATTAATTTAATGCTTTAAAATTATATTTTCATCAAAAATGATTTTTTATGTTTTTTAAAGAAATATTAAAATTAATTTATTGAACTTATAGAAATATTATTTGAAAAAAAGTACATGAATTTTTAATTCAAAATTTCAAAATTTTCTAAGGATAAAATTTTGGGATTTTTCTAAAAAGGTTGATTTTTAATGAATAGTAAATAGAGTGATTTATATTGAAAACTATATTTTTTTCAATGATTTAAAAAAATTACATTTTATTTTAAAATGGATTCAATTTAATATAAGTTCTATAATATTATTAATAATCCAATTATGTTTTTTAGTAAATTTTTTGGTTTAATTTGTTATAAAGAATATTTATACTTAAAAAGGCATTTTTATGAAAAATTGTTTTTATGCACACAAAGGTATTTTATCTTAATAAATTAAATAAATCAATTTTGGGGAATTATTTTAATGAAAAAATATATTTTATATTCTATAAAATGTTTTAACACTAATCTAATATTTTTTTAGTCATGAAATGAGAATAAATCCAGTTATATACTTAAAAATGTATTTTTCTAAAAATCTCTTTTCATCACATTTTGTGAGATTATTTTAAAATTAAAAATTTCCACTTATATAAAATAAATTTTAAATATTCCATATTTGGAATTAGGAGGTTCAATTTTTTTAAATAGGACCCATTTATTTTTTTTCAATATGAACAGTAACCTTAGTAAAATATATCACCTTGGAAAAGGGAAAATCAGGTTAAACTAGCTTAAAACTAGATGTTATGGTCACCATTTTTCATATTATTTCTTATTTTGTGAATTTAATTTTACGTCTATCACATCATTCTTTATATTTAACTATTTAATAGAAACTTTTCACTGAAATTGATCTATAAAATATTTAAATCAAAGAATGTTACAAAAAGTCAATGTAACATCCCAGGTAAATAAAGAACCTGAAAATTTCATATATATTAATATTTTTGAATTAAATATTAATTTTAATTTCAAGGGGATTATATGTCCGATAGCATACTCAAAACGCAGAAATGGGTTTATTTGAAATCTTACATTGCACACAACTTTGAGTTATACCAAAAAATAATATAATATTATTATTATTTTAAATGGTAGTTAATGCCTTGCTATTGTATTGGCAGGAATTAACATAAATAACTAACACATGATTAAACATGTTTTTTAAATGTTTTTACTTTTATCCAATAAAGGGTAAATATGGTAAATAAGGGTAAAAAAATAATATTATAATATTATTAAATTACCCTAACACGTATCCTAACCCTCTTTTATGATACATTTCCGACCATGGGAATCCTTGGATCGATTTTGGGACCTCATGGAGGCACTTGTAAGTGAAAATGACATTTTATAAAAATTAATTTAATGTTAAGGAAAATGTAACATAAACATATATATTTTAGCAAACCAATTTTTATATGGGGTTATAAAAGTGATATTTTTTACTATAAATAGTCATTATAAATCTGTAAATATTTCATACATCATGATATTTTATTTATAATATTTAAACATTAAATAAATAAATTTAATTATGACACAATGGTGATGCAGTGATTTCTTCATTAATAAAAGATTAAAATAAATGATATTATAAATATAAAAATAAATTTAATTTTGTTATTTTGAGGTTATCCAAGAATTTTTTGGATTATATTAACATGTTATATTTTTTTAATGAAGTTTTTTCGTATCAACCATATTGTTAAGTATTTTTAGAAAGTCATGATATGAACAGTGTCAAAATTGACATAATTCATATTTTAAAATATAAAATATTTTATTAAATATTATAAAATTACAAAAAAATATAAGATTCAAGAAAATAGTTATCATAAGTCTCATATTTTATTAATTACTCTTTATTTCTATATTTTTCATTTTTTCGTAACTATTTTGATTCATAAAGTGCTAAATGATTGATAAAACAGTAAGAGTAAAAAAGGGTTAAATAAAAACGATAAGGATTAAAAAATATCCAAACCCTTTAAATTTATTATTGGATGATTTTATTTATACTTATATTCATATTATATTTTAATTTAATTACTTTTTGACCTTTTTAAACCAAAAAGTGTTTTATAATAAAATAATACTTTCAAAATTTCCTAAAGAGCCTCTCCTCCCTCTTATTAAAGGACACCACATCTAACCCATTACACACACCAATCAAGACCATTTGATCATCAAAAATATGATCCAATAAGCTCCAAAAATCCCCCTATTCCTCCTAGAATATTATGACTAGGAATAAGTAAATTAAATAAATCCTTTTGGATCAAATCAAAGAGAGTTACACGTTTTAAGAGATAACGTCTTCTCTAAAATTTCTTTCCATTATTCTACTTATTCACTCCATATTATATTATTTTTCTTTGATTAAATAAAACCAGTATCCTCAGTATACTATGTTGTTTTTATGATATGTATTCAAACTACACTTACACCCACCTCCATCTAATGGGTATAGAACATACTATTTCTGTGGACAGTGAACTACTGCCGCACGAAACGCTGATTGTTTAGTTATCTTCTACCGCCTCTCGTGGTGGACATTATGAAGACACTATATTTATATGCGATATATATTATATTTATATTGTCTCTCTTATTCGGAAATTTTTCATTTATTTCATACATTTATGATTTCCATAATAGGTAAATATGATAATCTCATTTGAGGATGTGCGGACTACCGCCCCCTCAAATTGATATGACTCGTTCAGGATATACATGGAATATATAAATGATGGAATTAATGAAATTATGTAACAAATATATAATAGATATTATACTATAATTATAATATACCTATGTATCATTTATTTTTCATTCCTTTAAAAATGAAAAAGAAATGAAAGTAGCGTTCATGCGTACGTATGACTTACCGTCTCCATGAATGGTACATTTTATTTTCTTATATCCAAATGTTATAGATTATTATAAATAAATATATACTGGATATAAATACATATATACTGGATATATACGATATTTAAATCATGAATACTATTCTGGAGATAATGTAATTTTGACCACATGGACAATTTGTAATTATAACAAGTTCATTTTTTACTAAAGTTACGAACATCGACAAAATGTCTGATATGAACTCAAATAATTTACTGAATTATTATAGGAAGGTAATAAGTGATATAAAAGTAATATAAAAATTTAAAAAGGTTCTTATGAAAGTACAAATTAACTTAATTTTATTATTCAAGAAGAACAAGGAACATACGAGACAAGTCAGACTCGAGGTAAGGGACCCTTTCACCCTCATCCTTTAGTCAAACTTATATTATGTTATGTCTTTAAATTCCATTTTATTATTTTGGGATATGTTATTATATATCTTTATTGCTATAAATTTTATATTCAAGTGATTATAAACCCTTTTCTCTCTCATCAATGCATTTTTTGAATTTTTATGTGACGCCGTTAGGCTGCCGAATTTTTGTAAGGGAACTTCTTAACCCAATTTCAATTATTTGGGTTAAACTTATACTTCTTGATTATTTCATGATATGAATATGTGTGAATATCCTATGATTGTTTTAAACTTAATATATACTTATATTGTGTGTATTTATATTTTTCACACATAATTATGTCACTGATTTATCCTTAACCTAATGATACAATCTTTGTAAGGGACTTCATTTCAATCTCCTTTCATTGAGGAATGTTTTGATAATATATACCTCCTTATTTTATATGTCATATAAACCCATTTTACATGTATTTTCATTGAAAGGGAATTTCTTTTTATGAATCATTTTAATAAACGACAAAAGGAATGTCTCGTTTTAACATACATGGTGACAATGACATTTCTGCCACTATGAGCATTATTTGATATTTGGCTTCCTTAACATGATGTAATGTTTTTAAAAAGGAAAATAAATACCATATACTCTTTTTACATATTTTGGTATTTAAAATGGTTTTTGATAATGGATTGATTATGTCAATATATTTAAATGATATATTGTGATTGCAATGTGGAAATGTAATCTTTACTTTTTTGCTTATGTTATGTGTTATGATTATGTTATGGTTCTTAGGAAATTTTTACATATACGGGTGGTTCCGTGATAAACCTATGGTGGGTGAGCCTGAGATATCTCTCCAATTCATTGGGTAACATGACGTAGGAAAACATTAATGTTTATCTTAAAAGATTTAGGGAATATACTATTATGGTTATTCCAAACGTAACTCCCTATATAGCTTTTAAAGCTACAATGTAATTTTGTTATGGATGCCACAAGTTAACTTTATGATTTATGATTTTTATGTGTTATTCAAAAATCTTATGATTTCATGAGGTATGTTAAAGAATTTATGTTTTGTATGTGTTGTTGGACTAATGTTTTCTTTCTTTATTTTATAACCCTTAATGATCTTTTTATGCTCATCCCAAGTTTTTGAAATGTTTTTTTCATAGGGTATAAGGAAGGGTAAGAGAAAGGAAGAATTCAAGGAGATTTATATCAAGAAAATAAATCGTGTTTTTTTTAATGTTTTTATTTTATGAAAAAAATGGATACTGAGTAGAAGTGTCTACTTTGTAATATGTTAGATATAATGTAATAGTTATGGCCTAATTATATAAAACTCTAAACTTGAAAGGATACTCAATGTGAATTATTAACTTAACTCAAGATTATGTAATGTATTAATGCTGGGGCCTTATAGTCTCTCCCGTAGTTTTAACTATATATTACATGTCTAAATTGGGTCAAAAGAATGTTTTGAATGAATATAAATGTTTATTTTGAGATTAATGAAATTATTTTTATTATAAAAATTTATTTCTAATTTTTAGTAATTATTTATTTACCTTAAATGATTATACAACACTGATTCAATATATATTTAATTTATAAGAAAATATAATAAATGATTTTAATAATATTAAATGTAATATAATCTGAGTGAGTTTTTCAGGACCTACCCATTGAGGCCTACTTAGCTGGCGATAAGGCAAGTGTGACTAGCACAAGCACACCTCAAGTAGGCTAAGGGCTGGAAACTAATGCCGAGTAATAATAACAATCACATGGGACTCCTTAGCCTAAGGTACCTGTACACACACACACACAAATCCAAAACCATAAAATGATGAAATGTAAACTAAAAATGATACCAAATTCATGCATACATATAAATATAAAAATCCAAATAAAAAAATATTGGGAGGTGATATGGTCTAAAATCAAGACCACTGAAAATAGTAAATAATTCTGACCTAATATTAAGAGGGGAATATAATGAAATGTGAATATTGGAATGAACCGAAATCTATATAACCCAAATCTAATATTCATTTTCTCCTACTCCATAAAGAACCCGGTCAAATAGCTGGCTGTCTATATAAAACATGAAACATTTAGGAAGAGGCCATGCTGAGGTAAGTATAAAAATACCCAGTAGGACACCCCAAAATCACTAAGCATAAAGTATTAAGAGTAGTGTGCTCATCATAGGATATATCAATCAGAAAATGATACATAAAAATAAAAAATCTAGATATAATTTATAGCTGACTCAGTCTCATGATAAGGTCACAATGAAATTGCTAGCCTAAGATTCTGTTCGAGAGTTTGTAACTACACTCGCTTGGGTAAAACTAACTCTGTGAGTCTGATAGCACTGATGACATCCATCCAAGAATTCATGGTCATTAAATATCTCCATAAAAATTATAGGTTAAAAGACTAAAGATATAGATACATTTATTGGGATCACAGCCAAATCCATAGGGTATACCAATAACCCAATCTGGATTATCTCGCTAAGTTGGGGATCAATACCCATGTAAAGATGGTTATGCCGATTATGAGAACCCAACCTAGTGAAAAAGGTAAATAGAGGATCCTATCCTAGCCTTTGGTAGGGGTTCCTAAAATATTTTATGAAACTAATCTTTTATATAGTGTCACAATCCTATGCTCATGACGTAATTCCATTCTATACCCTCTATAACACTATAAGATTTTAAAAGAATAAAATTATGTTAGATTACATTAGTTAAATTAAATGATCATCTTAAACGAGAATGTAACACCTTGATACATTACAATATATTTAGTTTTAAAAAAATTTAATCTTTTCAATATCTTTTAGTACACAAAACCACAAGATTTTGTTATGTTCGATAGCATATTCAACACGCAACACCACGCTTAAATGACCCATGATATATATAATCATTAAAACTTAGCTATTAAATTGGATTGTATTAAGAGTATTAACAATATTATAATATAAATATGTATATATATATAAATTTAACACTCAATATAATATATTTATAAATTTTTAATAAATAATCAACTAATTTTTAGTGAATTAATTTTATTCTTCAAAAATATGTTTTCTTCAAAAATGATTTTTATTATAATTCATGGAAAAAATATTATAATTATTTTTTTGGAAATATTAAAAAATTTATTTGATTAAATTAACATATTTTTTTATAATTATAATATCAAAATTTACTTTGGGTGAAATTTTTGGGATTTTTATGAAAATATTTATTCTTGAGTGTATAGTGAAAAAATTCTATTTTTTTGTAAAAAAACCTCATTTTTTTTCAACAAATTAAGTAATTTGAAAGTACCAGTATATTTTAAATATGATTAAAGTAATAAGAAGTATTATTTAGTTACATTGAATCCACTTATTTACTTTTAAATCAATTTTTTTTAGTATAAGTTTGTTCTTGGGTTTAAAAACGATATTTTTCTAAACATTGTTTTAAAATACATAATGTTTCTTAATTTTAATTAATTAAAATGATCCCTAATGAGGAATATTTTAAATGAAATTTATTGATTATATATCAATAAATATTAATTTATATTCATATAATCATTATAATTTTACAAGGAGTTAATATAAAATCATCTTATTCTTGAAAAACCACACTTATCGAAAACCCGTTTTTTCATCGCATCTGTAAGTTTTGTTTTATATTTAATTTTTAAAAATTTTAGGAAATTTATTTGTAAAAATATAATTTATATTTGAAATCATAATTTCATAATTATATATGGTTAATTTTTTTATAATTTCTTGAAAAGTTTCATTTTTGATGAATAGTGAAAAATATTGAATTTTAATAGAAAATTGCCTTTTCATTTAAATTATTTAAAAATTAAAATTATATTTTAAATTGGGTTTAAAGTAAAATTAGTTAATTTATATATTTATTAATCCAATTTAGTTCATTTTAACCATTTAAATATTGAAATTGGATATAAAAACTATGTAAGCATTCAAACATTTCTTCTTCAAAACTCCACTTTCTCGGTTTGTCTACGTGATTAATTTTAAAATAAAATTTTTAACTTATTTGAATAAAATTTGGAAAAATGGATTACATATTTTTAATCATAAAAATTTATATTTTTTAATATTATCAATTTTATTTTTTTCCAAATTGAATGGTGAATATAGTAAAAATTAATTACCACAGTTTGAGTAAAATTGTTTTTACCGGGGATTAAACTAAAAATATGAGGGAAAATATTACCTATATACTAGTAAAAATTTTTTTAGAAATATTTAGAAAAATAAAAATATATTTTTCTATAACTGATCATTTTTTACCCTTTTTACAAATGAAAAACATGGAAGCACTCAATTCGTCTAAAAAATACCAAGTGTGTCCTCTCCCCTACTTATATAAGGCCACTCCTTCTCCTCTATTATTCACACCGTAAAACCTCTTTGGGTTGCAAAATACCAACCAAAAGTACTTAAAAATTTCCCCCACTCTCATCCTAGAAGATATATTTTCTATAAGAATCCAATCTCATATGGATTTAGTTTAAACCTAAAGAGGATACTCGAAGAAGAGGTAAAGTTCTTCAATGAGCATCTTTATTTTATTTCTTTATAAACCTCATTAAATTATAATTAAAAGATGATTATATAATATCATCAGTATATTAAATATATTGGGATGTTTTTATAATATTTTCATGACCTAAAACCATCTCCACTTCCATTGAATGGGTTACAAAAACATCATTCATGTGTACGGTGGGCTATCACCTCAGAAACTGATGTCATTAATTCTTCCATTACCACCTTTCATGGTTGTATATGATGATGGATATAAAATATATATATTATATTTATAAAATATGTTTACTTATAGAGTCATTATATCATTTACATTGTTTTAATTTCTATTTCCTAGGGGATACGATAACATCGTTCGTGTGTACGGAGGACTACTGCCTCGCAAAGTGATGTGATTTATTTTCTCATTAACACTTCACATGAAAGGTAATAAGGATAATTTTAATTATTATATGTGATTTATATGACATAATTATGATATTATGACATATTTATCATTATAAAAGTATAATATATCATTTCAATTTTTGCACTAAAAAGATTATAACATCGTTCGTGTACGTGTGGACTACCGCCTTTATGAAGCGTTGCGACACTCTTTTAATCACATACCACATGGATGATATATATAAATATATTTATATAAATAATATAGTATATATGATATTATTTTTGTTATTTAATTACTAAATATTAGTTACTTATTTATAATTTTCATTGAAAAATGGAAACGTTACTCATGCGTACATATGACCTACCACCCCCATGATCATAACAAAATTAATTTTTCATAACCATATTTAATGATTGTATTTAAAAATATAAATGATGAAAAAAATGATATTTATGTCATTATTATTATTCTGGAGATATCATTGAACTATATTATATGCACAAGAATCTGTACTTTCATAACAATGCATGAATGATAAAACAAAGTGATTAACACCCAAAACAATGGAAATAATGAAACATTATTAATGAACATGTTGTAAGATGTTATAAAAGGATCATATAACATATAATAAATATTAATATTATTATTTAATAATTTAATAACATGTGTAAAACCACTATACATATGTATAAATCATGTCCAACCAAAAGGAACTGTGAGGTAAGGGATTTTCTTCTATCTTTTTTACTTTGGTAAGACACATGCCATATTGACAAACTATTTATTTTATGTAGTTTATATACTAACCATCAATGTATTTTTTTAATGATTCTACTGAAAATTATTTGGATTTATATATCGATTTTGGGATCTCTCTCTCATGGGGATTACAATTCAAAGTTACCAAGGTGGTAAGAGTTTTATGCTATAATATGACCATTTATCAGGATTTTTTATGATTAAGTCTATAATGTTGAAATATTATGATCTAACTCTCTAAAATTAAAATTAATTTTCTTATTCTATGTATATTAATGACATTTTCATGTAATATTACCATTTTTCCACTCTCTGGTATTTATAATAATTTAATCAAATGTTTTAAAAAAAATATTCTTTATTTATCTCTTCGTTCGAAAACCCTTTTTCTTAGAAAAACATGGCTTTTAAAAAAAATTCAAAAAATATTTTTAGAATTCATAAAATGATTTATTAAAGGAAATTTTACCCAGTTTTGTCTTTTTTAAAAAAAATCAATGTAATCTTTATGCCATTTTCCAAAAAATTCTCGTTTGGATTTTACCAAAAATATGAAAGGAATATTTATTTTAACGTGTATGGAATGAACAGAACTTTCCACCGTCATCACCATTATTTTATTTTATTATTCCATTATAAGTTTTTGAGGATATTTTAAAAGAAAAATATTTTCAAAATGTTTTAAAAGTATTGTTTCAAAATGTAATGTATTTTTTCCTCACGAAATGTTTTAAATTATTTTTAAATATTCCTTTATATTTTTTCTAGGTTGTTTTCAATGAAAAGGATTTTCACAATATTTTTTGAATTATTAGTTTTAAAAAATATATTTTCAAAATGAAAAGTTTATTTTCCTTAAAATTTATTTAATGGTATTTACATTCATCAATTTCCACAACCCTTGTTGTTACTTATGCTCTAATTAGTATTTTTTGTAATGATACCATCCTAATAATTTCTTTGGATGGATTAAGATTATTTCAAAGAGATATTTGTGGAACCCATTTATTTTCCATGGGTTAATCATGTTTTAATTAGATTTTTGTTAAACCTATTACTTTTCCATAGGTTAACCATCTTTCAAAGAGATTGTTATAGAAACCATTTCTTTTCCATGGCTTAATCATGTTTCAAATATATTAACATGAAATCCTTTTCTTTTCTATGGGTTAATCGTCATACAAAAAGAATAATGATTGTTTTTATGAGTTTATAATGAAATAAAATATATTTGTACTTTATTCATGTTATGTTTCTTGTATATTACTTAGACAATGGGGTATTACTTATAAAATCAGGTGGTCCTGTTATATCTTATACAATGGGGTGGCCCAGATAGATCCAGGTGAACCTGTTATAGATTAAATGATGGGTGTACCCAGATAACCCTCTAATGAACTAGGAAATTTGCATTGACTTAATAGGCAAGAAGGAGGGAGTTACCTAAGGTTTTCTCCTATTTATTTAACTGGGATCTAGTTATTTATGACATGGGTTTAACATGGGTTATGAAGAAAAATGTTCTAAGATACCAATACATTTTTTTGATTCTTGTTATGGGTTTATAAAATTTCTTACGATCGATATTGATATTACATGGATCATGATTACTGATTCTGACATCTCTTTCCCTTTCCATGTTTTTATATTTGATGATCCAGGTATTTATGGGTATTATTTATTTTATTATTCACTAATACACTCTAATTTTGTCATTATACCCTTAAATCACTTTTATTCTCATTGGTGAAATTCAATTGTTAATACTTATGTTTACCCTTACTAAGCATTTGAACTCACCCTTATTATTTTTACTTTTTTACCAAGGTATCAAGAAATGATTTTGAATGAATTATGTTTGTAATTACTTCACATGAAAGATGATGATGACTTAATTTGAAATAAGGAAAGATGAATTATGTGGGAGAACTGCTCATTTAACGACATGGGTATTATTTGTGTAGTAATTTTTATTAATTATCTAAAACACTAAAACTAAAAGGTACTTGAGAATGTTAGTGATCCATTATTTCCTTTTTATATTGTATGTTTTCAATGGAAAAAATTGGGTCATCTCCATCGATATCAAATCTGAAAATGTAATGTAATGATTTTAACACGGAATCTAGGAGTGCGGGTTTGGGATATTTGTATTTGATATTAGAGGAAATTTTTAGATAATTTCGGAGATATACAGATTTTTATGTGATTTTATCATAAGAATTATGGATACTATCATAGGGTTATAAGCTTGAGTATTATCTTGAGTTCAAATTCTTAGACACCCCTTTGAGTATTTAATCAATGAGATTCTAAAGTGATTAATGAAATTTTAGTAGATGTTTTAGTAGGTTGAAGTTTTTTTAAATACATGGTTTAACAAAAAGTATGCATTTAAATTTTTTAAAATAAGATTAAAGGAATAGATAACCTTTAGGGTTTATATGATCTTGGATATTGAGAACACAAGTTTTATAATATAGATAACCATAGTATTGAAAAGTGATTTGGTGATTATGTGAATGAAGTTTTCTCAAAAAAAGATCACCATTTTGAGGCTTAAATATGAATGGTATGAGATAACCATTGATGTAAAAACACTTTAATTTTGAGTTTATTGAGGTTATTTGGGATATAAGTTTATAGAATGATTTAGTTCCAACCATGGGAATTACTATTGAATTTTGATGATTAATGTATCATATGAAGGTTTATTTATTTTTGGGAATTATCTTACCGTGTGCAAACCATTTTTTGGTGAATGTCTAAAGATATTTGGAATATCTTTTTATCCTTTATATGGTTATGTGGTCTTTAAAAGTTGATTTTAACAATTTATGCATGAATAATTCATCTTCAATACTCATTTATTAGAGAAAAAGATGAGACTATGGTGGAAATTCAAAAAGGATAAAATTTTACTCATCAAGTATGTATATTTCCTTATGATCTTGTTCTAGATGGAAAATAATTCCTCAACTATAGTAAAAGTATCTTGAAACAAAAATGTTATCCTATTAAATTTATATATAAAGAATTATATGGTCTTTTAGATCATCATAGATTTATGGTGTTGATACCCTTAACTTTCCATTGATATTTCACTTTCTTGTGATCAATGACATCAATCAATCTCTATAATTATTTATTTTTTTTCCATTCCCACCCATGTTGTCTAATTTGGAATCCTAGTTATGTTTTATTCCATATTACCTTTGTACTTCCCTTTCTACCTTATTAAGAGGATGTTTTATTAACCATTTTTATGATGTTGGTTTAACACAAAATAATTTCCAAATGAACATCCACTGATTATCGAGATAAATTTTAAATTGCAAGGAAGTAATTTATTAAAGGGTGGGATATAAAGAACTGAGATTTTAAAAGAACAGAAACTATATTCGATAGCTTAAGCAACACAAAACACTTAACATAGAAAAGAATGTAACTCCCAGAGACTCTATGATATAATTCTTTTTAAAGAAATATAATATCTTTAATAGTTTTAAGTGCATGAAACGCTGATTTTTTTGTTCGATAGTGTATTCAACACATAACACTAAGCTTAAATAACCCATGATATATATAAATCTTAAAACCTAGTCATTAAATTGGTGGGTATGAATACTATTATCTTGTTTATAATATATATATATATATATATAAATGTGACACTCAATATAAGCTAATGATAAATTTTTAGTAAATAATTAATAAAATTTTAGTAAAGTAATTTTATTATTCAAAAATATGTTTTCTTAAAAAATATTTTTATTGATTTTCATGGAAAAAAAATATAATTATTTTTTGGAACATTTTGAAAATTTATATGATAAAAATAAATTCATTTTTTTATTCACTATTTCAAAATTTACATTGGGTTAGATTTTCATATTTTTTTAAAAATATGGATTTTTCAATGAATAGTGAAAAAAACAATTTTTATAAAATTGTCATTTTTTCAAAAAATTAAGTAATTTAAAAGTAAAAATAGGTTTTTGAATATGATTTAAAGTATAATAATAATAATTTATTTTTTATTTAATCTACTAAATTACTTTTTAATCATATTCATGTTGGGTTTTAATATAATATTATTTTTGGGTTTAAAAACGGGATTTTTCGAAAAAAAATTAAAATGAATAATTTTTATCCATTTTAATTAATTAAAATAATCCCTAATGAGGAATGTTTTAAATTAAATTCATATAATAAATATAAATAAATTTTAATTTATATTCAAACAATTATTATTATACATAGAGTTAATATAAATTCATCATGTGCTTGAGAAAAATGCACTTATTGAAAACTGGCCTTTTCATTGCGTCTGTGAGTTTTGCTTTAAATTTAATTTTTTAAACTCATATAAAATGAATTGAAAAAAATAAATTTTTTTAAATATTCATTTAAATATTATATAAGGGTAAATTTTTGAAAATTTTCTAAAATGTATAATGTTTTGATGAATAGTGAAAATACTAATTTTTAATTGAAAAATGCATTTTCATTTAAATTATTTATAAAGTTAAATAATATTTTAAATTTATTTTTAATTAAAATTAGTTTAACTATATATCTATAAATCCAATTAGTTAATTAAAACTATTTTAATATTGGAATTGGATATAAAACATTGTATACTTTTGAACATTTTCACTTTAAAAATCTCTTTTCTCATCACGCATGTGGGATTAATTTTAAATTAAAATTTTTACAATTATCTGAATTTAATTTGGGAAAATTGATTTCTTATTTTTAATCAGATTAATTTATATTAAATAATATTTTCAAATTTATTTTTTATCAAAATTAATAGTGAATATAGTAAAAAAATAATTATCCCAGATAAGGTAAAAATGGGTTTATCAGTGGTTAAACTAAAAAGATAAGTGTAAAAGTAACCTACACACATATATAATAACTATTTTATTGAAAATATTATACCATTAATCCTATAAGGTTCTAAAATTTTCCTTTTTGGACCCTTGTGACATATGAAAGATGTGGGAGCACTCAATTCTTTTTCAAAAATACTAAGTGTTTCATATCCTCCTTTATAAAAGGCCACAACTATACTCTCTTCTTAAAACCTTAAAACATATTTTTATTAACTAATTAATGCACATATAACTTCCCAAATTCCCTCCCATAATCCTATAATCCTTATTTTGTACATAGATTCAAACCGAGTAAATCATTAGTGCAAACCTAAGGAGGATACTTAAAGAGGAGGTAATGCTCTTCAATGAGCGTCTTTATTTTATTTCTTTCTCCACATCCATAAATTATTATTAAAAAATGTGGATGTAATAACCTTAGTATCTTAAATAAAATTTTATATTTTTATAACATGGTAATTACCAAAAATCATTTCCACTTCCATCAAATGGGTTATGAAATCATCGTTCGTGTGTAAGGCGGACTACCGCCTCACGAACTGATGTGATTCGTTTTTTCATTAACACATTTCACGGTTGTGTTTGATGATATATATAAAGTATATATATATATATATTATATTTATAAAATATTTATTCCAATTCATTATTTATATCATATAAATATTTTTAATTTCTATTCCGTAGGGGATATGATAACATTGTTTGTGTGTACGACAGACTACCACCTCATGAAGCGAAGTAATTAGTTTTCTAATGAATGATTTACATGAAATGTAATAAGGATAATGTTAATGATTCTATGTGATATACTTGACATAATTATGATATTAGTTACATATTTATCATTCTTAAAATATAATATATCATTTTATTTTTTACACTAAAAAAATGATAAAATCGTTCGTTCATGTTTGGACTACGGCCTTCAAAAACCGATGTGACTCTATTTTAATTACCACAACACATGGATGATATATATATTTATATTTAAAGAAATAATATATTATATATGATATTATTATAATTATGTAAAGATAAAATATAACCTATCACTTTTTTATAATGATCACAAAAAAATGGAAATGTTACTCATGTATAGGTACGACCTACCGTCCCCATGATCATAATACACTTCATTTTTCATAACTATATTCCATGATTGAATTTAAAAATATAATTTATGTATAAATATTATAATTAAGTAATTATTATTATTTTGTAGATGATATAACAATATTATATTCACTATAATAGGTACTTTCATAAAAAATCATGAATGAGAACATAAGGCGATTAACACCCGAAACAATGAAAATATCAAAGGATTATTAACGAATAGGTAAAAATATGTTATTAAAGGATCATATATGATATTATAAATATTAATTTTGTTAATTAATAAGTGAATAACATGTTTAAAACCAGTATATATGAAGATAAATCATGTTCAACTAAAAGGATTCACGTGGTAAGGGATTTCCATCTCACTTTTTACTTCTTTGAAACAAATTCCATATTCACCATCTATTATTTTATGTGGTGTGTATACTACCCATGAATTTATTTTATGATTCCTATGCTAAAAATTATTGGTATTTACATTTCCATTTTAGGATATCTATCTCATGAGGATTTCGATTCAATTTTACCATGGTGGTATGATTTTTATGTACAATCTCATCGTTTATCAACATGTTTATGAATATGTCTCAAATATTGAAATATTATGATCTAATTATCAATAATTGTCATGAATTTTCATTTTATTTGGATATTTAGGATATTTTCAAATAATAGTACAATTTTTACACTCTTTTGTACTTATAATAATTGAGAAAATGCTTTTATGTAAAGTCGTCTTCATTTCTCTCTTCGATTGAAAACCCCTTTATATCCAAAACCCTGATTTCTTAAAATATTTTCAAAAAAATGATTTTATAGTTCTTTAAATGATTTAGTAAATAAATGTTTACCCATTTTTTTCTTCTTTAATTTTTGTTGAAAGGAATCTTCATGTATTTTTCCAAACAATTCCTATCCATATTTTATTTAAAATATAAAAGAAATATTTTTTTAACATGTACAACATAAATGATATTTTTCACTATCATGAATATAATTTCTTTCTATATTTCTTTATAATTTTTAAAGTTTATTTTAAAATAAAATTATTTTCAAAAATTTAAATTTTTTTTCCAAAAGGAAATGATTTTTTCCTCAAGAAATGTTTTTATTGTTTTTTAAAGATTTATTTATTTGTTTCCAAGGATTTTTCTAATGAAAATAATTTTTGCAATAATTTTTTGAATTATTAGTTTTTAAAAATTAATTTTCATAATAAAAAGGTAGTTTTATGAAAAATATATTTAATGGTATTTCTATTCATCTATATCGACAATCCTTGTTGTTACTTATGCCCCAATAGGGATATTTTGTAATGATACCATCCTCATTATTTCTCTGTATGGATTATGATTGTTTCAAAAAAAATTATTATGGAACCCATTTATTTTCCATGGGTTTATCATGTTTCAATGATATTTTTATGGAACACATTTATTTTCTATGGGTTAACCATGTTTCAAAGAGATTGTTATGGAACCCATTTCTTTTCCAAAATTTAATCATGTTTCAATGATATTGACATGAAACCCATTTCTTTTCCATGGGTTAATCATGTTATGAAAGGAATAATGATTTTTTAAAAGGTTGAGATTTAATCCCCCTTTATTTAATATAAAAAAGAGAAGACTTATTTTAAAAATGGGAAAAGAGAGAACCCATTACAAATAAGGGAAAATTCCTTAAAGAAATAATATAGTGTCGAGTGACCTTGTTATATCTTATACAATGGGGAAACCCAGATAGAATTGGGTGAGACCATTATAGCTTATATGATGTAGTGTCCTAGATAAAAATGGATGAGTCCATTATACCCTTATACACTTCTAATACTCATTGATGATGTTCAATTGTTAATTCTTATGTTTACCCTTATTGTGCATTTTATCTCACCCTTCTTATGTTTCCTTTTCCCAAGGTTATTAAGAAAATATTTTGAATGAATTATGTTTATAAGTATTATATATGGATGATGATGATGACTTAATGAGAAATAATGAAATAATGGCTAAGTGGGATAAATGATTTTTTAACAATATGGGTATTATTTATGTATAATTTTATCCTAATTATATAAAACTCTAAACCTAAAAGGTCCTTGGGGATGTAAGTGTTCCAATATTTACTTTTGATATTGTATCTTTTGGATGGTTAAAATTGTTTCACCTGCATCAGTATCAAAGATGGAAATGTAAAGTTATGATTTCAGCAACAATTCTGGGAGTGCAAATTCGGGGTTGTTATACCATCATTGGGATTTATCAAGGGAACTCACCCTTAAGGAAACTAGTCTACACTGAAGGGAACAAGGTCTCCAATTCATCATCAAAGAATTACATGGTGTATATTATCAGTACATGACATATCCCTTCTGCATTGGGTTTACCCAAGTATCATATCCTATGCCCGTGTCTGTACCCATGTACACATGGTCATGCTTGTGTACCAAGTTGTGTCCTTGTACCAATCCATGTCCGAGTACATGGTTCAACACGTGTACTCTAGTCATGTCATTTAACTATCAATGTCCGTGCTCATATATCTTCTAAGATACATTCCAAGCCACTAGGTAAGGGTCACATGGTGTGTTATGTTTAATTTCTCACGGAACTCTAGCACTGAAACCAAGGACCCACGCATGGTGTGTGTTCCTGCATTACATGTCGTGTAGTGTGGAAATTTCTAGAATCCATAGATCTTCATGTAGACTCATACTACACCACTTTCTCACCAATTTCCTCCATAAATATTTTTGAAAACCGTGGATCTGATTCAAAAAATCATGATCATTTCCGAAGAACTATTTTTTGACCATCCAAATCGATCGAGGAACCTTCACCATTGATCCATTCCATAACCTCACACCAAAACATCAACCGGAGGTCCCAAAATCAAAACCTGATACACTTCCATCACTGTAAATCATGATCCATCATTAATACTGAGCCCAGATCTATGTTATAAATTTTTTGTGTTGATAAATGGGTGTGTAATGGTTTATTTTCAAGTATTTTTTTTAAATACCAGTAAAATGGAATATCAGCGATGAACACATGATTAATAGGGGAATAAATGAAAAAAACACACAAAATAGGAATAAGGCCTTGAAAATGTTCTAGTTGGACTCAATTAATTACTATTATAATTATTAATGAAGAGATACAATTACTTAGAATTAAAAATCCCCAAATCCCAAATAATAATTATGTACCTGCAAAATGTTCGACTCGAAAATCAATCTCTTTGTTGATTTGATTTGAATTTATCATCAGATAATAAAATGAGGATAAATCCACATAAAAACGTTTCCTATCATTATTTGGATCAATTTTTGGGAAAGAATGGTTCTGGGTTATTTTCATTGATGATATCCACATGCTCTGTTGGCACACCTATCACCAAAGCTCGATTCGTTGATGTACATCCACAAAAACTCCTCCAGGGGTGACTCTCTCAAATTCCTAGGTCATGTGGCCAACCCATAAATTTGGTTAAAAATGGGTTTATAAATAATTTTATTTGGTCACCAAATCAACCCAAATAAAAATTAATTAATTTATTAATGTATGTATAATTTAGGATCATGATGAATTTTTCAAAAAACTCCTGAAATCAAAAAAATTATGTTGTGCCTCGAATAAAACCCGCATTCTGAACTCAATGCATGTCCCAGATTTCCAATCAGAGTCTCCATTTAGGGGTTATTACACTTTTTCTGGAAAACTTATATTGTGTGATATTAATGTACACAACATTTTCCAAATATAAATTCTAGTCTCATCGGGCCTCAAAATATCATTTCATACCAGCGCCTATCGCTAAAAATATTACTATATATATTTCAATTCTTTACATAGAAAAAAGAGGCATTAAATTTTCCCCACATTATTGATTTTCATCCTAAAAATAAAAAAGGGCTACTCAAAAATATGTGCATAATGATCTCACATATGGGTATCCCTCTCTCAGGTGCTCTAATGAAGATTCCCATGATACTATCAGACACACACCAAGGGAATTGCTCTCCCACAAAGGATCCTCTCCTATTGATCCAAGATCTCCATCGAGTACTCTCCAAAGGTAGAACCATCATATATTTATATCTTTTCCCTTTCGATAACATGTGATGGGTCAAGAACATATCTCCTCAGCTAAGACACAAAGAAGATATCATGTACCTAGTCTAACTATGGTGGTAGATCCAAGCATTATTCCACTTCTCCAACTCTGCATTATATCTTGAAAGGGATAATAAATTTCAGAGACAACTTTACACCTTCCTGAATATTCATATTCTAAATTTATTTGAGACCATTATGAACACATGGCCTCTCTACTCAAACTCCAAAGGCCTCCATCTTTAGTCTGTATAGGACTTATGATAGCTCTTTCTAGTCCTCATCCACCCCTAGATGATCTACACCATCTTTGTTGTAGCTCAAACCAAATTTAGGACAATGAGCTCTGACTCACTTGGATCGGTCCAACAAAGTGGTGACCTATAGGGTTTCACATATAATTCCTCGAATAGTTCCATATCGATGGTGTAATGGTAGCTATTATTATAAGTAAACTCCTCCAAGGATAGATTATGCTCCAAAATATGTCCAAAGTCCAATATGGAGGCCTGCATCATGTCCTTCAAGACCAAAATTGTCTGATCTAACTGACCATCAGTCTGGGGGTGAAACTCTGTGATCAAATAAAACCACCTCCCAAAGGACTCCTGAAATCATTTCCTTAACTATGAAGTTAAGTGAGCATCACTTTCTGAAATTATCATTGAGTAACTCTGCATATCTAGATTATCTCATATGAATACAAGAATCCCATTCTCTCTATTAAACTCTACTCGTAAATAGAAAGAAAGTGGGACAATATGGTGAGTCGGTCTACGATAACCTAGATGGAATTGTATCCTCTGGATGTACATGGTAACCCCTTCACTAAGTCCATATAAATTCCATCCCACTTCCACTATGGAACCTCAATGGGTTTATCTAAACCCACTGGAAAATGGTGTTGAGCCTTCACCTGCTAAAATGTGAGGTGTCAAGAGATAAAATTTGCTACACCATTCTTCATGTATGGACACAAGAACTGACACCTAAGGCCATGGAACATCTTTTACACACCTGTATGTACCTCAAAAGGAGATGTATGAAAATCCCTCATCATCTCCTCCTTCGGTGTCATGGGTACCATCGTTCATCCTCTTAAAAATATAACATGCTCCCCACATTCAAAAAATACATTAGGAGAACATATAATGGATATATGACTACATAATGTCTCGTAGTTGGTATCTCCATGTTCATCTTCCCCAAAAAATTATAAACATGGTGTTTAATACCCCAAGATTCCATGATACGCTTCTCTTTGAATAATACAATAGCTTGCGTTGTACGCAACTCTGAGTTCTAGCACACCACGACCAAGCAAACTAGCCATTTAAAAAGAAGTTATGAATAGTAATAACCAATTTTTGAAATTTTATAAATTTTATTTTTCAAAATGGACATCATTTTTGGATCTGGAATATCAAAATTATCTTAGGGTGAATTTTTGTTATTTTTCTGAAAATTTCAATTTTTGATGAATAGTGAAAAACCCTGCATTATTGTTTAAAACTGACTTTCTATTTAAATAATTATTTTTAAATTTAAATTTTTTAAAGTTAAAATAGACACATAATAATTATATTATTACAATTTAATTCATTGGATTCATTTTATAATAATATTACATATATGAAATTTTATTGAACTTTTTAACGTCTTTTACCCGCCTTCTAGACACATTTGCAAATCTACAAAAAACATAATTTTACCATTTCTGTGAATTTAATTTAAAAAATATGATAGACACGGTTTTCATCGGTAAGTAAAATGTGGTGTAATAGATTAAAATAATTTTTGGTGAATAGTAACTTTTGAATTTTATTTACCATGGTTAAAAGTAAATAGGGAAATTAAAGGTAGAAATGATACTATAATAATATAAAATTACCCCAAAACATGTCCTCATTCTATTGTATAAGTTTTTTTCGACCAAAATAAACCTTAGGACAAAAATAAGATCCTTTTTTATCCATTTGGGTTAGATTAGGACATTTATTTTATTTTATTTAAAGAAGAGTTAAAAGTGATAATTTCAAATTATAATAACTAAGGAATTTTTAGTATAGGGTTAGACATAAGATAAATTCGACTATAAATATCCATTATAAATATAAAAATATTTCCTACATCATGGTATTTTATTTATAATTTTTAGACATTAAATAATTAAGTTTATTTATGACACAATGATGATATAGTAATTACCTTATTAATGAAAGATTAAAATAATTGATATTATAAATATTAAAATAAATGTAAATTAAAACTTTTGATGCCATAAAAGAATTTTCTAGCTGAATGTTACATGTTATGGTCGATTCAATTTATTTTTTAAAGTAATCAAGTATTTATGACTTTGAAAAAAACCAAAAACTAAATAGTGTCAAAATTGACATAAATGAGTTTTTAAAACAAATACTATTTTATTAAATGGTATAATATTCCTAAAAATATAAGACTTGGAAAAAGTACATAGATAATGTTATATATTTCATTAATTATCCACTTGAGGTTCCCTAGGTATTTTATAGTAACTATATTAACCATGTAGTATAAAAATACAAGAAGACATGGTAAAAGTTAAACTATTTTACTAAGAGTTAAATCTAAAAGATAAGGTTAATATAGTGACATAAACTTGTCTAAAACCTTTTGGTTGATAGGATATAGATCCATACCTACCTTATACATGAAATAAATCTATTTGTAGCTATTATAAACCAAAAATAATTTTATAACAATCTAATATTTCAATCTTTTCCTAAAGTGCCCCTCACTTCTCTTATAAAAGGGTACTTCCCCTTATCTTAAATTCACACCTCCAATTACATTTGTCCTAAAAAACCCCTTCCTAAATCTCCTCACCCCCAATTCATCCCAGTGGCCTTACTTTTATCATAATTCCATCCTAAGGTGTCTTTTTGTTCAAATCAAATGGAAGCACCCAATGAAGACGTAATTTTTTCATCACCTATTTCAAAGTTCTTTTCTTATTATACTTCCTCTGAATTTTTTATTTACATACTAAAATAATAAATCTAGTAGCTTATACATATTGAGATGTCACACCCCAACCCAAATCTTTATTTTATTTTTAATTATTTTGGGTTTCACTTTTGAGCCAAGGGTTGAGCCGGTTTTAATTTAAAGGAAATTTGGTGTCATACACAAGTGCGCAGCTATACACGTGATCGTGTGTAGTGCCTATCCTAAATTATGTTACGTTTTATTATTAAATGTGTTATTATTTGGGTGTGTTACCTTGTTCATGACCATGCCCGTTTCCGGCCTTAATAATTATAATATTATTGGTTTGGTTGTTTCTATTATTTTGGTTTTATTATTTTTAGTTTTGTTGTTATTAATTTGAATTTTGTTTTATTATTTTATTTCTATTTTATTTTTATTCTTTATTTCTTTTTATCTTCTCTTATTATTTTTTATTTCCTTCCTATTTTATTTTATTTCTTTTATTCCCCCCTCCATTTCTCCCTCTATTTTGTTTTTTCTCTATTTTTTCTTCCTCTCTTTCTATCCACCCTCTCTCGTGTGGACACCTTCCCCTCCTTTCTTTTTTTTTGAAGTGGTCCCCTCCTAACCCTACCTGCACCGCAAACCCCCCACCCCTTTCTCTCCTTCTCCGGTGAGCCGGCCAGAGCCCCATCGGCCTGCTCTTGTCATACGCCACCTCTCCAGCCGCCTTGATCCGGTGCCCCACCCTCGGGCTGAACTCACTAACCACGATGCCACCCCCTGCTGCCTATGAACTCAAGCCGCGCCACACACTCACCTAGTCATACCTCCCTCCTCCTTGATGGACATACTACACACACTGCCCTTCTTCCCTCGAACTAGAGAATCGCTCCTGACCGCTGCCCCTTGGCCGCACCCCATTTCGAAAAGGTCCAACTGGCATAAATCACCTATGTAAACCCCTCGTCTCACTCAGTTAGCTTCCTACACCCCCACCACAGGTGCAGTTTTCTTCGTTCGATTAATATCATCCTTTGAAAGTTTATCATGTTAGGGTTTAATGTGGAATTGGTTCGGTTTCATTGTTTTTGGGATCGAATTCTTGAAAAACGGTTCTCTCTAGATCTATTGGGGTGATACGGTCATGTGACGGGAGTTTAGTGCCATGCTCGTGAGGTTTCCTACATTCCAGGTAGGTGGTTCGATGCCCAATTATTACTTGATTAATTAATTTTCAAGTTTAATTACTTTAGAGTGTTATTTAATTAATTTGTGTGGCATGAAGTTTATTTTATTTGATATTTGATATGCATTTAAATTTTTTAGTAGCGTGTTGTCATAATATGTGTGATTTCTACTGAAATCTCATCTCTAGTTAATTGTTAGTGATTTTTTTAAAATTTTACGGTTAGCATACTAATTAGTTTTTTGGTATGGATTTAATTTTTTACTTGAGGTTTAGTATGTTTTAATGTGTTTATTAGTGTGTTTATATGATATTAGTATGTTGTTGCTGTGAAAACCCATGTCGAACTGTTCATTAGTGTTTTATAATTGTGTAGTTACTTTGTTAGGATGTTAAAATTATGAAATTGGTGTTTCAGTGTAGCGTCTATATGCGTTCTATCATAAATGAGTATTCAGGTAGATTTTTGGTGTTTAAAGACATGAGGCTTATGTTGAAATTGTTTAATAAATTCTTTTAATGGTTTGTTTGACAATGAAAGTCCTTTCTTTGACCATGCATTGGTTTTAATTGTTTGTGTAAGTAATACGGATTTAGTTTTGAAATATTTTTAGTGTGCGTAATATTTTTTTAAATGGTATAAGTGTGTGAAAATCCTAGTGAAACTATTTTGATAATGTTTTATAAACTTTTTAAAAAGGTTCATTAAATTATTTCAATGGTGTGAAACGTGTTTGGATAATGTTTTAGTTTTCATATTCTTTCAAAATCATATTTCTGAGCGAAAGTAGTGATTTTTGGCATGTGCAGTGTTGTTTTTTCTTTGGATGCATGAATATGAAATGTGACATGAACTCGAAACTTGTTTGAACATAAAGAGGGAAGCCTGAGTTGCTAGGAGGGTGGACTAGACTAGCGGGCTAGTGATCCGGGGGTGGCTTTGGCCCTGTTTCGCTTAGCAGGATTGATGAATGCAACACTAACTAAACTTATGAATGACTAACGGTCACGGTTTCTAAGCCACATTTTCTGAGGGTTGTGGTTTCTAATCCACATTTTCAAAGGTTCGTGGTTTCTATGCCATGGTTTTTTAGGGTCGTGGTTTCTATGCCACATTTCACCGAGACACAAAGATCTAGCGACCCAAGCTAGCTAACACCCATGAGGCCTCTCCCATATTTGGTGCTCCTTGGTTACTTTACGCTCATCGGTATGACACTATAGTTATTTTAAAATTAAGTGTGTGTGTGTTTTAATTTGTGTTGTTCCTTTTGAAACTATTTCCCTTAAACCTGTTTTCTCTAAAACTATTCAAGCATTTAGTTCTTTTCTTTAATTAAAATTGAAAATGTATTTTTCATTTAATAATTATGCATGGAACATTTTTCTCGGTGGAATTATATTGGGCTCTTGGATCACACCGTACATACACCTATGTAGATCCTGTTTATTTTGTATTCCAGTTTGGGGCATCGTACATATCATTGGTGGTTCGGATTGTTAGAGGCATCCTCGTGTTGCTTGGGTGATAGTGGCATGGAGATCTGACTCCTCATGTTGCACAGAGGTTTGAGTTAGAGTTTTGTTTTTCCTTTTCTATAGTCTCTTTTGGGTTTTAGTTCATGTTTTAAATATTAAATATGGACTTAGTTTAATGGTCTGTTTGGTTGTATGATTTTTAGTTTTAGTTTTTTTAGCTTTCTAGTTATTTCTTTATATTTATTTAATCAGCTAAATTGTTACCAAGTTTTATTTTTGATACCCAGGCACTTGTTCCAGCCCGTGGGGATTGGTAATGCCCTTCGCGGCTTGCCGCAGATCAGGTCGGGCGTCAATTTAATGGAGACCCTATTTGGTTCATGACAAAATGGTATCAGATGAGGTTTTGTTCTTATTATTTGGGGTGTAGGGTAGATTAGAGATATGATTTTCGGTACTCGAGTGGAAGGTGCGGGAAGAGAATCACGAACTCTTACTCATTCCAATCCTTGTGTAAATAGGGGTGGTTTGGGATTTTTTTTTTGGATTTGGTCATTATGGATAGGGGATGAAAATTGGAGTAAACCGGTACTATGTGCAGTCTCAGATGGAGTAGCAACCCATGTGATGCCTGATAGTACGGTTCAACACTCCTAGTGAATGGTACTTGACTAGGGCACGGTATTCTAACCCATGTAGCTAGGTTAGACATGACCACTAGTCCTCTGTCCAGGTTCTTTAATGTTTTTTATGTCTTGATTCAGTTTTTTTGGCGTGAAAGTGTTTTTTAAAGGAAAGAGGACTTCGGGGTTGCTGTTATTCTATTTTTTGTGTGAGTTTGGCTTGATTTTTTGGGTTAGTTTCTTTTGAACCTTGTTTCTGGAAGTTGGAATTTGATTTTTTGAGGATTAATTTCTAAAATAACATCTTGGGTTATTTGAAATTGAAGTCAGTTATTTTGGAAATGGGAAGCATTCTGAAAATTTTGTTGAATTTTTGAAATGGTTTTAGAAAACAATTATTTTCGGAATATTGGTATTGTTTTGTATTGAAAGCAGAATAGCCTAGTTTTGTAAAGTTGTATTCCTATGGGGGCTCACGTGGTCATGTGGACGTGATTAATGGACAGTTAGTGGATCATTTGGATGGGTTCATGTGTGAAACGAAAATGCATATTTGAGAGGCATCATGGAATATCAGTGGTGATTGATTGATTTCTAAGGGTGCTTCTTGTTTCATGAAAAGTGGGTTTTTCATTAAAATGTGTTCTTTTTTACTTAAATGGTTTTGGAATTTGGAAAATGGTTTTTGAGATTGGAGTGGATGTGATGGGTTCAAAAGAGTTGTTTGGTTTACTGTACTATGCTTGTTTTTTCAAGCAGGTGTTTTTTCTTAGAAAAATAATTGGTGTTTTAAATTGGAATTATTAGATTTGTGTCCGAAATGTGGATGTTTTTTTTTCTTGAAGTGATTAGTTTTGTGGAAGGCTTTTTTTGTGTTTCTTGTTCGAGATATTCCCCTAGAAAGGTCCCAGGGGTTTCAAGTAGGTCCCTAAGTTCTTGGAGTGGCAGATTTGGGTTCTTCTTGGTTGTGTCGACTGTTTGTAAACATCGAGGTTGGATGAATATCATTGAGTTCTTTGGGAAAGTCGTAATTGTCTATGGTTTTGGAGGAACTCCAAAAGTTGTGTGGGTGTTGGTTGTCTCGAGTACGTATGGTGGAGCGGGACTAAACCGGTGAACAGTGATTATTCCATTTTTGTTGCGAAGAAGGATGTCTTGAGTGATCCTTAAGATTAACTTCATACTGCAGTCGTACCTATTGAAGTGAAGGTGAGAGAAAGTGGTGGATCTCGTAGGTGCTCGATCAGTCAACAGGCAGAGAAGGAGGTGCATTTTACCTTTCTGATGATCTAGCTTCATGTTCCCCAAAGGTTGTGTCGAACAATCAGTTTAAAGCTCGTAATAGTTGTTGGTCTTGTTCATATTGTGGTAAGTTCAGGTTCCTCATTCGATGAGGAGTGCGAACCAAAGGGAACTGTTCTTGGAGTTCCCCTTCCATCATTTTGCGTCGCGCATTTGACAGAACACTCAATTTTCTATCTCTAGTGTGGTCAGTCAGACACTCTAAGTTGTTCACTGCAATTCTTAGTTAGTAAGTTGACGGAGTGGCCACTTAGGGCACGAGGAGAAGTATGCAGGTTTCTTTTCTAGCAGAAAAAGTTATAGTCAGATATGGTCAGCTTATGACTACAAGGTGGTAAATTCTTCAGACATCGGGGCCCCAGCCATAGGTCTTGGTGTGATGCTTGATCGTAGTCAAAAACTCATCGGATGTGGGATGAGCTTGGTCCGAATTAATTCTACAGTAAAGGGATGGGAATGGCTTAAATTTCCCTATTGTGGTATCACCTTGGAAGGCTTTATTTTTGTGCGAGGGGTATGAAGGCCCTGTATCTTTGTTGTGGTCTTAATCTATGGGAGTTCCTCTTGGGCCTTAAAGAGGTTCGAAGAACCCATATTCTTATAAAGTCATCAGATATTCTTTGTGAACCTTCTTAAGGTCAGTTATGGATCGAAATTGTACTCATTTCAGAGATTCTCGTGTCTTTTTGAATTGACATATGCCTATCCAGTTTTACACTAGGTTAGGGGTTTCCTCTATCAAAACCATCTCATGTGGTGGAGTGTTGGCCAGTGTAGGAATCGTCCGTGCAGGTTGGCCCATATTGTTGAGTTCGTGAAGAAGATATCAGTTCATATCACTCAAAGTAAACTAGGAATTCCCCTGCGGGTGTCGTGGTGTTAGGAAAGTTCTAAAATGGTGGGGAGATCTAGTGCGAGTCTCGCTAACATCTCCCTCTATGTTGGTTTGGTTTAACATAGGGAACTTGGAGGGTCAAGCCAATGATAGAGGTTTTCTAGGTTTATGATTCATTTTGGTTGGGAGAACTAATGTTTGACAAACATCTTAATATGGTGGGGATACCACCATAGAACGAACTTGTTTGAAAACCCTATCTTCAACGTGTTCTTGGCGGGGAAACCCCTTGCTTCTTCTCCACCCGACCTTTACCATGGTAATTGGTTAGCTCAGGTAATAGGTTGGTTGATGAGTGTTCTTGGATATCTCGGGTGTCCCTAGTGATCCCTAAGTTTGGGGTTAGGGTGTTCCATGTTGTAGTTCTATTTGGAGGTGAATTCCTTGGTGTTGTTTTTTTCTTGGTGATTCTGGTATTGAGATTTTTGAAGTTTCAGGTCATGGGTGTCTTAAATTCCTGATCTTTGGGTGATTGAGGTTTTTTATAAATTGTCTTCGCGGTCTTTCTTGGAATCTTGGATTGGTCATGTCTTTTGGGAATTTCTGGGGGAACAAAGTGTCATGGTGGGGAGAATTGTCACACCCCAACCCGATGCTTTATTTTATTTTTAATTATTTTAGGTTTACTTTTGAGCCACGAGTTGAGCCAATTTTAATTTAAATAAATTTGGTGTCATACAAGGGTGTGCAGCTGTATGCGCGATCATTTGTAGTGACCATCCTTAATTAGAGTATGTTTTATAATTAAATGTGTTTTTATTTGGGCGTGAGACCTTGCACATGACTGTACCCCTTGTCCGACCTCAATAATAATAATATTATTGGTTTGGTTGTTTATATTATTTCGGTTATATTATTTTTAGTTTTTTGTTATTAATTTGATTTTTTTTTATTTTTTTTATATTATTTTTATTCCTTATTTCTTTTTATCTTCTCTTTTTTTATTTTCTTCCTATTTTATTTTCTCTCTTTTATTTTCCCCTCCATTTCTCTCTCTATTTTCTTTTTTCGCTCATTTTTTTCTTCCTCTCTTGCTCTCCCCTCTCCCCCGCACAGAAACCTACCCCCTTTCTGTTTTTAGGCAGCAGTCCCCTCCAAACCCTACCCACACCACAAACACCACCCACCCCTTTCTCTCCTTCTCCGGCGAGCCGGCTAAAGCCCCATCAGCCTGCTACTTTCCAGCGCCACCTCTCCATCCCCTTCACTCCGGCGCCCCACCCTCACACTTCCCTCGCCAGCTGCAACGCCACCCCCTGTTGTCTGCGAACCTGAGATGCACCTCACCCTCACCTAGCCGCCCCGCCCTCCTCCTCGTCGGACCTGCTATGCACGCCTCCCTACTTCCCTTAAATAGACGCATCACTCTTGACCAGTAACCCTTGGTCACATCCCCTTCCGACAAGGTCCATCTAGCATAAATCACCTCCGAAAAACCCTCGTCTCGCTCAGTTAGCTTCCCAAACCCTCGTCGTTGTAACACCCTAAGATTTTATGAGATATATTATTTTTAATTTATTTCATATCTTCTGTTGTATGCTACACCAAGATTATCTTGCGCTATACGAAACACCATATTAGCTTTCAGTATACGCAACACTATTCTTAGATTGTGTTACACACAATTTAAAGTTCGTTTGATAGTAGTAATTCTACACAACATTGAGTGTATATATATATATATTCAATGTATAAATGAAATATGGTTAGATTAGGTTATACGCAACAATAAAGGAGTCTTTCACTACATGCAACCCTGACTTGGCTTGCGTTACACGCAATCACGACCTTCCTCGATAGCGTGTGTAGTACGCAATACCGAGTTTCACTAAACAACAATATATTGTTATAATATTATTATGGACTAGAAACTATGAAGATTATTACCTAAATTTCTAAATTTATAACATTATTATTAATCTTACACATTTTCTAAAACATGGTATGTGAACAAAATAATTTTTTTGGGTAAAATAAGTATTTTTCAAAAAATACAGTTTTGCCGCCTTTTGATGGAGCACCCACTTTAAATCCAGATTTTGAAAGGTTTATAAGTTCAATTTTAAAAAATAAAATTCTTCTTTGGAATCAGGATATAAAAATTTACTTTGGATAAAATTTTCATATTATTCTGATAACTTTCATATTTTAATTAATAGTAAAAACACGATATATTTTAATTAAAAACAAATTTTTTCATCGTAATAATTTATATGGTTAAATTATAATATTTAAATATTTTATTGTCTAAATAGAATATATTTTTACCATTTAATATAATTTATGTCATTACAATTAATTCGACAATTAATTCATAGGTAAAAACAGTTCAATCTTTGGCAATATTTTAACTTTTAAAACTCGTTTTCTTAACAACAGGATAAATTTTAATTTAAATACTGCAAATTCTGTGTTTTGAATTTTGAAAAATTGATTCCATATTTGAATTTATTGGGTCCAAATTATGTTAATAGGTTCCTTTTATTTTTTTGATATTATGAATAGTAACTACGGTAATTTTTATTTACTGCAGTTAAAGGTAAATCGGGTAATTAAGGGTAAAAATATGTTTATAAAATTACCCTGACACAATCCAAAATTCTACTGGATGACTAAAGGTAAAACCATATGACCTAAGGGTAGGATTAGATTCATTTTATGGACTTTTTACCATGAAAATAATTTAATTATTATTAAAACCAAAGAAAGTGACAACATGTCACTCTCTTAAATCTTATAAGTATAATAATTTTAATTTAGTGATAAAATTCATGAAACAACGAACATGAATAGTCTCCAGAAATATAATAAAATTATCTACATCATGAGAATTTATTTAGAATTTTTAGGGATTAAATAATTATCATTAAATGTGACACCATAGTGATGTTGAAATTATTTTATTGATTGAAATATCAAATAAATGGTTTTAAACATATTAAAATAAATATTAAATGAACTATTTAATGTTCTCCACTAATTTTCTAGATACATATGACATGTTATGAATCTATTAAAGCTTTTATTTCGAACATATATTCTATGTGGATTTTATTTAAATTAAAATAAATGAATTGTGTCAAAATTGACACTATTGTTATTTTATAAAAATAACATAATATAAAATTGTTTAAAAATGACAAATATAATTAAAAATTATAAACTAAAATTTATATTGTCTAAAATTTCATAAATTATTTAATTATGGAAAATTCACAACACATAAGTAATTATTTATAACAATTTAAAATTTAAAATCTTATAACCACAAATAAAATTAAATAGATTAAATAACGATAAATCAAGTTGATAATGTTTAAAATAAATTAACAACATGTCTAAATTTTATTGGATGATGATATTAAAACCTTATATCATGTAATATCGTATATGAGTCATTTTTGTAAGTTTTTAAGTGGGGTTAGGGTTTATTATAAATTAGTATTTTGGAGGTTTCCAAAAGTGCCCCTCTCCTCCCTTATAAAAGGGAACCTACTCCCTCTCCTCCTCACACCATTTTGAGCCTTGAAGCTCGGCCAAAATCTTCTCATTTCACTTCCCCAATTCTTTAGAAACCTTATATTGGTACTGGTCTTCTCAAAAGACCAACTCTAGTTCCCTAAGAGGAATTTCAAAGGAGGCACTTCGAGAAATAGGTAATACCTTCTACCGATTCATTCAAGTTTATTTCTTCTTATACTTCCTCTTCTTTAGTGGTTTTATTATAAATTAATAAAATAAGTATCCCTAATATACTGATATGTTATTATAAATGTGAAACAACCCTATTTCACTTTCTATCCATCCTAAGGAAAACGAAATCACCGCACGTGCATACGTACGGAATACCGTCTCCACACCGTGGTGTAATCTGTTTTTCCACCACCACCTTACTTGGATGGGTATAATGGTGTAAAGAATAACTCCATATTATTATTATAACATCATACTGATTTTAAGATATTATATCATTCACTCCAATTCCATTCAATAAATATGGGAACGATATCATCACTCGTGCGTACGTACGGATTACCGTCTCCACGGCGCGATGAGATTCATTTTCCATGTTAACAATTAAAGAATGATTATAAAGTACATATAATAAGTAATCATGAAATATAGGAAATAATAATTCTACTGGATTTATATATATATATATGTATTTCATATACTTAATTCCATTCAATTCAATAAGGAAACGAAAACTGCATTCATGCGTACGTACGACCTACCGTCTCCAAGAATGGTGTATTTATTTCCATTTATCGATCTATTATATATATGTATATTCTGAATATATATTTTATATAAATCATATTTTATATTCTAGAATTAATTAATCATGATCTAATTAATCATATTAATAATTACAAGTCAAAACACGGATGATAAATGAAACGATTTTACCCAAAATGCTACTTTAACATGAATTTACAAAAGAATGGGTAATATAAAGTCATAAGTGAAACATATATGATATCATAAAAATAAATATGATTCTGTAATAATTCAATGACATTATTAAAATCATTATACATGAGGTTCGGATACGTACTAAGCATATCAGACCTAAGGTAAGGGATAATTATTCCAATCTCGTTCTTATCCAAGATTGTTTATTCATAAGTATTTATAGGGGTTATTGTTATCATCTATGTCCATGTTTTCTAAAAGTGTTTTTATGTATGATTAAAGTCCTTTTTACCCATTTTTGACTTTTACCACATGTTATGAAATGAATATTTCTTTTTTTACCATAGGAGGAACTTTTTGACTTTTCCGGTAAAAGTACGATAATGTTTTTTTAACTTATACGGCATGAACAGATTTTTACAGTTTCATGACGCCTAATTTTCATGAATATTCCTCTACAAGTTTTCATGTTTATTTTCAATAAAATCATTTTCTTTTCAAATTGTCTGTCATTTTGAGAAAATAAAATGATTTTTTAAGAAGAAAGGATATTCCCCTCAAGAATTCATTTCAAGTGTTTTTTTAAAACTATTTTCAATCTAAGATGAAATTATTTAGCATGTTTATGTTTTAAGTATAATGTATCTATTATTTACATGGTGTGATTGTTATTATGATGAAATGATATACATTTGTTTTATATGTATTATGTTATGATGGGATGATGTTTATGAAACCCATTTTATTCTTTGGGTTATGATGAATGATTTATGTTTATGTTATGGCACACGTAAAAATGATTTCATTATGAGATGGGTGGGACCTATATCTCCCTCCAATGCGTTGGGTAAAGATTTATATCTCGTGATATAGACATGTCTGGAACGGCAAGTAAATCTAGTTCAGTAATACAGGGTTGGAACGGCAAGTAAACCCAGTTCAGTAAGGGACTTTGTCCACTAAGATGGCCTTGGCAGCAATGCCTTGGCTACTATAGAAATCATAACATGTGCTTAATGGTTTCCACAATTACATGTTTTATTCCCATGCCATTTTATCATGATTTATGTTCCATTATGATCTATGTCTTATGTACTGCCATGTTTTATGTCATTGCTCAAGATTTTGATGTTTAAATATTATGTTCATGTTTTGAAGTTCAAATGTATATGGTTTGTTTTATTTTCTCCACTCTTACCCTTATAGAGAATTTAAGATCACCCTTTATATGTTTTACTTTCCCCAGGATATAAAGAAAGGTTTTAGGTAAGTATAAAAGGGAATATCTTTATGGGAGATGTTGAAGATCTTTCACCATGATTAGAAGATTATGTTCCAAGTTTCCACAGACACTAAACTATTATGGTCCTTTGGTGTCTGTTTTTGTTATGTATTAAGTATTCTGAAAAAGTAATGTAATGTCCATGTACATCATGTTTTGGGTCTCTATAGTCGTAGGTGCGTTTTTATTCGTTCAGTTAATTTCTTTCTTTGATAGTTTATCGGGTTAGGGTTTAATGTGGAGTTGGTTTGGTATCATTTTTTTCTAGTCTGAATGCTTGAAAAATGGTTCACCTTAGATCCATTTGGGTGTGATAGTCATGCATTGGGAGTTTCGTGCCAAGCTCGTGAGGTTTACTACAGTCCAGGTAGGTAGTTCTACACCCAATTATTACTTGATTAATTAATTTGAAAGTTTAATTAATTTTGAGTGTTATTTAATTAATTTGTGTGGCGTGAAGTTGATTTTCGTTGAAGTTTGATATTTATTGAAATTTTTTAGTAGCGTGTCATCATAATATGCGTTCTTTATGCTGAAATTTCATCTCTAGTTAATTGTTAGTGATTTTTTTTAATTTGTGCGGTTAACTTACTATTTTGTTTTTTTGGTGTGAATTTAATTTTTACTCGAGGTTTAGTATGTTTTAATGTGTTTATTAGTGTGTTTAGATGATATGGGTATGTTGTTTCTATGAAAAACCATGTCGAACTGTTGATTAGTGTTTTATAAATTGTGCAGTTACTTTGTTAGGATGTGCAAAGGGTGAAATTGGTATTTGGGCATAGCATATGTATGTGTTCTATCTTAAATGAGTATTTGGGTTGATTTTTGGTGATTAAAGACATGCGAAGTATGTTGAAATTGTTTAATAAATTATTTTAATAGTTTGTTTTACTATGAAAGTTCTTTCTTTAACTGCGCATTGGTTTCAATTGGTTATGTAAGTAATGCAGATTTAGTTTTAAAATATTTTTAGTGTGCATAATATTTTTTAAAATGATTTATTTTTGTGAAAATACTAGTGACACTCTTATGATAATGTTTTATAATATTTTTAAAAAGGGTCATTAAATTATGTAAATGGTGTGAAATGTTTTTGGAGAATGTTTTAGCGTGCGTATTTTTTCAAAATGGTATTTTTGAGTGAAAGTAGTTGTTTTTGGCATGTGCAGTGTCTTTTTTTGTTTGGGTGAATGAATATGACATGTGACATGAACTCAAAACTTGTTTGAGAACAAAGAGGAATGCCCGGGTAGCTAGGAGGGTGGACTAGACCAGTGGGATAGTGATTCGGGGGTGGATTTGGCCCTATTTCGCTGAGCAGGATTGACGACTCAAACACTAGCAAAACATATGAATAACTGAGGGTCATGGTTTCTAAGACATGTTTTCTGAGGGTCGTAGTTTCTAAGACACATTTTTTGAGGTTCGTTGTTTCCAAGAAACGGTTTCAGAGGTTCATGGTTTCTAAGCCATGTTTCACCGAGACATGAAGATCTAGGGACCAATCTAGCTAACACCCACACGGCCTCTCCCATATTTGGTTCTCCTTGGTTGCTTTACTCTAATCGGTGTGACACTTTGGTTATTTTAAAAGTAAGTGTGGGTGTGTGTGTGTGTTTTAATTTAAGTTGTTCATTTTGAAACTATTTTCTTCAAAACTATTTTCTCTAAAATTGTTAAAGTATTTAGTTCCTTTCTTTCATTAAAATTGGAAATGTATTTTTCATTTAATAATTATGTGTGGAACCTTTTTCTCAATGGAATCCTAGTGGGCTCTTGGATCACACCCTACATACACCTTTAGGTGTATGTAGATCTTGTTTCTTTTGTATTCCAGGTTGAGGCATCATGCATAGCATTGGTGGTTCAGATTTTTAGTGGTATCCTCATGTTAGTTAGGTGAATGTGGAATGGGGTTTGACTCCCCATGTCACACATAGGTTTGAGTTGGAGTTTTGGTTTTCCTTGTTCGTAGTCTCTTTTGGGTTTTTAGTTAAAGATGTAAACATTAAATCTAAACTTTGTTTAAGAGTATGTTTGGTTGTCTGATTTTTATTTTTAGTTTTTTAGCTTTCTATTTGTTTTTTATATTTATTTATTTAGGTAAATCATTCCCAAGTTTTATTTCTGATACCCAGGCACTTGTGTCATCCCGTGGTGATCGGGAACGCCCTTCGAGCCTTACTAAAGACCGGTTCGGGCATCAGTTTGATAGAGACCCAATTTGGTTCGTGACATGAGATGTTATTATAAATATGGTACAACCATATTCATTATTCTATCCATCATATAAATGAAAAAGTCACCATACGTGCATACTTATGACTTACCGTCTCCATGTCATGGTGTAGTTTGTTATTTAACACATAATTATTTTGATGGGTATAATAATGAGTATAATTGATGTAAATAATAAATATAACCTATTAATGATTCTTTATATATAATATACCATCCAATTACATACGATTTCACCATCAATAGAATGATATTGTCGCTCATGTGTACGTTCGGCTTACCGTATCCACGATGCAATGAGATTTCATTCCCCATCATAACCATTGAAGAATAATTTTCATTTGATTATTTAAAAATAATGTTTAAGAACTTAATATCATTATGGATATGAATCAAATACATCCTTTCCATAATTAACATGACTTACGTAAAAACAATATGATGGAAAATTAATCAGTTAACAACTAAAACAATGATAATACTAAAATATTATTAACAGAGCAATAATAGAGGATCATATATGATATCATATTTTTGTATGTGGTTTTTTTTTATAATTTAATAACAATGATTTAACCATTATACATGAGGTTAACATACCCTTGACTAAGGAAAAGTACAAGATAAGGGTTAATTTTTCAATCTCTTCATTATCCGAGGTTGTTTATACGTAACTATCTACTGGGAAATCTTTATCAACCACTTTCGTGTTTCTTAAAAATGTATTTCAAAACTTTTTTACTATTTCCTAGACTATAGGTTAAAGTCCTTTATACCCTTTTTTGAGTTTTTTTAAAATATTTTGAAAGGAATCTTTCCATCGTTTTCCAAACAAGGCACTTTATGACACTTTCAAAAAATTAAGGAAAGAATGTTTTTTTAACTTATATGGAGGGTGTGGATATTTTACACCATTATAACACCTTCGAAGCTTCCTTTACAAGATTATATGAATATTTTCATAAAAAATGTTTTCTTTTATAATTATGCAACTATTAAAATATTTCAAAGTAGAAAGACATATTTCCCTCAAATAGTTTTTGTATTAATTTCATCTATGTCAACATCTATTATTGGATTTTATGTTTAATTGAAGTTTATTTATTATGATATGATATCCCATATTGTATTAATATTTTTATAATATGCTTGATTGTAGATGTTCTATTTTTATGTCATTCATGGTTTATAGTTAAAGTATTAACATTTTTTATGTTAGTTTAATAAGAATGTTTATGTTATGTTTCACCCTTTTCATATGAGGAATGAATTGGATGTAGTAAGTGATGGTTGGGTCCTACTATAGCCCCTCGATCCATCAGTTGGTATAATGAGACAAACTAGTGTCTTGGAAGAAGGCCTTGAAAATATTTCTATTTATAGTCTTGTCACGAGGCCTCGACTATGTGATTATGATGTCCGACATTATGCATTCCATCATTATGAGATTATCTATTGATATTATATGTGATTATTCGACTAGTAGAATATCCATGTGAATAAGTAAATGAAATTATATGATTTACCTTTTTCATATTATGATGAAGTTTAAGGTTAAAAGGCTTTTTTTTAGTCTCATACATTGCCTTAAATATTTATGCTTATTTATGATAGTTTCCTCTATATTTTTATCCTTACTAAGCATCTGAGATCACCAATTTCTTATGTTTTATTTCTTCTAGGATGTGAAGAAGTATATAATGACTGACCTGTAGGGATAATCTAAGGGATATGAGTGTGTTCAAAGGAGACACAATGTTTTCTTTTCATTTCATAATGTAATGTAAAACTTATGAATGTATCTATTACATCCAAGGCTACTAAAATGATTGGTCTTTTGAGACTTGATATCATGTGATCATTCCAATGTTATGTAATAATGCACCAACTCTAGGTAACTGGGGTTAGGGCGTTATAGTTGGTATCATAACAAGTTTAGTACAAACCTTGGAAACTAAATTTAGAAAAACTCTGATTATACAACATTACCCTAAGAGAGATTTTGAGGATTAATATAGAAGAACATACAAAAAATTTGGTAATTTTAATATTATGTTGGTTTTGTAAGCAATAAATACCTATCTGGATACTACAAGTGGAAGTGGTTCTGGAACAAATGTACCTAGGAGTGAAAACTCTGATAAGGAGTTTTAGGCTTGACCTAAGGTATCCTGGTACCCGACAACGGGCCTTACTACGCACCTGGTTTGACACTCCCAGGGATATGATTAGGATAGTTCACATTTTCTTTAAAAACAATTAAGAATTATTTATAATTAAATAATTCCCCAATGAATTTTTTTATGATTATGGATTATATGCATAAATTGTTCAATTTATGTTAACTATTTTACAAGTTTGGAATTATGCATTACGATTCATAAAGTAATCTAGTGTATTACATTATTTAGAAATGGTGCCTAGTTAAAGAAATGGAAACTGTATCAATTCATGTAATCCATGTAGGTATTTCCATCCTATTCAAGATAATTATAGTGGAGATGGTGATGCAACTGGTGCTAAACAGATTATAACTATGCTGGGAAAACTCACTCAGGTTGTGAATAATAACATTACCCATATAGAGCACCCTAATCCACAATGTGGAGGATCAATGTTAGAGAACTTCATGATGCAACAACCATCAACATTAAATGGGACTAAAAATCCATTTTTATCTGAGCAATGGATATGTTTCTTAGAGAAAATATTTCATGCTTTGGGGAGTATCGAACTTGAAAAGGTTGTCATTGCAGTTTATTACCTCTCAAGAGATGCATATCAATTTTTGTCATTAATTCAAAACACAAAGGAGGATGAAAAAGTATCAAATATGGAATGGAGGGAGTTTAAAGAGATTTTCTTAGAAAAATAAATTCCTCATGAACATTATACTGATATGGAAAGGTAATTTCTGAGTCCGAAGAAAAAGGAGGATGAGAATGTTGCAAAATATGTGGATAACTTTACAAGGTTAGCAAGGCATGATGTAGATTATATACGTAACCCAAGAAATTATATTTATCAATTATTTGATGGGTTAAAACCATTTAGTCATTGAGAATTAGTCTCACAATCCTTCTCATCATACGAAGATATAGTCTCATGGGATATCAAGACAGAAAATGAATTCTCTAAGTCTTATGACTTTAAAGAGAAGAAAGATATGAAGCGATCTGCTGAACACCCCAGAAAAGGAAATAAGGGTAAGAAGGGGAAGGTTGATTTTCCATCCAGTAGTAATTTTGGGAAGAAACAACCCGGTACATGCCTAAATGGGATGGGAGTTTGTTACAAGTGTAGAGAAAAATTCCACCAAGCTCGTGATTGAAAGGGGAAGAAATAGGCTTTCAATGTTCAATGCTACAATTGTAAATAAATGGGGCATTATGGAAATAAATTTCCTAAGTGTCAAGGAAACTTACCTCAGAAAAGGAAAATGGAGAAATTGCAAGCTTATGCGATCACAACTGTTGAGGTTGAAGCTCTAAATGACGTGGTGGGAGTTACTTTAATCATTTATTCAAAATTATCCATTGCTTTATATGATTTTGGATCATCTCATTCTTTCATATCTTCCCAGTTTTCCAAGAAAATTAGATATTTCCAATTTGTCTTATTAAGGGAGTTGTCAGTCAAAACTCATAAGGAAAGTATCATTGCAACAAAGTTCTTTCAATCAGTTACCATTATGGAATATAAATGTACTTTATCTGCTGATATTATTGTCATACTCATGATTGAATTTTATATAATCCTCAGTATGGATTGGATTTCAGACCATCATGTGGGAATTTATTGTAATAAGAAGTAGGTTACAATTTTTTATAATGATAAGTAATCCCTTATCTTTAGAGTAGAAACATCACCATTTGATTCTCATCTATATCCACCACCAGTAGATATACTAAATTCAATTATTTGGGAGGAGGGTATTGAAACAACAACGGTTGAGGAAAGAAATGTTCAAATAGAGGATGTAACTACTGTACAATAATATGTTGATGTGTTTCCAGAGTATTTACCTGGACATCCTCCAGAACGAGAAATTGAGTTTTCTGTTGACTTAATTACCGGTTCAAGGCCCATATCGAAGACCCCTTATTGAATGACCCTTGTGGAATTAGTGGAACTAAAGAAACAAATAGAGTAATTGAGTAATAAAGGATTTATCAGCACTTGTGTTTCTCCATGGGGAGCCACTGTTCTTTTTCTTAAGAAGAATGATTGATATATGAGGTTGTGCATTGCCTACAGGGAGATAAATTCTATAAAAATAAAGAACATGTATCCCTTACCTTGCATTGATGATTTATTTGATCAAATTCATGGAGATCAATATTTTTTAAAGATTGAACTTCGATCTGGATACCATCAGTTGGGCATGAATAAGGAAGACATTCCAAAGACAACATTTTGAACTAGGTATGGGCATTATGAGATTACAGTAATGCCTTTTGGAATGACTAATGCACCCTCTATTTTCATGGATCTAATTAATAGAGTTTTCAATAAATATATTGATGAATTTGTAGTGGTATTTATTGATGATATCTTGGTATACCCCAAAAGCTACGAAGATCATGAAAATAACTTGCACACTATTCTAAAGACTCTTAGAAGAAATGAATTATATGGGAAGTTCAGAAAGTGTAAATTCTGGCTTCAGGAGATTTATTTTCTTGACTATATTATCTCTAAGGATGGAATATCTTTTGATATTTCAAAGATAAGGGTGATACAAGAATGGCCAGCACTGATGAGTATAACCGAGGTATGTAGTTTTATTGGTTTAGTAGGTTATTATCGGCGTTTTGTCCAGAATTTTTCCCAATTGACTAACCCATTAACCAATATCACATGTAAAGGGGTTAAATTTGTTTGGTAAAAATGTGTGAAGAATTTTTTGAAGAATTAAACAGAATATTAGTCAATGATCCTATATTGACTCAACCATCAGGGAATGATGGGTTTGTTATTTATAATGATACTTCAATGATATGACATGGTTTTGTCCTTATGTAGAATGATAAAGTTATTACCTATGCATAAAAACAACTAAAAAATCATCAACAAAACTATCCTACTCACGATCTTGAGTTAGAAGCTATAATCATTGCTCTGAAGATATGGAGACACTATATCTATGGTGAAAAATGTGAGATATATAATGATCACAAGAGTTTGAAGTATATTTTATCAAAGAATGAACTCAACATGAGGTAAAGGCAATGGCTTGAACTACTTAAGGATTATGATTGCACAATACACTGTCACCCGGGGAAGGAAAATAAGGTGGAAGATGCCTTGAGCAGAAAGAATCATGGTGTTCTGAACAATATGAGAGTTGAATGGGATCCTATGTTCATAGATCTAGTAAATATGGATATGGGAATAACCATGGAAGTTGAAACATCACTACTTTTTCAAATTGTTTCCAATCCATCTTTAATAGAAAGGTTAAAATGTTCTACGACTGATGATGAGGAGTTTCAAAAGAAAATTAAATCTATTAATGATGGGGGATTGATTGAATTTGTATATGGAGATGGAATTTTGAAATTTGGGAAGAGGATTTGTGTTCCTGATATACCTGATCTAAAAAGAAAATTGTTGGATGATGCTCATAGATCCAATTGCTCTATACAAACACCCTAGTAGCACTAATATGTATAGTTATTTGAAGGAGTATTTTTGGTGGGAAAACATGAAGAGGGATATTGATGATTATGTGTCAAGATGTATCGTTTGTCAATAGGTGAAGGATAGAAGAAAAAATCCTAGAGGATTCATGAAAACTCTTCCCTTACCTAAGTGTAAATGGGATGATATTACGATGGAAATTGTCACAGGGATACCAAAGACTCCTATAAGGATTGATGCAATACAGGTCATTGTTGATTGTCTTACTATGTCAGCACATTTTCTTTCTATACGATAAGATTTACCACTTGAACGTTTAGAAAGGCTATATATTAATGAAGTTGTAATACTTAATGGTGTACCCATATCAATTGTTTCTTATTGTGATCCCCATTTTACATCAATATTCTAGAAAAGTCTTCAGAAAGCCGTGGATACTGAACTTCGTTTGATCACTGCCTGCCACCCTCAAACTGATGGACAATCAGAATGAACTATTCATACCTTAAGAGACATGTTAAGATCTTCCTCACATGGCATTAAAGGTATGTGAGATTATTATTTACCTATGTTAGAATTTTCCTATTACAATAGCTTCCATTCAAGTATTTAGATGGAACTATTTGAAGTGTTATATGGAAAGAGATGTTTCCCACCAACTTGTTGGGATGATGTTGTTGAAAGAAAACTCGAAGGCCTAGAACTTATTGAGGAAGCAATGGAAAATGTGAAGATTATCCAAACCCACATCAAAGCAGCTCAAAGTAGGAAAAATATTTATTCCAATAATAGAAGGAAGGATTTGGAATTTCAAGTAGGTGATCATGTTTTCATGAAGGAATATCTATGGAAGGGTGTTATACGATTCAGTAAGAAGGGTAAATTAACTTCCAAGTTCATCATACCTTTTGAAATTCTAGAACGAATTGGAGTTGTAACGTACTGTTTGGCAATGCCTCCAAGTCTCTTACAAGTTCATGATGTGTTCCATGTATCACTGTTGAGAAAATACATGTCTGACCCAACACATGTAGTCACCTATTAAGAAATTGAACTGGAACCCGATATCTCTTATTGTGAAGAGCCTATCAAGATTCATGATACCAGAGAACAAGTTTTGAGAAACTGTATTATTGTACTGGTAAAATTTCTTTGGAGAAACCATAAAATGGAAGTTGCAACATGGGAGCCTGAGGAACTTATGATGAAGAACCACCCAAATCTTTTTATGCAATAATATTCTAGAAATTTCGAGGATGAAATTATTTGAAGGAGGGAAGAATTTAACACCCCAAGATTCCAAGTTACACTTCTCTTTGAATAATACAATATCTTTCACTGTACGCAACTCCGAGTTCTAGCACCCACGACCTGTCAAACTAGCAATTTAAAAAGCAGTTATGAATATTAATACCCACTTTTTGAAATTTATACATTTTATTTTTTGAAATGAACTTCTTTTTTGTATTCAGAATATTAAAATTAGCTGAGGATGGATTTTTGGTTTTTTTAGAAAACATTCAATTTTTGATGAATAGTGAAAACACTACATTATTATTTAAAAACGAATTTCTATTTAAATAATTTTTTTTAATTTTGAATTTATTTTAAAGTAAAAATAGATACATAATAATTATATTAGTTCAATGTAAGTCATTGGAGTCATTTTATAATAAGATTAGTTTTATGAAATTTTATTGAACTTTCTAACGTTTTTTACCCATCTTATCGGCACATTTGCAAATCTACATAAAACATAATTTTACCACTTCTATGAATTGAATTTCAAAAATAATACAGACACAGTTGTCATAAGTAAGTAAAATGTGGTTCAATGGAATGAAAATAATTTTTTTATGAATAGTAACTTTTGAATTTTATTAACCACGATTAAAAGTAAATAGGTTAATTAAAGGTAGAAATTAAACTATAATAATATAAAATTACCCCAAAACATGTTCTAATTATATTTGATAAGTTTTTTTGACCAATATCAACCTTAGGATAAAAATAAGATCCTTTTTGATCCATTTGGGTTAGATTTGGACAATTATTATATTTTATTTAAAGAAGAGTTAAAAGTGTTAAATTCACAGTTTAATAACTAAAATATTTTTAATATAGGGTTACAGATAAGATAAATTTGACTATAAATATTCATTAGAAATATAAAAATATTTCCTACATCATGGTATTTTATTTATAATTTTTATACATTAAATAATTTAATTTATTTATGACACAATGATTATGTAGAAATTACCTTATTAATGAAATATTAAAATAATTGATATTATAAATATTAAAATAAATGTAAATTGAATCTTTTGATGCCATAAAAGAATTTTCTCAGTAAATATGACATTTTAGGGTTGATTCAATGTATTTTTTTAAGTAATAAATTTGTAATGACTTTCACAAAAACCAAATACTAAATAGTGTCAAAATTGACATGAATGAGTTTTTATAACAAATACTATTTTACTAAATTATACAATATTCATAAAAATATAAGATTTGGAAAAAGAACTTATATAATGTTACAAATGACATTAATGAACCAATTGAGGTTCTCTTGTCATTTTATAGTTACTATATTAACCATGTAGTATAAAATGCAAGAATACATGGTAAAAGTTAAACAATTTAACTAAGAGTTAAATCTAAATGATAAGGTTAATATGGTGACCTAAAATTTTCTAAAACCTATTGGTTGAGAGTATTTAGACCCATAACCACCTTATCCTTTAAATAAATCCATTGTTAGATATTATAAACCAAAAATAATTTTATAATAAACTAATATTTTAATCATTTCCTAAAGTGCTCCTCACTTCTTTTATAAAAGGGTACTTCCCCTATCTTAAATTCACACCTCCAAATCCATATGAATTAGACAAAACCTGCCTAAATATCCTCAAAAATACCCTCAATTCATACTAGAGTCCTTAATCTGATCATAAGTCCAACATACAGAGCCCTTTTGTTCAAATCAAAAGGAAGCACACAAAGAAGAGGTAATTAATTCATCACCTCTGTCAATGTTATTTTATTCATCTATTTTATATTTATTTGTTATTTTCAGAATAAAATAATAAATCCAGTACCTTATAAATACTGATATGTTATTATAAATATGGTACAACCATATTCATTACTCTATCCATCCTATGAATGACAATGTCACCATACGTGCGTACGTACAACTTACTGTCTCCACGTTGTGGTGTAGTTTTTTATTCAAAAATTCATTATTTGGATAGGTATAATAATTAGTATAATTGATATAAATAATAAATATAACATGTTAATGATTTTGTATATATAATATACCATCCAATTACATATTATTTCAACATCAATAGAATGATATTGTCGCTCGTGCGTACGTATGACTTACAGTATCCACAACGGGATGAGATTTCATTCCCCCATCGTAACCATTCAAGAATAATTTTCATTTGATGATTAAAAAATTATTTTTAAGAACGTAATATCATTTTGGATATGAATAAAATACATCCTTTCCATAATTAACATGACTTACATAACACAACATATGAAGGAAAATGAATCAGTTAACACCCGAAACAATGATAATACTAAAATATTATTAACAAAACAATATTATAGAATCATATATGATATCATATTTATGTATGTGGTTATTGTATAATTTGATAAAATGATTTAACCATTATTCATGAGGTTAAAATACCCTCTACTATGAAAATGTACCAGGTAATGGTTAATTTTACAATGTCTTTATTATCTGAGATTGTTTATACGTAAGTATATACTAGGACATATTTATCATCCACATCCGCGTTTCTTAAAAATGTATTTAAAAACTTTTTTACTATTTCCTAAACTATGGGTTAAAGTCATTTATACCCTTTTTTGAGTTTTTATCAAATGTTTTGAAAGGAATATTTCCTTCATTTCCCAGACCTGGTACTTTATGACCTTTTCAACAAATTATGGAAAGTATGTTTTTTTAAGTTATACGGAGGGTGTGGATATTTTCTGTCATTATAACTCTTTTGAAGCTTATATGAATGTTTTCAAAATAATTGTTTTCTTCTATAATTATGTGACTTTTAAATTATTTCAAAGTAGAAAGAGATATTTCTCTCAAATAGTTTTTATATTAATTTCATCTATGCCAACATCTATTATTGGATTTTACGTTTAATTGAAATTGATTTATTATGATACCGTAATCCATATTGTATTGATAGTTTTATGATATGTTTGACTATAGATGTTCTATTTTTATGTCATTCACGGTTTATGGATAAAGTATTAACATTTCATATGTTAGTTTAATATGAATGTTTATGTTATGTTTCACCCTTTTCATGTAAGGAATGCATTGGATGTTGTAAGTGACGGGTGGGGCCCGCTATAGCCCCTCGATTCATCTGTAGGTCTCATGATACAAACTAGTGTCTTGTAACAAGACCTTGAAAATATTTTTATTTATAGTCTTGGAACAGGGCCTTGACTATGTGTTTATGATGTCCGAAATTATGCATTCCATCATTATGGGATTAGCTATTGATATTACATGTGATTATTCGACTAGTAGAATATCCATGTGAATAATTAAATGACATTATTTTATTTATCTTTTCTATATTATGCTGATGTTTAAGTTTAAAAGTCTTGTGTTTTAGTCTTATACATTGTCTTAAATGTTTATGATTATTTATGTTTTTTTCTTCTATATTGTTATCCTTATTCAGAATCTGAGCTCACCCATTTCTTATGTTTTATTTTTCTCAGGATGCAAAGAAGTATATTATGACTGACTTATAGGGATAGTCTAAGGGATATGAGTGTGTTCAAAGGAAACACAATGTGGATTTTTAATTTCATAATGTAATGTAAAACTTATAAATGTATCTAGTACTTCCAAGGCTACTAATCTGATTGTTCTTTCGTGACTTGATCTTTGGTGATCATGTTAATGTTATGTAATAATGCACTGAATCTGAGAAACTAGGGTCAGGGTGTTACATGGTGGGGGTAACAACCATTGACTGAAGATATAAAGCACCATCCCTATCCACTTAGGAGAACTGCAATCAGAAAAAATACTCAGACGTCGTAGCCAATAATTAAAAAAATATCTCTAACTAATATTATCCGCCACTACATTCCCCTTACTATGAGTATGGACTATCTTGAAGTCATAGTCCTGGAGGAACTATATCCATTGCCTCTGTATCATGTTAAGATACTTCTAAGAGAATATATACTTGAGACTCTTGTGCTAAGAGTAGATGGTGAACTGCTTATGTGTATCCAATATAAATACACATAAAAAAAATTAAAATACAACATATGATAATTAAAATTCAATACACACTTAATCTTATCATGAAATAATCATCAATGTTGAAATTTAACCCAATGAGAGAAAATTGAGTTAAGAAATCTCTTTCCTTACAATTCCTTTATTTGAACATCTTTTATCCTCCAGTATAATAGTTTTAAGCATCTGATTAAGATATAAAAGAACCATATTAATATATATTATATCATATATAATCCTTTTATAACATGTTATTTCCATTCCCTTAATAATTTCACATCATTTTCATTGTTTTGGGTAATAACTTCTTTGTTTTCTGAGTATATTTTTACTCATTATTTTTTGGTTCCTATTATATAGATCATGATTTAATAATATCCTGGATATAAAAAATGATATAAATATCATATATATTCAATATATATTTATTTATAGTCATCCATAAAATTTAGTGATAGGAAATGAAATGCACCTTTCATGGAGACAGGTGGTTGTACGTACGCATGAACATTGCTTCCATTTTCTTATTGTATTAATACAAGTACAAGTAAATGATATATATGTATATTATAATACCATTAACATTTTTATATAATATATATCACATATTTTTATCAAAAACATACTTAATACATTCCATGTAAATGTGTTAATGAATGACATTACTTTGAGGTGGTTGTAGTCCACACGTCCACAAACGATGTTATTGAATTCCCAAAAAATGGAAAGCATGAAGTTGTGTGTGATATAATAAATCAAAAATCAAAAATATATCCTAAATATCATAAATATAATATATAAAATATAAATACATCATTATTAACAACCTTGAAATGTGGTAATGGAAGAACGAATGACATCGGTTCGTGAGGCAGAAGTCCATCGTACACACGAACGATGATCATGTATCCCATTTGATATAATTTTTTGATGTTTTAGGTAGTAAAATTAACATAAAAAACTATAATTATATTGAATATACTATGTATATTATACAATCCTGATATAAGGAGAATTTATGGAGGTGTAGAAGGTAATAAAACAAAAAACACTTTAAGAAAAACATTACCTCTTCTTTTGGTTTCTTCCGTAGGTTTGAAATAAAAACATGAAAGGTTTTCTTTATGAATAATATAGTTCTTATAGGATGAGGGTAGGGATTTTTGAGAGTTAATTTTCAGGTGTTTTCGTAACCTAATTGGTTTTATTGGAGTGAAGAAGTGGCAGGTGGGTGGCCTTTTATAAGTGGGGGAAAGGACACATTTGGCATTTATGAAAAGAGTTGTGTGCTCCCCATGTTTTTTAGCTACCAATAAGGTTCCATAACGCACATAATTTTATCCATGAAGGTTTAAGTTATAAATATGTATTTCCAATGGGTTTTGTACAAGTTTATGGTCATTTTTATACCTTGTATTCTAAGTTTAGTCATTAAGAAAGCCTGTGTTGACCTTAATCACTGTAATTAATTTTCACAGCATTCACTAATAATTATGGTCCAAAATTAATTTGAGCCTATTATAAATTATAAATTATAAATTATAAATATTCCAAATAAGGAATTTATTTTTCCAAATTAAAACCAAATAAGTGGAAAAAAATTAATTTTAAATTAATCTCACAAACGTGGCATGAGAGCAGGGTTTTAAAGGGAAAATGTTCAAAGGTTTGAGATGTTTTTTACATAAAAATTCAATATAAAATTGATCACATTGAATCAAATTTTATTAATATATATAAAATTTATTTAACTAAAATTTAAAAATAATGAAATATATAATATAACTCTATAAATTATTGAAATAAAAAGTCAGTTTTCAATTAAAATTCCTTATTTGTTTAGTATTCATCAAAAAAAAACAAAACTTCTCAGATTAATAAAAAAATTAACCTAAGATAATTTTTAAATTATGTTTATTTTCTAAAATAAAATTTATAGAATTGTCAAAATTTATTTTTTAAACATGTGCGCAATTAAAGGGAGACGAAACTAAATACATCTTTTTATGCGTAAAATTGGATTTTTTTTCTTATCTTATGACTATAAAATATATATGATGAATGTAAAATTTTTTATTGAATATATAATATATATATTTTTATTATTATTTACTAATACTAATTAATTTAATTTATTATAATAATATATCTTTAGGAGCATAAAAATAGTTCTTTATAAGAACATTTCCTTTATATTCAATTTGTTTTTATATTCATTTCTAATTAATTGGTAACCAATGAATTCCTAAATATATTTTCATAACATATTGAAACTTATTTATAACCTGAAATTTAATGTTTAGGAGATAAATTTTATTTTAAATAATAATGTTAACAGCATTCGGTAATACTTGGTCTTAGGTGAATGTAAGATAACTCAGTGTTGTGTTCATTGCAAGCTATATCAAAGACAAAATTTATTTTAAATATTAAATATATTGTAAAGTATTATGTTATTATATTCCCTTATAATATTGGAATTTAATTTCATACATGCTATGAAACATAATTTACTTATTTTAAAATCATGGGTTGTTATATTCTCCCCACCTTAAATAAATTGTGTCCTTGCAATTCAGACATCATCTCAGTAATGAAGGGATTGATATTTTAAAATACCATTATTTAAATCCCACATCATGAGAAGGGTTAATAAAATATATTATTAATATGAGACAATGGGAATTAAAATGGTCATATGGATTAACACATACCTAGGTGTCGACAATGAATAAAATTAATGGTAATTGAAGATATGATCTTTAAGGGAAAGCATAAATCATTATAGAGTGATTGAGGTCATTGATCACAAGAAAGAGAGTGATCAATGTAATGTTAAGGTACTACAAACCATAATTATAATAAGTGTAAAAAGATCAATTATTCCATCATAAATGATGGTAATAAAATAGAATCTTATTTCATGATCATTTTCCTAATATTGATGAACTTTCCATTAATCCCTCAAACTACATGTATTATCTCCTAATCATCCCATACCATCAATGTGAATAACTTCATATTTTATTATCTTGAAACATGGTAATATCTTGAATTGCCATAAAAACGTATTTAAAACTAGAATTATTCCTTATTTCTTATGTGAAACACAAATTACTGGATATATTCCTCAAATCCAACAACGTTGTAAACTCCGTCAATAATAACATAAACAATCCATTAATTAGTTCAAAGATAATCAGTATTATCCAATTTATATCATACATATAAATAATATATTTATCTAACCATAATTATCTCAACATCAGGAATATATTAACGGTTCTCAATCATGTGTTTTTTAAGAAGTTAAACTTGCCACTGAATCATTTTTCGTGGTCATTGGTATCGTATAACATATGCTCTCAAATACATAATGAAATAGTACTGTAGTACAATCCTTATATATTTTATAATTCTTATAATGATAATATAATAATTACAATACTTTTATAACATATTTATTTAATCCAAATACACAAAACTATAATCATTCCACTTCATTTGTATCAATAACATAATCTTGACCTTGGTCCCTTAAATTCCGTTGATGCTTGAGGCATTTATTTTCATAGAAACCCATTTAAATAGAGTTTAGACACTTAATATCAATGTTTCTTTCTTCCATTTCCCCTCCTTTTCTTGGTGAACCTTTTCTCTGCATTTATAAAAAAACATCCACCCCCTTGAAGAAAGTACCATGGCATTTCTTTCCATAATTATCACATGTGGGAAAATAATTCTTTACCTTCTTCCATTTTCCATTATTTTCTCTTAAATTCTCTTCATCTATTTATTCCCTTTAAATTTTTAATTCTCAGAGAATTACTTCTCTATGTTGATAGAACACAACAATATTTCATCGTTTTAATAAAAATTTTGAGATACTAGTGACATTCAGAGACTTTCTTTAAGTAATTCAAAGATGTGGTAAATATTTCACTCCATGTTGAATATGTAATCAGTAGCATACCTTTCTATCCTTTTATAGGTATCTTCATACTTCAAAACACTCTCTTATTCATCTTTCTTTAAGCTAAGAAACTTTCTCTTCATATCAGTTTTTTTTCTCAAAAGGGAAATATTTTTCTTAGAATGTCTCCTTAAAGGATTTCCATTTCATGAGTTCTACATCCTCTTCCTCCCTATTATTCTGGGTCAATAAACACTACTGGTCAACATCACCTTTGAGACAATACACTAAAAATTTAACCTTTTCATTTTCACCACATCCCAAGGCAATAAATATCTTATCTGGAGAATTAATCCATTTCTCTTCTATAATTGGATTAGTAGTCCCACTTAATGATGGTGGCTTTTTTCACATAATGTGATCCAACATAGTTTAATCTCATTAGAAAATAGTTTACTCTATCTCGAAAAGGTTGTTTTGCATGAATTGGTTATGATTCCCTAATATGTCCATAATTTTCCCACTTACAAAACCAGTTGTATGAGTTTCCTTTGTAGGGAAATATCCACACTGTCAAAGAGTATTGATACCCTTATTCCTTCTTGGTGCCATTTCTAAATAAGGGAATAAACTAGATCTTTTAATATCATGATGAAATATAATTTATAATCCAAAACTAGTGAAATACATAACATAAATTAAAAAATTTGTACCTATCTAATCTCATAATAATAAACATAGTTTCTTCAGGATGTTCTTATATACTTATTCTCAAATTCTATCATAGGGTTATGTTATCTAATCTATGTTTTCCTAAGTCTACTTACAAAGGTTTCTATAAAATTTCATTTTATATCAACTATAGAGACCCCGACCCCAGAAGCCTGGATCTAGCGCCTTACTGTATTACATTGAAATGATTACACAGAATCAAATACTGATCAGTTTAGCCGTTTTGGAAACCATATTACATACAAGATATCCACTTTACATTTCTAATAAAAAACATAATACATAATGAAAAAAATTCTTAGATTATTTGAAACTAATTCCAATAATTCATCATCATACCCTAGTTAAGGAAACAAAATAAGGGTGGTATCAAATGCTTAGTAAGAGTTAAGTATAATGAAATAAATAATGAATCAATGGTCAAAATTAAATATGTAGAGGTTAATAAATGATCACACATTACATGTAACCAATAAACTACAAAGGAAGTTCATAATCAATATGGAATGGTAAATAACTTAACACACACGCCATTTAATCAATAACTTCTCCATAGTATGGAAGGACTAAAAGATGATCAAATAATTACATATAAATAAGAACATTAGCTTGACCAGGGATATTCTAAATAATTTAATGGACATATGGAATATCAATTATGATGGAATTCATAATGTCAAACATATGAACTATCAAGATCTATACTCATTATAGTTACCGTCATGATTTATACTCAAGACAATTTACATCAATTGGTAGAAACTCGTCTAAACTATAAATATTTATCCTCAAGAGATTTACTAACAGTATATGTACTCTAGAGAGATTTAAAATGGCTTGGAATCAATTGAAAAGGGTTTTTCTCAAACTAATTTCATCCCATGAGACTATTGATGCGTTGATGGGTTTACATTAAATGGTCCCCAACCCGTTTCATTCCTATCTTAAGCATTACTTATATATTAAATAATCTATTTAATTAATAAACAATGAGACTTATAAAATATCTGTATTGAGTAAAGAATATAGATTTATCAATATTTCCCCAAATTATAAAATAACTATCAACATAAACACTATATGTAAAAATGGTATACGGTTTAGGAAATGTCCATATCCATGAAAAGTAAGGTGGATATTTATAGAAATTTAATGTCTAATGAGCACAAGAAAGTGAATATTTTAAGGGGATGTTAATGACTACAAAATGGATCAAAAAAGTAAATTTAAATACTATCCTAAATCAAATTAATCATAAACCATCCAAGAGAAGAATAAGGATTGTGTCAATACAATATATACCTATTAGAGAGAGAATAAGGTTTGTTGTTGCTGATGAAATATAATATTTAAAAAAATTATTTAGGAAAATATCCTTTTTATTTTGAAAACACTTCTGAAACTCCATTTATTTGAAAATAACTTTTAATTTTTTTTTATTTAAAACTGTCTTCATAAAAATTCAAATGAATCTTCAATGAAATGTCATCAGGTAATTCCATACATGTCATACAATGTGAAAGTAACATTCCTTTTGCATTGTAAAAAGGATAGAAAAGTTCCTTGTTCGTAAAGTGACAATAAGAATCCATTGAAAACACTTGTAAAAAGGAAAAAATGTGTAAATATTTATTTTAATAAATAATTTAGAAAAGGTTAAAAAAACATTTTTTAAAACATTTTTAGAAAATTGGTTTTGGAAAAAATATTCCCGACCGAAGAGAGAAATGATGTCAGGTTTTCTTGAAAACATTTTAAAAAATATTTTATGCAAAAAAGAGAAGAATAATGGTACTATTATTTGAAAAAGGCCATGACTAACCATAGGATAAGAAAAATTAAGGGTTTATTAGTAAATTATCAAGTAATTTCCTTAAACTGGTATTCAAGAATAAACAATGTTGATTACAATGAGATTGTGATATAAACCCTTAAAATGATCATAACGTTGATGTGAGAATTAATAAATGAATTGGTTATTTGTATCCAATTTAAATAAACATAAAACAAGTGTAACTACAAAATAAGATAATTAAAATTCAATACACACATAATCTTTTTATGACATAATCGACGAATTATAAAACTAACCCAATGAGTGGAAATTGAGTTAAGAAATCCCTTACCTTTCTTCCTTTAGTTGAATGTATTTTAACCTCATGTATAATGGTTTTAATCATGTTATTAACTTATAATATGACAATATTACTATATATGATATCATATATGATCCTTTTATAACATATTATTTCCCTTCGTTCAATAATCTTTCATTATTTTCATTGTTTTGAGTAAACTGCATTGTTTTTCGAGTTTATTTCCACTTGTTATTTTTTTGGTCCTATTAATTAGATCATGTTTTAATACTCTAAATGATTTAAAAAAGGATATAAATATCATATATAATCAATATATATGTATTTATATTAATCCATAAAATTTATTTATAGGAAATGAAATGCACCTTTCATGGAGATGATAGGTCGTACGTATGCATGAACGCTGCTTCCATTTTTTCGTATTATTAAAAGAAAAAGAATTAAATGATATATATGTAAATTATAATAAAAGTACAATTTTTATGTTATATATATCACATATTTTTATGAAAATCATATTTAATACATTACATATAAAGTATTAATCTATCACATCTCTTTGAGGAGGCGGTAGTGTACATGCCCACAAACGATGTTATCGTATTCCCAAAAAATGGAATGGGTGAAGGTGTGTGTGATATAATAATTTTTGAAGTATAAATACATCATAAATATAATAAATATCATATATAAACTATAAATACATCATTATTATTAATAGTAAAAGTTGTTAATGGAAGAACAAATGACATTTGTTCGCGAGGTGCTAGTCCTCCGTACACATGAATGAGGATTGTGTACCCCATTCAATGGAAATTTTAAAGTTTTAGGTCAAAAACATAACATAAAATATATATTAATATTTAATATACTTATTTTTTATTTAATAATTATATAAGGATAATCAAAGGAGGTGGATAAAGAAATAAAATTAAAACTTTTTAAGGAAAACATTACCTCTTCTTCATGTTTCTTCGTTAGTTTTTCAGAAAAACATTGAAATGATTGATTTATGAAAAATATAAGGATTATAGGATGAGGATAAGGATTTTTTGGAGTTAAATGGGTATTTCTAGGCCGAACCTAAGTTTATTGAGAGGTGAGAATAAGTGTGATATGAGGTGGCATTTTATAATTGGGGGAAAGGAAACACTTGGAATCTTTGAAATGAATTGTGTGCTCCCCATGTTTTTACCTTTTAAGAGGCTTCCATAACAAAATCAAATATATCCATGAAGGTTTAGGGTCAAAATATGGCCATAAAATCATATTTTTACATGTTTAGGTACATTTATACACCTTATATTATAAGTTTAGTAATTAAGTAAGCTCGTTTTTACCTTAATCATTGTAATTAATTTTAAATGAAATCACTAATCATTATGGTCAAAAATTATTTTTAAACTATTATAAATTAGAAATTATTATTATTCCAAAAATTGAATCAAATTTTCCAAATTCGAACAATATAACCTTGAAAAATTAATTTAAAATTATTATCATAGATGTGGCGAGACAATGGGTTATTAAAGTGATAATGTTCAAAATATTGAAATATTTTTATATCCAAATTCAATATAAAATTCATCTCAATTACATATATTGTATTAATATATATACAATTGATCTAATTAAATATTAAATACAATTAAAAATAAAATTATAAATTATAAATTATTTTATCAAAAAGTTAGTTTTCAATTAAAATTCAGTATTATTTTACAATTCATCAAAAAAATTAAAATTATCAGAAAAAATACCTAAAACTCACCCAAATATAATTTTGATAATCCTATTTAAAAAATTAATTTCATTTTTTTCAATAATATTTATTATAGTGTCAAAATTTATTTTTAAAACAAGTACCCCATTAATAGGTGGAAAAACTGACTTTAGAGAAATACAATTTTAATGTATAAAATTGGATTTGTTATTTTCTTATGAAAAAAATCTATTTAATGAATGTAAATATATTTTATTGAATATATAATATATACATTTCTTTAATATCATTTACTAATAGTAATTAATTTAATTTATTAAGATAAAATGCCTTTGGGAACATAAAAATAGTTCTTTATAAGAACATTCCCTTTATATTCAATTGGTTTTTATATTCATTTATAAATAATTTGTGACCAATGAATTCAAACATATGTTTTAATAACTTATTAAATCCTATTTATATCCACCACTTTAATAGTTAGGAGATAATTATCATTTTAAATAATAATGTTAATATTATTCAGTAATACATGGTATTGCGTGTAACACAAGATAACTCAGTGTTATGTGCATTTCAAGCTATATCATAGATTGAATTTATTAAAAATAGTAAATATATTGTAAAGTAAAATGATATTGTATTCCCTTCTATACTTTGTGTTGCATGTAATAGACTCTATAAAATACAATGTACTTATTTTAAAATATTGGGGGCTTATATTTACCCTTGAAAACCAATAAACATGTTGGATTTTTTTTTTCAAAACTAGACCACTTTGAAAACATACAATTTTCAAATAAATTTTTAAAATCACTTTGGTTTTCCATTTTTAACAAAAATATTTTTCCAAAATAGTTCCCAATAGGGATAAAAAAAAATAATGTGCACGACTCAACATTCTCGACAAATCCAATAAGGCATAATAAAAATGATCATTAACATCAATATCATATAACCATATCAATAGAAATGAACAAATGGAAATAATACATCTCATCACATAAAAATGGAACTAATAAAATGCATAATCATATAACAAAATCTAGAATGGGTGATTTTCACCTAGGGGATCTAACAATCAGGCATATCTTGAGTGAGTGAACAAGTATACTAGCTACCTCAGAAAAAAAAAAGCTATCACAGTCATCCCCGAGCCCAATATGGAAGATGACATGGTATTACTACCCAAAGGGACACATGGTACCTTGAAAACTAAGTTGGAGTCTCTCATGTTCCTACCTCCCATGGATCACACCACCACTTGAACAAACCAAAATGGATTTTCTCATAGTCTTCCTTCTGAACGCTGACACCATCCCTCGAACAAATCCTTCACTCACACCCCATCCAACCCATGTACTACTCCATACCAACAAATCCACAAAAAAGTTCCCATATCGATCTATAACACAATCCATTTCACAACCAAAAAATCCAATTTTATCATATCACCCTTCCTTTGGTAATATAATTTCTAAAACCACTTTATAATTCCTTTGAAAAACATGAAACCCTTTGAACAATTTTATCAAATAATTTGTTCGCATACAAGCCACACCCATTTGTAAAATCCACTTAAAACCCCTAAATTTCAAAAACAATCCATGAAACAAAACAACCATATATTACACATTAATAATAAATCATTTAAATGGAAATTTAAACAAAACAAACCAAAGGTGATTATAAATTTAATGGTATTCCATGGAAAACACCTTTAAATTGATGAAACTACCACATATTTAATCCAAATATCGTCTCCCTTGAGAAAGTCCACCCATAATAGGAATAAAAAATACTCACACACCTATACCTCAATGAAAAAAACCAAAACCCCGATAAAAACCCAGGATCTGGCCTACCCCCCCCCCCCCACTAGGATTACACTCATCCATAAAAAAGGAAGAAAAAGGCTTAAGAAGGGGTAATGAAAAAGAAACTATGAATAGGTCAACCAAAATAAATCCAAAACACCAATATTTACAAATAAAACCACCAAGGAGGAGGGGAAGGGGCTCCAAGTCAAGAGAGAGGGGATACACATTTTGGAGGAGGAAAATGAAATCATAAAAACCTGATAGGGGATAAATGGTAAAAAGAAACTTTTAAACTGAGCTTGATAGGTCCATAGGTTTTGGATGAACGGTTAGGAAAAACATGTACCAACCATACATGGATATTGTCTCCCCCAAAAATATGTCACATGATTTCACCTAGGTGTCACACAGTTTGAAAATCTGTGCTCAAACCATGAAAAATTCCACTATCACAAAATACAACACCCTCACAAGGTTATAAAAACCATGAACTAACCATGAGGATGTCAAAAGAGTCTTGAAATACTCAAAAGAACTATGTCACCTATCATCCCACGTGAACATGACCCCTTCTATAGTCAAATCACTAGTAGAAAAATGGGTTTTAACGTCGGTTCTTAGAGACCAACATTAAAAGTAAATTTTTGGAATCATTTTTTCAAATAACTGACATTAAAAATAAAATAAAAGTTATTTATAATTTTTAAAGATTTTATTTTATAGTCCATGGAGAAAAAATGGACATACGAATCAATATTTATGGACGTCGGAATTTGAACATTATAAGGCTTAATTTTTAACGTCAGTTTTTTTCAATAACCAATATTTAAAGTCCCCTTTTGGTGTTAGATTTTCAAATAAATAGCCTTATAAATAAATAAAAAATTGTAGATAATTTTTCAATATTATATTTTATAGGTCTTGGAGAAAAAATGGACTTACATATCAAATGTTATGGACGTTAGAAGTTGAACTTTATAAGACATGTTTTTAACATCATGTTTTTCCGTAACAGATGTTAAAAGTCCATTTTTGGAATTTGGTTTTTCAAATAACTGACATTAAGAATAAAATAAAAGATTTAGATAATTTTTAAATATTTTATTTGACTGGTTTTGGAGCATAAATGAACTTACAGATCAAAAGTTATAGACTTCATAGTTTGAACATTATAAAACTTGATTTTTAACATCGGTTCTTTTCCAATAATTATCATTAAAATCCACTTTTTGGTGATGGTTTTTCAAATAACTGACATTAAAAATAAAACAAAAGTTTTAGATAATTTCTCAATATTCAATTTTATAGGTCATGGATAAATAAAATGTGGATCAAAATTTATGGATTTCGGAAGTTGAACATTATGAAACATGATTTTTAACGTCAGTTTTGTTTTCAATAAATGACGTTAGAAGTCACTTTTTTTTGAATCAGGTTTTAAAATGACTGACATTAAAAATCAAAAAAAAGTTTTATATAATTTCTCAAACATCAATTTGATAGGTCATGGAGAAAAAAATGACTTATGGATCAGAAGTTATAGACATCAGAAGGTGAACATTATAAGACTTGTTTTTAAACATCGGTTTGTTTCAATAACCGATATTAAAATTCCCTTTTTGGAATTTTTTTCTAATAAATGATGTTAAAAATCACTTTTTGGATTCGTTTTTTCATTAAACGATGTTAAACCCCCAACATGAAAATATTTTTAACATCAGTTATAAATTTAACCGATGTTAAAAGTTATGCTTCAAATAAGTGGGTTTGGTATTTCAATTTTTTCACAACGTGCATTTCTATTTTCAAAATCCCACCAAAATTTTAATGAATCACCACCAATAATATTTTTATTTAAAATATATATAACCTCATCCTGTTTCTTTATAAAAGTTCAATATCTTCGATACATTCAATATTTCAACAATTCTTCAATCGATGATTTTTACATTGTATTTATTTTCACCATTTAATTTCATTATTATAGTTTTCCTTATTGCTAAATATCTTGATATTTTTATTATGATGATGAAGTATTATTCCTATTGAGACAAAAATATGAAATTTCCAAATGAGATTCATTAGTTGAGGTGAAAAATTATTTATCACTCACCATTTTCATTACCGTATGATTTATTCCTTAAAAAGAAGTGAAATAACAACAAACATGATATCAATTCGAATGAAACCAATAAAAGAATTAAAATTAGTTTGAATATTTATGTTTATTATTTTTTGTCTTCATTTGGAATATAGTTTTCAGTTATTTTTCCCATGTTTTCTTTGAATCAATTTGTATCTACAGAAACATAAAGAACTACAACTTACGACGATTGTAACTTTTGATCCGTAAGTCTGTTTTAGCTCTACCGGCAGTCAAATCGAAGCCTGAGAAATAATATATATTCCAATATTAAGAGTTTAATTTTTTTAATATCATTTTTTATCAAAACCAATGTGAAAATATATTTTTTTTAAATGTACTTTTCACGTCGGTTTTTATCCAAAATCGATGATAAACCCCAGGTAGAAGCCGAATTTTGACATCGGTTTTCTAAAAAACTGATTCCAAAGACTATCAGGGCCCAACTTTTCAATTCAGGTTATATGAAAACCAATATATAAGACCCACATGGGCTGATGTTTGACATTTTTTTTTATAAAAACAACCATTTAATCTTATATTTTTTACGTCTCCTTTATCGACAACGGTTAAAAACGATATCAAATTAAAAAAACGATGTAGAAATACATTTTTACACTAGTTAATCCATCAAGGGAGAAGTTTTCTTGGAGAATTACCAAATAAAGTGGCTATAATACCCATATAGTCCCAATAAATTTGGATCTTTAACACATTCTTTTATCACTTCTAATATACGACAGTTCAAATCTTTTCCAGATCCACTGAATCATATACCTTAGAAACCATTTTTCCTAATAATTTCACTTCATGAATAAAAAACTAGAACTTGTGAAACATGTAATATAAGAAATTTTATCTCAAAAAACCCAAAACAACCTCCATCTGGTTGGCATGATCCTCCTCTATGTTGGAATACACCAAGATTTTATCTTTAGACACAACTATGATAGAGTCTAAAAAGTGGTGTAAGATCCATTTTATCAATGCAATGAAGACAATATGAGAATTGGTAAGCCCAAATGGAATAACCAAAAACTAAAAGTTTCTTTACCAGATCCGAAATGTGGTCTTTAGAACAACCTATTCTAATACCATCAACTAGTGGTACTCTAATATTAGATCTATCTTTTAAAACCAAGAACCGCCAATGATTTGATCAAACAAATCATCAATTAGGAGAAATGGGTATTTATTCTTTACTGTCACCTAGTTAAGGTTACGATAGTCTATGAAATGTTATAGGATACCATCTAACTTCTTTTAAAATAGAATTGTTAAATACAATGGTGACAGACTGGGATAAATAAAAATCTTTCCCTTGAGATCCTCTAGCTGAACATTCAACTCTTTCAGCTCAGTCTAAACTATCCAATAATCTTTCAGGAAACTCGGGCTAATCCCATAGTGCATATTGATGGTAAAATCAACCTATCTTGGGGTAGAAATCAAAAAAAACTTTTCGAAACAAGCATGGGTTCTTGATCATAGCCACACGAATCACTCTCATTGAACTCTTCTCAAATGCCTCAAGAAATAGACCATACATCTGACACGAGATCAACCCCAACTCTAAGGAAACTAGTCCTGACCTCCCATAACATGGACCCAACTCAACTAAAAAACATGAGTTCTTCCATTAGTCATAATGAATTAGAACTTGCGGTGAAAATATATGACCAATGTGTTAAATCTGATCAACCAGTCTATGATGATAATGAGGTTGAACACATCTTGGTCGAAGATAAGGAAGTTCCAAATGATCTCCACACCATCTACCAAGACATGGAAATCATGTCACTTTAAACCTATCTCTTTATTCCTACCCAATGAGGTTATAAAATCCATAAATTACAGAATAAAGTAAGCTCATATACCAAGAAATCAATCAGTTTAAATGAAATTAATGAATGGGATGCACCTGTGTCAAATAAAAATAATGCCACAGAATAAGAAATAAACATTGTACCTCTAATGGTGGTTACCCCAAAATCAGAGTTCATTGGAATAACCTTTAAAATATAGAGATTCCCTAGATTAGAACCTCACTAAGTCTTATTACCCTAATGATAATCCCCAATACCATGAGGAAATGATCCTCCACCTTTGGAACCCTCTAACTAAACCTGAGATCCCTTTAGAAAAGTGGATACCACACTACACCCATATAAAGTCGACTGACTAAAGCACTTGATATGCTTCGACTGCCTACACTATTGGAATGTCCTTTGAGTCTTTGGGAACTTCATCCTAGTGTGTCCCAGTTTCCCGAATTGATAACATAAAACTATTCTATTCCTTTTAGGAGCCACAAAAACTAAACGGGTCGACTATGGGACACTCTTTCCACTATCTTTCTGAGACTCAACCCTCTTCTGCTTAAGTCATAATGAACTTTAGATCCCTCTCATAGAAGGAACAACACTGATACATATTTTTCCACTCAAATATTCCTCTTCTATCGCTTCCTTGTCAACCACCTATGAATAAATTGGTAGACATAGAATAATGAGAATAGATATGATCTTTGGCCTCAATCCCATCTCAAAACACCGATCCTTGAGGTAATCATTCATGAGAAGATCCATAGATACATGAACTAACTCAAATAATATGGTAGTATACTCCATCAATGAATAATAAACATACTCATTCTTCAAGAACTCATGGGATTGAAGCCCATATCAGAAAATCTGGAAGCATACTCCATCAACAAAGAATGAGCATAGATATGATATCTGGCTTCAAACCCATTTCATAAAATTAGACAGCATTCACTGGGAAGAACATCTCGTTAAATCCCACTTTAAACATGGTCCATGTGAGATCCTAATGCTTTCCCAAGATCACCATTGATTCAAACCACTTTATACTTGATCCATCTAGAAAATACATGGAAATACCACTTTTAAGGTCTCATGGGTATTTAAGAACTCAAATATCTTTTTGATATGATCTAACCACTCCTCATGGCCATTAGGTCCCCTTTTCCACATAATATCAGTGGATTTTTCCTTGTAAACTCCCATGCATGGTCCATCGTTTGTGTCTGCTCATAACCACCCACTTAACCAAAGGTTTGGATCATATGATTCAAAAAATTCACCAAATCCAGTTCGACGGGATGGTTCACCTTTGGGGTACTTTCTATTTACCCTCTCTATTCATTGACAAGGTCCTTCTAGGATTCATTGTCTACAAGAAAAAAATATAATATTTATCAAGCATAATTTAACCTCAAACACCTCAAAAGATCAAAAATAAACACCACAACATGTGTATCAAAAAGTAACATAAACATCACAAGAAACCATGAATCAAAAAAGAGACAAAACATCAAAAATCCAAGTTTTCCCACTATTCACAATTTGGCCACACATTTGGGAAAACTATGTTCCAACCATGATGGTGTCACTAGAGTAGGAAAGAAAGGTCACATGGGTTGTTCATGGTCTCTACTAACCATGCGTATTAACTGTGCGCCTCCTATAGACCTCATTGTTTCACCCCCACAACTCAAAACAGACCTCGGGCCTACCTTGAGACTTGCCACTGATCAATAAATATCATGAAAAATCATAAAAATAACCCATAATTGGGCACAAAATGGAACCAAAATCCTAGACCACCCATGGAAACTAACGGTTCTGAATGAAAAAATAGTTGTCTAGACACTCCCCCATTCCAACCTCTTGAGTCTCGATGGTCTTAGCTCCGATCTACCACTATCCAAAAAATAAAAAAAACCTTCTATAATGTCATTTTTAATGAACAAACCAGGATATACAAGACCCATCACCTAATATGGCCCACCACACAGCCCGAAATGCACGCCTGATCACCACAGGAATGCGACAAGTACTGAGCATAACCAAATATCACTTGGGAATGATTTCAAAATAGGTAAACTAGCATGAACCATCCTTAAATGTGATGGAAACACTTAAATAATAAGATTTAGTAGAACAGGGGAAGTAGATGCTATAAACAACAACAAACATACATATACAAATATTTCATAACTGGATATAATCATGGAATTTAAAAAAAAACTCGAAACACAAATAAAGGGGAACCATTACTTATAAGGGCCATGTATTTCCAAATGGATACAAAATACCAAAAATGAATCCATGATAGCCAATCTCTATGAGACTACATATTAAAAAAAACACTTGATGGTGATAATCAAGAATATCCACCCTAGAATATGGTACCCTTTCCTTTACCCATGTCTTGCAAAAAAATACAAACCCCCAATGAACTAAGTAGGGTGTGAGGCATAAATCCCAATAGGATACCACCATGAATATATTTAATTATTTTAACCATGAAAACCAATAAACTAGTTTGTAAAAAATTTCAAAAATATACCACATTGAAAATATATAATTTTAAAATACAAATTTAAAATCCCATGGTTTTCCATTTCAAAAAAACTGGTTTTACAAAACAATTTCCAACATGGATCAAATAAAGAAAAAAAATCAAGGCTCAACATGTTAAACATATCCAACAAGGCATAATAAAAATTAACATGAACATAAATATCATATAACCATATCAATGGAAGTTAACAAATGGGCATAATAAATCTCATCACATCAAAATGGAAGTAATCAAATACATAAGCATATAAGAAAAATTTAAATGGTAAATATTCACTTAAGGGATCTAACCATAAAGAATATCATGAGTGAGTAAACAAGTATATTATTTATCTTTAAAAAATATAATTTTTTATGGTCTACCCCAGTACCAACATGGAATCTCAAAGGGTCTTCCTTCCCAAAGTCTCTCACGGTCCCCTAGAAACTAAGTTATAGGCTCACACGAACCTCCATATAATGGATTACATAGCCACTTGGGAAAACCATAATTGAAGATCATGTAGTCTTCCCTCCAAGGTTTACATGGTCCATCGATAAAACCCCTCACTCTCACCTTGGTTAACCCATGTGCTACTTTATGCCAACATATCCACAAACATGTTCCCATATTTATCTTGCTATAACAAAATACATTTCACAAAAAAACATTTCTATTTTATCAAACCAACCTTCCCAAGGTAAAATCATTCCTAAAACACTTTATAAATTCTTTGAGACCCATAAAACCCATTGAACCATTTTATCAAGTACTTGTTGTGCATACAAGAAACAACCATTTGTAAAACCCACTTAAAGTACCCAAATTTCCAAAACTAATCCCTAAAAGAAATCAAAAATGGATTACACCTGAAGAATAAATCATTTAAATAGAAATTTAAACAAAATAAATCAAATAAAATTATAAAATTAATGTTATTCCAGGGAAAATGAAATTAAATAGAGACGCCTACCTCATATGTCATCAAAATATCGTCACGCTTGAAGAAGTTCACCCAAAAGAGGAAGAACAAAGACTCACACACCTATTACATATGGAAACAAACCAAATACCCTATAAAAAAACCTAGATTTAGACAAAACCCACACTAGGGTTACACCCATCCATAAAAATAAAATAATAAGTCTTGAGAAGGGGAAAAGAATAAGAAACCATAATGAAATCAACATACCTCAAGAAAAACAACATGATATCTAATAGAAATTCACCAAGGAGGAGGGAAGAATCTCAAAGACAAGGAGTGGTTCTAACCACATTGGAGAAGGAAAATTATCCCAGGAATCATAAAAACATGATACTGGATAAATGGTAAAAATCCACTTTTTAAGTGAGCTGGAAAGGGCCACACAGTTTGGCCTCATGGTTGGGACTACCCTATGGGGATACTGTCTCCCCCAAAATCAAGCCACATGATTTCACCTAGTTGTAACATGACATTACAAGAAATCATCAAACTATGAAAAACCCCTATTTCACAAACTTCATCACCCTTTCATGGTTAGTTGCACAGTTACCCCAACCATGTGCTAACCATGCACCTTGGTTTGTATTTCAAAAACTCATGGTTTTGATCCCTAGTACCCATAAACTCCAAGAAAGAATGAAAATATCAACAATAATCAAAAGAATAGTTACCAATTACCCAGTGGGTGTCACAAAGATTAAGAGTACTATAATTTTTAATAATTATACCATTGGCAAGGACAATGTGTTACAAGAATATAAAATTATTTGGGAAGAATCAAAAAGACACTCATATCCTTTCGATTGAAGAATGATATGTAACTCTCATTGGATTGGGAGATGAATTTTGAACCCATGTTTGGACTTCACAAATTATTGGAGGACAAGAATGTAAAGTTGGAATTAATTAATCTCAATGACTATGTATGTATATGGTGTGACTAATTATAAATCAACAATGTAATGGGGAATAGACAATTCAAACATGGTAAGAGATTAATATTGTAATGTAAAAAAGGTTTATATCTATTAATTACTATATATATTTACATTTGAAGTTTCAACATCTTCTATAAGGTTCCTTGTGTGTGTAGGAGTGCTATAATGAAACATATTTCTCAGTGATTGTATAAATTTTGGAGGAGGGTTGAGAAGTTATGATGTAAAGGTACATCAATGGATTAAATCTAGAAATAATAATTATGGTGTAGCTAAAACCCTACTTTTACATGGAGGAGTTTCTAAAAAAATTGGTAAAGGTAGAGAGAAAATTTCGATCCTAAAGAAATAAATTAAGTTCTCCCAATTAATTAAATTCTAATTTGAAATATTTCAAATCAACCTTCAAATGGAATGGGTCAAAAATAGAGGATTTTAAATCTGGTTCAAAATAAAGAGAAGAGGCCAAAAAAGATGCCACTTCTAATTCTAAAGGTAAAGTTGACCCCAAAATTCCCTCTAAATCACATCATATTTAGTGTTTTACCTGTCATACATTTGGTTATATCGCTTGTCAATTCCCTAAAAATAGGGAAATAATTATTTTAGATAAAGTGACATTTTGAGTGGAGGATCTAGAAAATATGAAATTACATCGTTGGAGGAATACAATAATTTGGAAGTTGAAGAACTATTTCATCGAGATGCATTGGTTATAATAAGATCTATGAACAATCATAGAAAAGATTATCATAATTAGGTGAAACATGAGAAAATTTTACAAACTAGATGTATCATCATTGAAAAGGCATGTAGCATTATCGGTGATAGTGGGAGTTTCAATAATGTTTCTAGTACCTTATTTGTAGAGAAGTTCAATTTTCCTACTATTAAGCATCCTATACCCTATAGTTTTTAATGGATAAATGTATTTTGTGATTTTTGAGTAAAAAATAAATCAATATTTTCCTTTTCCATAAGAAAATTTCAATATGGGGTAGTTTGTGATGTTTCTCGAATGTAGGTATGACATTTTTCACTTAGTGGACTATAACAGTTTGATATGAGGGTTATATATTATGGCTACACAAACTTTCTCTCATTTTAATAATAGAAGAAAAAATATATTAACGTTCTTGATTCCTATACAAGTATATGAATATAAAGTGATGATAGAGAAAGAATACAAAAAGAGAAAAGAAATTTTTGAAAAATAATATGGGAAAACAAAAAAGGGAGTGAAAAAAAGTGTACCAAGTTAAGTAAAAAATGATATTAAAAGAGATATAAAGTGTGTAGAGGAAGAAAAAATTCAAGAGAAAAAAATATATAATGGAAGGTAATTTTTTTATGGAAAGTTGAAGAGAATATTGTTCAGTAATAATGTATTCTTAATCAATAGTAAGGATTAGTTCCTTTAAAATAACAAACCTCATCATTATATACCCTCTTATGTTGTGTCTTTGATATATGAATATCATTATTTTTTTTCTTGATGAAAAATTTATTGGATTTCCCCCAATGAGAAGCATTGATCTTATAATTGACATCATCCTCAAAGCTACAATTCATAAGAAGAACATATATATAACTAATATAGAGGAGACTAGAGAGATCCAACACTAAGTTGAATAACTCATGAAGAAAGGATTCATGATTGAAAGTATGAGTCAGTGTGTTGTTTTGGTGAACATAGTACCTTAGAAATATTTAACATGGATAATGTTCATGTATTCTCATTCTATAAATAAAATAATAGTAATGTAATAATATATCATCCCTTAACATGTTTTAATTGTTGAGTTACATGAGGCTACATTTTTTTTAAAATTAATCTTAAATTTGGATACTAAAAAACTCGAATGAAAGAAATAGATGAATAGAAGAAAAAAAATTAGAACTAATTTTGGTTTGTATGAGTGGTTAGTTATTCCATTTGGTAGGACCAATGCACCAAGTGAATTCATTAACTTAATTAACCATGTTATTCATTCATTCATTGAAAAATTCATGGTTGACTATTTTGATGATATATTGATATATATAAGAAAACCATAGAAAACCAGGTGGAGAACCTGTGTTTGGTGCATGAAACTCTTAAAAAAAAAATTTAAAAATCATTAAAAATTATAATTTTAAATGGATTATGATTTTCTCATAGTTTTTTGTGGGAATAATGGATCTATGTAGATGGATAAAAGGTCAAAAAAATTCAGTAGTGTCCCATACCAAATAATTCAACTGTAGTTATAATTTTCCATGGATTGGAAAGAATTTATAGGAGTTTTTTTAAGTATTTTTAATCCATCATTTCACATTATAATGAACTCTTTAAGAAACATGTGGTTTTTAAATGGGGTTAAAATAAGAAAAATGTTTTAATTTAGTGATAAATTGAATTAAGAAGCATTAAATTATTCAACACTTGATAAATATCATTATATTGAAATAAAACTCGGAAAAATGGAAAAATTATTTATATCCTAAAGATTTCATTATGACCATGATGGCCATATGTATTTGAAGACTCAATGTAAGTTAAACCAAAGGAATACATCCTAGCAGGAATTCTTCGAGAATTTACCCAATGTGATCAAGCATAAAAAGGTAAGGAAAACGTGGTTTCCAATTATCTTTTTTAAAGGTCTATACTTCTTAATTTAATTCATATTATATTACTTGAACTTGATATGTTAAAGTTAATGTAAGAAATTTATGGTGACTTTTTCATAAATTTAGAATTCTTGTGAAACCTATTTCTTTAAAAATTGTTACTAAAATGATGTGTTTCTTTTCAAAATAAAATAAGTGTGCATTATAAATTTCTCAAATTGATAATAACTTGTAAAATAAACTCATAGGGGTGTATTGATAGAAAACTTTTGTGTAGATAAAGCTTTAGCAACTTTGTATGTTCATTTTTCTTGGCAAAAAATGATGAAATATATTTTTTCTATTTGTACAAAGTGTGTGACCGATAAACATGAATAGTCCTAAGATATGACATTTTTACAAATTTTATTTTGATATTACCATGATAACCATTGAGAATACATATCATCTTAATTGTTAAGGATGTATTTAGTACAATGGTACCTTTAATTGCATTCTAATAAACTAATTATGGTGTTCATATTATGGACATGTTTTTCAAAGAAATTTTTAGATTTCATGGAATACTAATGACTGCTATATATGATATGGACGTGAAATTCCTTATCCACTTTTACATAACATTCTGAAACAAACTTGGAATAAAATATTTGTTCTCAGCTATTGCACATCCTCAAATGGATGAAAAAACTGAATTGATGAATGAGAATCTTTCAACCCTCTTGCATGCAATTGTTAAAAAAATCTAAATAATTAGGAAAAATGTTTGACAAACATAGAGTTTTTATATAACCAAGTTGTAAATTCCACTACTCACTTCTCACTATTTGAAATTATATATATATTTAACCTAATGAAATTTTATCTTTTCTTATTAATGGGATTTTTGATCTTTTAAGTGATGAAATGGTAAAAAAAATTATGAGTTTAATGTTAGAATTTAAATCTATGTATTAATCACTTAACAGTTTTATTGAAAAATTATTATCTCCTCTCATTTATTAAATTCAAATTGTTTAAATAAAAAATCATTTCCTATTTATAATTTTTAATGTTTAATGTTTTCTTAAAATCTTAATTTTCTATGTTTTTCATTTATATATTGTATAACATTTCTCGGTGGGTTTTAGAATGAAATTAAGGTCCAAACATGGATAACCTAGGACAACCCCCACCCACATTGGGGAACTAATGGGTTAATTTCATGGGATAACCATCCCAAGGTCCGACCATAGTGGTAGTAGTGCACCCATGTATAAGGCCCAGAGGAGCGTGCCAATGAGTGCATGAATTAGGGAAACTATGTCAATAGGCTGAAGCCCAGGTGTGTTTATTGTGGTGTGCAGGTGATGATCCCTTACTAGAATCTCAATGGTTATATGGGAGAACTGAAATGATATACTATAGTATCAACCATGTGGAGATCCAATGTGGGACTATAATGCGTGATACTAGCGTACGATAGTAGATCATCCAAAGCTCAACCCGGTTCAGTAACACCTAGAAGCACCGAGAAGAAGCAACATGATTTTGTGATGGTATGTAACCTTACCATGATGAATCCTTCAACCTTAAAGTGAGTGACCCTACCATGTGAGTGAACGTATCATGAGAGTTACCTAACCATACTGTGATTTTTCTAATTACTTTGGATCAACTCACCTTATCGTGAGGATGAAGATGAACATACCATTAGTATTTTATTCTTTCTGATTTTTTTACTGAACACATATTTTTTTGAATTGATTGTGTTGTCATGGTTAGTATACCGACCATGAGGTTCATGGTAAGAATACCAACTGTGGGTCTTATTCCACACACAGTCTATTCTACACTTTTTTTATTTTATAGTAAAATTATATTTATAAAAAAAATTTATTTAGTGTCATTTTTTATAAAATGATTTATTGCAACATAGTTTATATTATTTTAACTATTTTATTGATTTATAAAATAATTATATATAATAATGAACTTTGATATGAAATGGTGAATATTAATTATGGTTGAAATTTGTATGGAAATTATAATTTTTATGTTATTTATTTTATGCTCTTTTTTCGATAATATTTGAATTTTACTTTTACTACAAGTTTATAAGAGAAATGTATTTGATTTAATTATATGAAATAATATCATTTACATTAATGAATATATTAGATATTTTTTAACATGTTTCTTATAGAAATAGAATAATATGCGAACTCTTTGTTAATGAGTGATACATTTTAAAATTATAGGTAAAGGCAATATTTTTATGTTATTCGCTAAAAAGTGGCATATAGTAATTAAATATCTTTATGCTTTGATAAGATATTTCAATTAATGATATTATGGGATTAATTAGTTAGAGATTTAATCAAGGAATATAAATAAACTACACATTGATCATTTGAGATCACTCTTCAAAAATACAATGGTATCACACAATTCTTAATGTAATCGTGTGATCAAGAAAATTTTTGGACTTATATTCCTTTACTATGATGAAATAATAAATTCATCATTTGACTTTATTCTATTTAAGTGACCAATGATCATTGAGATTCATCATATTCCACATATTTTTGTAATCTATTTTATTTTCATTGTATATGTTTTTCTTCATGTTAATTAATTTATTTATCTATTTGTAATTAGTTTGTGTCTATTTTATGATCTTCCCCCTCAAAAAAATGTATTGATTTTTGGTTATTCTTCCACTTAAAAGGAAGTCTGGTTTGTTACTCTAATAAAATTATAGTCACAAACTTGGTTTATTCTCCAATAAAAATACTAGTATTTTCCTATAGGTATTGTAAAAGGAAAGGTCTGTAATAGGTTATCATGCCTTTAAAAAGTGAGTTTCTTAGTGGGTACCAATATTCTCACAGATTATAGAAAGATGAAGAGTGGGATAGGATCTTGGTGATCTGAGCCACTATAAATACCTATGTTCTTTCTTTTTATATCCACTAAATTTCATTTCATAAAGATATATCTCACTACATAATATTTAATTAATAAAACTATGGTGGTTTTGTTTTTAATTTTTGAAAATGGATATTCACCCCCCCCCCCTTGAGTCTTAATTATCATCGCTTACGATCCAAAAATTTGTATCAGAGGTGGTTATTTCTTAAAAGTTCATTTAAAGTCTCTAATTGTTTCTATGGTATATCTATAACTCTATGATAACCTGATATCCTAAATATAACAATCTAAGAAATAAAATAAAATTTTCTTTTAAGATAAAAGGTATCAACGTGAATGGTGGATGGATTCCATAAAACAACAATTCTTTGATAGAAGTCACTATGGCTACTTGAAAGACATAATAGAATCCAACATGAAACATTCAAGTGTAGATCACTGGACTATCATGGATAAGCCATATGATTTACCCAATGTTGATCCAGAGACACTTATAGGTAATGATATAGTAATATATGTTTTGAAGTATAATGTTAAAAATAATTTTTAAAGTGATATAAGTATAAGTGTTTATATCCATGTCTCATCTTGTAATACAACCCATGATATATAGAGAATACATTAAGTGAATCCCCATGGGACTAAAAAGATCAAGTGAACTGAGCTAGGAATGATCCAATAATAATACCAAGAATTTAAAATGGGTGATTAAGAATCAATAAAGTAGATGTTACATCAGTTTAGAAGTACCACAAATTGTATGAGTGCTCTTGGTGAAATACTAGAAAACATAGTTAAATTTGAAATAACATTGAGAGATATTACAAAAAGATGGAATTTTAAGAAGTTGGACATTTATAAGAGTAATAATTTTAAAGAAAATCCATTAGATGATCTAATAGGATTTCTGATGTATTATAAATTAGAGTTAAAAAATTTCCATTGAGGAGTCTATAAAGAAAAAAGTTATATCTTTAAGTCTAATGTTAATGAAATAACTAATACTAGTGAATTTAAGTTTTAGGGAAGTGAAAAAGAGATGGATCATTTTAGAAAGAATTTCTTAAAGTTCATGGAAAACAAAGGCATTTAAAAACAATAAAAAATGAAGTTCAAAAAGTGTTACATGAAAGTTAATTCTATTAATAATAATGATGTTTTATAATTAATATGTTAAGAGTGTCGGAAAACTTTTCACATTATGATAGAATATCTCAAAATAAAATATCCAAATAAGACAAGTAAAAAAGGAACTATTACAAAAAAGGCCTTTATCAGTGTTAAAAAGGTGCTGATAATCAGAGTGCGGTTAAAAGCCTAAAACATTTAACATTGGTTTTCAGTTCTTATAAAAGCAACTCAGTTAAAGGGGTTAAAATTAAATTTTCTCTAACATCCATGTGTAATGAACCAAACATTCATTAATTAAAATTCATATTGGTATTTTTAAATGTCTTATTATATGGTTATGTAAAACATATGAACTTCCTTGGTTTTATGTTTTTGGATTTGGAAATACCGTTCATAAATTGTTATAGTTGCTAATATAGCCGTTGAACAGTGATCACATGATTAGTATAAATATAGGGCTTTAGAAAATTCAATTTACTCAAACAAAGGAAGAAATGGCCTCATCCAGTAGACTTTCAGCATATGAAGAACATTTATTAGAGCTCAGAAAGGAGGTCGCATCATTAGACTTCACTCTTGGCCAAACCCAAACCAATCTTGAACAAGTTAAGCTTGAGGGGAACTGACTATAGGAGAAATGGAAGTTGATAGAGATTATCACCCGAGCGATGTTATCCGAGCCACCCCAACAGTTTGTCACCATCACACGCCTTAATATTCGGTCTTATGTGGGTGTTTTAAGGTGTTATGTGACAACACCCTAGTACTACAATTATGTACATTATTTTTTGTATATAATAAATAATATACTTTCATTTTATTATTGTTACATTGTAAATTGTTTTTGAAATAAAAATAGTATTTTTAGTTAATATTCAACTAAGAAATATATTTTTATTAATTAAAGGATTTTTTTATTAAATAATATTTTATTAAAATATTATTATTATTAATAAATTTCTTTTTATTAAAAATTGATGATCATATAATTTTTTGATTGAAATTGTAATTTTTATTAAGGTTTGAAAGCTGTTTTTGTCAAAACCCATGAATTTTTTTATAAATGTATGTTTTTATTTTAAAAGTAAAAATTCACATATTTAGAAAATTATTTAGATAAAATGAATATTATTTTTGGAATCAGGACGTGGAAATTATCCAACGGTGAATTTTTCATAATTTTCTGAGACAAACGAATTTTTGGGTAAAAATTAAATACTGTTTAAATATATAATGTGTTTTATGACATCATAATGACCCAATAGTGATGTAAAAAAATACTATATACATTATTTTCGGACAATATATGTTTTACCATTAAAATAATGAGATTTTGGGTTTGTTTGATTTATTTTACAAAACATTATTGGACCCTTCAAGACTTATAAAATATTTTATCTTTTTAAATTGTTGTCATTGAGAGTGTGACTCACCTCCACATAATAAACGCTATTTTTTAATATGTTCTGCCATTAGACTTATAAAATATTTTTTCCACTCCCTTTTGGAAAAAACCATCAGATGGTTTGTGCTTTTTATTAGTTTAAAGTGTGGTGTCCCAAACCTAAATAATAAAGAATTCCTTCTCCTTTCCTATATAAACCCACCCAAGATCCCACTTCCTCCTCACTCAAAGCCTTTGGAGTTCATCCATACTCTGACCTACTCTATCTATAATCCTCCCAAGGTGCACCAAGCCCCACATAAGCCTCTCTCAAGCCTCTCCCAATCCTTTGGAAGAACACTTCCAAGTAAGGGTTTTTCTTTCGTTCTCATTTTTGTCCAATTTTCTTTAAGTTATTATACACTATTAATTTAAATTATAAATGTTGGGGTATGGTTTCACACCTACCCCATACATACTTCTTTATGTTTTAATTATTATATACCCCTTTATCTCCCAATAAATGCCTCCCATGTATACCCGTTACCATGCCAAGATTCCGAAAGGAATTTATTTCTCCTCACTTACATTCAAGAAATTCTTTTGTATCATGAATCGAAATTCCATTACAATTGTTGGGACATGTATCTATATGACCCCATTACTTTAAATTTCATGTAAATATAATGAGACACCCATTTCTCTCTCATAAACCATTTTTTTATGAATTCTCATGTCACGTCGTTACGCTACAGAAATTGCACCAATTTTCCAAGCCAATGTCATTATGTAGTGACTACCTTTCCCATTTCTCTATCAAGGGTATTCACCCTTAAGAACATTTACTTATTTATTGTAAAGTTTCATGTATTAATTACACATTCTTTTATCGTGGAAAAAATGATGTTGGTTTATTAATCCATGTTATATGATCCATGTGGAACACTTATGCATGAAATGAAATGTTTAAGAAGTGTGCACCCTGATAGTACTCTGATGCATTGGGTAAAGTATAGTGTCATGATACGTCATGTGAAATGGCTATTAAATTATTCTAATTCAAGTGAAACTAGGGGCTACTCGTGCTTCATGTGAAATGAGTGTTTACTCATGCTCCATGTGCAATGAGACTTGGCTCATGGTAATTCCATGTTAAGTGTTATTGCCACATTTCCATGTTATGATTATCCTGATTTATCATGCCTTTATGTTCATGTTTCTCTTGTGCTCTATTGATATGCCTATTGTCTAAAATTTATTTTTTCCCTCATGTTATTCCATTTATATTCCCTTACGGAGATTTATAGCTCACCCTTTTCTTATGCATGTCCTCAATCTATCCTGTGCAATGCTAAGTATGAGGGAATGTGGTGGTCATGTAAAGGATGTTTTAAATAAATGTGTTGCATGTTTTATGTACTAAGTTGTTATGTAATGATCCTAATCCCCAAAGACACTAGACCTCTTGATCTTCTATGTTTTATCAAGTGAAATTTATATAACAAATCATATTTAAGTGTGTGATAAAGAATAGGGTTGTTATACCATGACCTTTAACCATTTATCAGTGCTTCAACCACCCATTTCATAGCACTCCTCCCCCATCAGCGATTTTCTCCCCACCACCCCTTTTATCAGTGCTTTAGACATTTCCAACCTCATGTGCACCTGCCTAGATTTAAACCCTGCACCTCTCCTTTGAGGATAGAACACCTTTACCACTACACTATGTTGTTTTTCTGTAGGTTTAATGAAATTTCTGTTTATTTATATATATATACATATTTTTACATATATTTTTATAATTATTTTTAAATACATTTATACAATATATATGTATGTGATATATATATACATATATTTATTTAAATATATTATACAGTGTAAGGTAACTAATACAATTTGAACTCAATTATTTACTTCAACTAATGTATATCATAATGATTTATCTAAAAAGGAAAATGAAAATGATTTTGATTCATGTTTTTATTCTCATTTTGTGAATTTCCATGTTAATCAAATAGTTAAAAAATGGAGAATAAAGAAATAATGGAGTCCTGATAATTGAAAAGTATATAAACATAAAAATTTAATGTACTAAGTTTATTAAATTGAATGAGAAAATAGAAATAGAATGTTACAATATGAAAATATATCTTTCTCAGAATGATAAATCTAAAGAGAATTATGAATCTGAGTTATAAAAACTAAAAAAAGAAATATAAAGTGTTAAAAACTATCTGGAAGTGAATTATAAAGATAATTGAAGAAGATTTAATTTAGTTATATATGATTTTAACAATGTTGAAAATGATTGTAAGAAACTTAAGAAAAAAAATAAAAAATAATGAAACATAGCTTCTGGATCTAATGTGAATGTTTAGACAGATTTAGGGACAATTAAAAAGGAGAATATGTATTATAAAAATGAAGTTGTCAATCTGTAAGATAACTTATCTACATTTTATTAATGTAAAGAACAATATGATAAAATTATGACTTTGATGAAAATAAAAACAAATAATAATGGTATTTGTTTTAATAGTTTATCTCCAAGGGTAAACAGGACTATCTTTGTTAAATTCTCAAAAGGATGTATTTCCAGTGTGACCTATTTTAAGTGGATAATAAAATGGAATTATGCCAATGAATGTTCAATATGTTTTACATAATCATTTGGGTATGCTATAACATTAATTTATAGAGATTTATTTTCTAAATATCCCACAAATAAATTCATTAAATCTATCTATGTTCCCAAATTTTCTATAATTAATCCAGTTGGACCCAAGTTTGCATGGGTACCAAAATAGTGTGTTTTATTGTTTAATTTCATGAAATATACCTTATAAGTATAAAATAATCATTGTATTTCTACAGTGGATACTCTAGGTACATAAAAAGTGATATTTAAAATTTTCTATCTTTCAATTCATGTGATAGTGGCCTTGTCACATTTGGATACAACACTAAATGTCATATTAAAGGTATTGGTAAAGTTGGTTTTTCCAAAACTATTATTATTTAAAAAGTATTATTTTTAGTTGGTTTAAAACATAATCTAGTAAGTATATCAAAGTTGTATGATGATTGATTAAATTTTATTTTTCAAAATGGTAAATGTATTATTTTTGGAAAATATTTTTTTTATTTTATACAAATAAAAAAGAGAATGCATACACTATTTACTTCCTTGATCTAATAAAACAAAAGTTTGAGTGTTTGAATACTATAGAAGAAGATGAAATTTTTTGGTATAGGAGGCCTGGGAATGAAAACTTTACACTATTGTAAAAATTTTCAAATCATGAACGAGTTCTGTAATTTCTAAAATTACATAAAAGTAAGTACTTAACATGTGGTTCCTGTTTAAAGGGTTATTGGCACAAAGAAAGGCTTAAATCTATATATGATGTTAGTAATGATAGATGATTAGAACTATTACATCTTGAATTGTTTGGGCCTCTAAAATCTATTTGTTTTTTTGGCAATAAGTATGTTTTTGCAATTGTATATGATTACAATAACTTTATCTAGATTTATTTCTTACCACATAAAAATGAATCTTTATTTGAATTTTTGATTTCTGTAAACTTATTCGAAACTTCAAAAATTTTTAATTCATATCTATTTTAAGTGATGGAGGTGGTGAATTTTTTAATTTATAATCTGATAATTTTTATGAAGAAAATGGATAAAAATATTATTTTCGGCCCCTAGAACACCACAAAAAAAATGGTGGGTTTAAATAAAGAATAGATCAATATAAGAAGTGGATAGATCATTACTTTTGGAATTTAATGTTCTTAGATATATTTGGATAGAATATATAAATCATGCTTTTCATTTTTAAAATAAAGTATCTATTATAAATTTTTTAAATCTTATTCCTTATGAAATATTTAAAGGGATTAATCCTGTAGTTGGATATTTTATGGTATTTGGATGTAAAGTTTTCATCTTAAATACATAAGATAATTAATAAAAAATAGATTATAAAATTGAAGAATAGACATTCTTAGGATATTCCAATACTAGAAAATCTTATATATTTTTTAATTATAGAGAATAATTTATTGATGAGCCTGTAGATGTTATGTTTATTAAAAATAGAAATAATGAGAAAAGTTCTGTTCTAGAAAAATATGTTGTTAAATTTAGAGAATTGAATTTTAGTGATGATATTGTCCAAGAAAATGTGAATGCATCAGTTAAGGGGGAGCATATATCTTCTTAAACTAATCCTAAAGTATGTAAAACTCTTAAAGATTATCCAATTTAAAAATTAATTGGTAATTTACAATCTAGTATACAAACCGTAAAATCTATTTTACATTACTGTGAAAACATTTCTTTTTTTGTTGATTATGTTTCTTTCAAAAGTGATAATTCTATGCTTGATTAAAATTGGACCAATTCTATGCATTATGAATTAAATAAATTTTAAAATAATAAAATATGGATTTTTTTTATTTTCCAAAAGATAAACATATAATAGGATCTAAATGGTTTTTTATAATAAGCTGAATGAAGCTGGAAAAATTATTATAAACAAAGCAAGATTACTACCTCATGGTTATTCCTTGGAAGAGGGAATTTAATTTGATGATTTCTTCTCCTATTTCTTGGATGGAAGCTATTTTAATTTTATTACCCTTTACTTGTTTTTAAAATATAAAATTATTTCAAATGGATGTAAAAAGTGCATTTTTAATGGAATAATTTCTAAGAAAGTTTATGTTAAACAACCCCTATATATGAAAATGATTAGTTTCATAATCATGTTCTTAAAATTAATAAAGGTTTATATGGTCTTGAGTAAGCTCCACGATCTTGGTATGAAATACTACCTCTATTTTTAATTTTATATGATTTTGTTAAAGGTTGATCCATCCTTTTTTATAAAGAGTGTTTTAAATGATATACTAATTATACAAGTTTACATTATTGATATAATATTTGGTTCTACAAAATATTTACTATGTAATGATTTTTCTTATTTAAAGAAAATTTAATTTGACATTAGCTTAATGGTAGAATTGAAAATTTTTCTTGGTTTAAAAATTAATCAACGAAAATAGGGAATTTTTTTAAATCAAGTTAAATATGTTAAATTAATTATTAAAAGTTTTGGGATTGATTAAATTATGAATATGAAAACTCCAATGAGTACCAATTCTAAATTTTACATGGATTAATCTAGAAAGACAATTTATATTCAACTATATAGAGGCATGATAGGTAGTTTATTATATCTCATTGATTCTAGACTAGACATAATGTTATCAGTTTGTTTATGTGATTGATTTCAGTACAACCCTAAGGAAATTCATCTTAAATCCATTAAAATAGTAATTTGATATATTAAGGTTACTATAAAAATTGGTTTATTTTATTCAGATCAGTATTGTTTTAATTTATTATCTTACTCTGATTTTAACTTTGGTGGTTATAGGTTTGACCAAAAAAGCAGAATAGGTATGTGTCATTTTCTGGTAAATGTTTAATTTCATGGAGTTTTAAGAAATTTTTTTTTGTAACACTGTTTATAGTCTAGGATTAATATGTTGTTTCTAAAAGTTTTTATTCATAGTGTATATGGATAAAACAAACACTGTGTGATTTTAATATTGGTTTTGATAAAATTCCTATCATCTATGATAATTATAATGCTATTTTAATTTCTAAAAACCCTCTACAACACTATAGAACAAAAAAAATTGATTTTATATTTCATTTTCTGAGGGATCACATAAATAAAAGTGATATATGTTTATAATTTGTTCTTGATGAAAAAAATTGGCTGACTTTTTCACTAAACCTTTAGATTTTGTCAAATTTAAGAAAATAATGGTTGAACTAGTTATTCGTAAATCTTAAAATTTCTATTTAGTGTAATTACTACATTGATTACACTAGTCTCTGTTTTTAACTTATGTTTAACCATGTCATGTAACTAAATTTTACTCTTCATGAAAGATTTATTATATGTGAATTATAAGTAGTTGATAATGTTTAAGCAGAAGAATGCATTCAAGATTGAATTTTAATGTACTTTTTGATAAATTTCAAAAATGGGGATAATGTTTTTGTAAATTTCATAAATGTTATGTTTTTAAATTTATAAAAAGGAGAAGACTGTTGGAATTTGAATATGTGTATTAATTCCTTAATATTTTTGTTTTTTTTAATTACTATCTCATGTAATTTATTAAACACAAATTGTTTAAAGAAATAATCATTTTTTATTTTCATATTTTAATGTTTAATGTTTGCTTAAAATATTAATTTTCTATGTTATTAATTTATATATATTCTAACATTTCTTGGTGACTTATAGTAAAAAAATTAAGCGCCATCATAGCTAACTCAGGCCAGCCCTCAACCACATAGGGGACCCAAGGGGTCAACCCCATGGGAGAGCCAACCCAAGGACCAAAAGCAATGGAAATAGTGTTCTTGTGTATAAGGGCCATAGAAGTGCACCCATGAGCACATGAATTAGGCCAGCTATGCTAGCAGGCTGAAGGCTAGGTGAGTGGATAGAGTTGTGTAGGTGTTGATCCCCCAATGGAAGATTGATGGTTTTATGGGAGTGGTTGAATGATATACTGGAGGCTCAACCATGTGTAGATCTGATATGGGACTACAACATGTGAAACCAGCATAAGGAAACAGCTCGTCTGAAGCTGAACCTAGTTCAGCGACACCCAGGGGCACCGAGCAGCAGAAAAACTCTATAATCACTGTATGTAACCTTACAATGAAAATGTATTCCACCTTACCATGATTGGTCCTACTGTGTGAGTGAACTTACCATGAGAGTGACCTTACTATACAATGATATTTTTACTTATCATGGATCAACTAACCTAACCGTGAGTATGAAGGTGAACTTACCATGAGCATTTTATTCTGTTTGTATATGTTTTTTACTGAACTCATGTTTGTTTTTAAAGTGATTATGCTTTCACAATCAGTATACTGACCATGAGGTGCATGGTAAGAATACTAACCATGAGGCTTTTTCCTCACACGGTCAGTTCTACACTTTGTTTATTTTCTAGAAAAATTATATTTTTATGAAACTATGTTTTAATGTCATTATTTATTTTTTAATGAAAAATTGTTTGTATTTTTTAACTATTTAATTGATTTATAAAATAATAATATATCATAACCACCTCTGTTACAAATTGTTTAATACAAAATATGTTTGAAATCCATATAAAAATTATATTTTTTATTTTAATCATTTTATGCTCTGTTTTATGTAATATTTGAATTATTCTATTACTTCAAGTTTATAAGATGAAGTTTATTTTTTTAATTATGTGAAATATTGTCATTTCCTTTAACCAATATTTTTGATATGTTTTTAACTAGTTTCTTGTAGTAATAGAATAATTCACAAACTCTCTATTAATGAGTTCCTCATTTTAAAATTATAGTTAATGGTGATATTTTTTTTGTTATTCGCTAATAAGTGGCATATAGTGGTTAGATCCCTTGTTGCTCAAAGTAGATATTTCAATTAATTATGTTATAAGATTTATAAGTTAGATATGTGATCAAAAAAGATAAAACAACTATATAAAAATCTTTTGACATTATTTCTAAAAAATACTAGAGTGTTACCCAATTTTTTCTTCTCTCATATGATCAAGAAAATTCTATAACATCTGCTCATGTGTTGCGATCAGGTAAGAACATCAAAATTATACCTTCTTTCGTTGAAGTGATTGACATAGTTAATATTTTAATTATTTTTCATGTGTTTTTAAATGATTTAATCCCTTACAATTAATCAATTTGATATGATTTTCATCATTTTTGTATTTTATGTGGATTCTAGGATTAATTATGAAAACTATTTAATTATTTAAATTTAGTAGTTTTATGGATATTTTTTATTTTGGGAATATCTTTTACAATTTTGATTAAAATATATTGATTCATTTTTTTAGTCTTTCCTTGGTTTTGGGATTAAACTTTTTCTTCTAGACCCAGATCCAATTAGATACATAGTGACTCGAGAAAATAAAACAAGTGGACTATGTTTGTTGGACAATAGAATGGACTCCACATCAGTTATTGAATCATATCTTATCCTACACAAATCAAAATGAAGTAATTCCACAGATAATAGAAATAGGACTATATAACTAATTTATAAATTAAATATCATAAAGGAATTTGGCTATTATGGCATCCTTTGAATGCTCCAAAGTAGAAGTAGTTGGGAAGTGTCCTCTAGAAGAAAAATAATTTATTAGTAATTTGAGATTAACTATTTGGAAAATTTTCTAAATCCACTTAGATTCTGTGGGCACATTTAAAATAGATATCGGAAGAAATTTTATGAAGACAACATCCCTATATTAGGTGATTTACTATGAAAATTGAACGAAGACTTTTGGAGGAATGAATCTAGAGAGAAATGTTACACCCCTCAAGCCTATAAATATAAGTGATCACATTAATTAAAGGTTGTTGAAAAAGGTGAAAGAGGGGATGTTCTGAAGGATTGGAGTCTTAAATTTCTATGTATTTTATCTTTTTTTTCTTATTTTCATTATTCTCTCTTCTTTTTTTCAACTCTCTTACCCTTCACATAGAGGGGTAAAACCATTGAGTGATAGGGGAAGGGGGAGTTTCACTATTGTAATTTTACAGTCTTATGCTTAAATATAAAAATATCTTTTTATGTTGAATGATTTATATTTTAAATGGATCTTAATTTTCCTAATGTGATATTGTTTTGGGTTTTGTGTGTGTTCATTGTTGATAGATTTGGTTAAAGAACTTTAAAATCCCTCATCCTATTGCAATTTGTCTCGATCGAGCAAATTTAGTTAGGTGGTGAGTGTCTAGTGATCATTGGAATGTGTGTGGAAATAGTGAATCAATTATATATTTCTAATAATCAATATTTTTAGATCAAGACTTACCTTATTTTTTTGTAATGGTACATGAACATTCGTGCACATAGACGTGGTTTTCGTTGCATCCTTGAACCAAGGATGATTTATAACTCGATTAAGGAGTCATTCATTTATCATTCAATAGGAAGATAGGGGAAATGATTTCCATGATAATGATTACATTGAAAAAGGTGAACCTATCCTGAACCCTTTTCTCTTTTCATCCATTGGTGTTCAAACTTTATTTTAATTTCTTTTTTCCCTTTCAAAAACAAACATTTTCCAAAACAATATCACCTTTTTCTCAAATTTTAAGGTGAAAAATTGATTATTGTGCGCTCCTCTATAGAGAAATCATAGTTCAAACACGTTACTACATTTTAACTTAGGAAATATCTTTTTTTGTCATACCCCATTATAGGCATGTGTCAAAACACTGCTGTTTCTAGGGAGGTGGTGCCAAAAAATATTTCATTCATTCTTATTTATTTATTTTTTCTTCAAAATTCCATGAATAGAAGCTCAAACATTGAACCTTCCCCCCTTTATAAAAAAAATGAAAGAATATTGTTGAATATACATAGAAACATTTATTCTCAATCTAAATTTGTGAAAATTTCTCTTCTATAATTGAGTGAAACTTTAAGTGTTCACTCTAATTCTGTCATCATGGATGGGAATCAAAACCCAACCCTCAAATACCTCTATGCACCACAATTACTTAATAAAAACAATCAAATTTTCATTCCAGTTTCATAAAATGATTTTGAGATGAAGCCTAACATGATTCCATTTCATTCAAAGTTTCATGTCTTGGCGGGTGAAGATCCAAACAAACATATTTAAGATTTCACACATGTTTTCTATACGTTTAGACCTCGTTGAGTAGATTAGGAATAGGTAATGTGGAATCAGTTCCCATTTTAATTTGATACAGCTTCCAAATAATGGTTGTATGGTATACAACCCGAATATGTGATTTATTGTGATGACTTGGTAAGATTCTTCATGTAAATATTCTTCTCCACCTCCAAAAGCACAACCATCAGAAAATAGATATATTCCATCAGATAGTCATCTATAGAAACACTTTATGAGTATTAGGAAAGATTTAAAAAGCTATGTCCCTGATACCCACATAAATCCATTAAATAGAATAAATTTATTGTATTTTTATATCAAGGATTACTATACTATGACAGAAACCTTCTTGATGAAGCATCTAGAGACACATTGATTCATAAGTCACCAGATAAGGCCATGGGCCAGATTGAGAAGATTTACCATAACTCACTGTAGTTTGGTACAAGAGGTACTGACACAAGAGGTATTCATGAGGTACGAACTTCTCATCCATCATCATTATTAGAAACTAGGATTGAAGAGCTAACCAGTTTGGGGATACAGATGGCCTTGAAACAAGTTGTTGACTAAAAAGCACCGGCTAAGGTATGTGGTTTATGATCATCACCTGATAATTTCACTGACCAATGTGATGAAATATAGGGAATGTAAAATTTTTTGGTAGCCTTTTAGTCAAGTAATTTCCTAAAAAATTAAGGATGGAGAGAGCCCAACCATGTTCAATATGTGTTTAGAAATCATCATAATCCAGATAGACCCCCAAACCAAAAACAGTTCCAAAACCAACCCCCATTCTGAAAAAAATTCCAAAACCCACCACCATTTCAAAAAAAAAATCTTATAACCAGCCTTCACACCACCAACCACCCACTTTCCCAATACCCTATGATCAACCATCAACCAGTACACAACCATATATGGAATAGTTACAATCCAAGTATGATGACCTAGTAGATAAGGTTGATATGCTCAAAAACATGCTGAGAAATTTTTTGAAATCATCTCCAAAAACACTGGAAAAAATCCTTCCTAGAAAATCCCAAACCCAAGATAAAATTTCATCATCATAATATTAATAATAAGTAGAAAATAACTTTCACCAACAGTATCCCACGAGCCTAAAATAAGACCACCTGTGTTGTGGGAGAATGAAGTTGTAAATTCTGAAAATTATGTGAAAATACACTATGAAGGAGAGAAGAAAGAGGGGGGAGGAGAAGGACATAAAGAAGAGGAACAAACGATAAACCCCATTTAAAAAGAAACAAAGGGATAATAAATAATTACCCCCACAATTTCCATCAAGTATTATTGAATCAAATAAATTTCAAGAATAACCACTTCAAAAATAAATTCTAGATACCTTCCATAAAGTGGAAATTAATATCCCCCTTCTTGAAGAACTAAAAAAATAATAAGTATGCTAAATTGTTGAAGGATATTTTCACCAAAAATAGGATAATTTAGGGTAATTAAAGGATTAACTTATGAATAAGTATCTTAGCCATTATCACAGCAATTTTGTGAAACAAATGTCAAGATACTGGGATGTTTTCCATTCGGTTTCTCACTTTTTTCTCAAAAGTGTTTGGATAATAAAAAATGAATTTTCAGTCAGGGATGTTTTCCCTTCCATGAACCATTGGATTATTAAATTTCTCTAATGAATTGTGTGATATAGGTGATTCAATTAATTTATTTCTTCACTCAGTATACACTTCTCTATATATGGGATACTTGAATCCCATAAGAGTGGTGGTCCAGCTTGAAAATAGATCCATAGTGTTCCCAGCAGGAGTTATGGAGGATTTCTTGGTGAAATTCAAAGATATATTATTCCTAGATGACTTCTATGCGATGAATATGGAAGAATATTGGAGCCTATAACACTCACCAATATTTTTGGGGAGACCTTTCTTGAGGATGGAAAAAATCATTATCAACTTCCTTAAAGGTACACCCTCCATGGAGTTTGGAGATAGAAATGTCCACATTAATATTTTTGAATACCTAAGGCACCCATATGATGATAACTCACTCTTTACAATCTCCCATGAGTTGGTAATGGACCCATTGAAGAATCTGGTATGTGCGATGAATTCTTATCCTTAGGAGATACTTCTTCCATTGAAAATATCATCGAACATATGGATTCCCAAAATGTTGGAGGTTTTGATTTCATGTGGGTGGAATAGGTAAAACCTAATTTATTTGATGATTTTTTAAATTATTTGTAAGATGATATGGTTTCTTATATGAAGGAGTTCAAACCTTTGGAAGTGGGGAATTTAAGTTTAGTTTCATCCCTTGAGCATCCACCTGATCTGGAATTAAGACCACTCCCCACCAATTTGAAATATGTGTACCTTAGGAAGAGAGATAAATTACCCATGGTAATTGATAATAATATTTTTCAAACCCATGAAAAATTATTGATTGATATTTGGAGATATAATTTCCAAAAAATATGGTGTGGTTTAAGCGATTTCCCTGAAATAAACCCAAAAATATGCTCACATATAATATTTCCCAAGGGAGATTCCAAACCTATCAAACAACCCCATAAGAGGTTGAATCCCACCCTGACAGAGGTTGTGAAAAAGGAGATTGAGAATACCTTTGATGCTGGGATCATCTATCCCATTTTAAATTCACAATGGGTTATCCAAATTCATGTAGTTCCAAAAAAAACTGGCCTAACCATGTGAGAAATAAAAATAACGAATTAATCCATGTGATAATTTAGAATAGTTGGAGAGTGTGAATTTATTTTAGGATGTTGAATCAGGTCACTCATAAAAATAATTTCTCCATTCCCTTCATTAATCAAATGTTAAAAATATTTGAATAGAGAACTCATTATTGCTTTTTGGATGGATTTTCAGGCTATTTTTATGTACCCATTGCTCTCGAGGATCAAGTGAAGACAACCTTTACTGGTCCCTTCAACACTTTTTCATATAAAAGGATTCCATTTGGATTATCTAATGCACTAGGTACATTTCATAGATTCATGGTAAGTATATTTTTTTTATCACATTTAATATTACTTAGAGGTTCTCTTGGATGATTTCATGGTTTTTGGAAATTCTTCTGACCACTATCTGAAAAATTTGGAAAATGTTTTAAAAACCATATTTGAAAAGAATATTGTTTTAAATTTTGAAAATTTAATTTCATGGTTGAAAGAGGTATTTTACTTAGGCATGTCATTTCCAAAAATGGCATTGAAGTTGAGATATCAAAAATTAAAGTGATAAATTCTTTACCTTACCCAACCTGTCTGAATTTTATTAGATCATTTTTAGGACATGAATGATTCTATAAGAGGTTTATCAAATATTTCAGTAATATTTATCTCTTAATCTCTAGATTTATTTTTAAATATAATGATTTTTATTCCAATGATGCATGTAGATAATCCTTTTATGAGATGAATACTATATTGAATACACCACCTGTGATGCAACTGCTAAATTGGGAAGAACCATTTGAGATACTTTGTGATGATTCCAACCATAAAGTTGGAGCAGTCATTTCTCAGGGAATTGAGGGTTGGACAAAATTCATTGCCTATACCTGGAAAACATTGTATGTACCTTAATTCAATTATACAATCATATAAAATGAGTTTTTAGAAGTTTTTTTCTTTAGAAATGTATAAATCATATCTTCTTGGAACTAAAGTTACTGTGTTTTATGATAATGCAGCTCTTAGGTACTTGATGATGAAGGATGAAGCTAAACTGAGTTTAGTGAGATGGATGTTACTACTTTTGGAGTTTAATATAGAAATAATGTACAATAAGTGATCATAGAACCAAGTGGATGATCATTTTAGAAGACTTAACAACACTATTAAAGCTGAAATTCCAGAAAACGTACCATTGAATGGTCAACTTCTAGGAGAACAATTTTACATGGTTCAAGGATAAGTGCCTTGTTATGCTAACATGGTCAATTATCTGGTAACATATCATTTACCATATCATTTCAATTCTCACCAATTCAAAAACTAAAAGCTGAATCTATATATTACATTTGGGATGATCCATTTCATTGGAAGATTTGCAATGACCAAGTGATAAGAAGATGTTTTCCTAAGAGTTAAATTGGTCCTGTCTTTGAGTTTTTTCACACTTTAGATTATAGAGGCCACTATTGACCTCAATGTATAGTAAGGAAGGTTTTAGAAGCTAGACATTATTGGCCCACCCTTTTTAAATATTCTCATGAATTTTTCAAATGGTTTCAAAAATATTAGTTTTCTGGAAACATTTATAAGAGACAAGAAATGCCACAACATCCACTTAACATTTGTGATTTTTTTGAATTTTTGGGGATTGATTTTATAATACCTTTCCCAATGTAATTTGGAAATTATTATATCTTTATTGTAGTTGATTATATCTCCAAATGGGTGAAAAAAATCCACCCATAATGATGATGCTAAAATTGATTGTGATTTTATCAGGGATAACATATTTTTTAGGTTTGGAGTGCCTAGATCTATAATTACTGATTAGGGGACTCACTTTTACAAAAGAATAATGGAGGATTTTATGAATAAGTATGGGGTGCATCATAAAACATCAACTCCTTATCATCTGTAGACTAATGGTCAATTTGAAGTGTCCAATAGAGAATTGAAAGGAATTTTGTAGAATACTGTTAAAATAAATAGTAAGGATTGGAGGCACAGGTTGGAAGACACATTATTGGATTAAAATATATCCTACAAAACATTTATTGGAATTAGTCCATATATGATGATTAATGGGAAAATTTGGCACCTACCTATAGAATTGGTGAATAAGGAATATTGGTCTATTAGGAAGATGAATTTGGATCTTGAAAGAATTGGGAAATAGAGAATATTGCAGTTACTAGAGTTGAGGAAAATTATAATGGAATCTTTTGAAAATTCTTGGATTTAAGAAGAGAGAACAAGAGTGGATCATGATAAGCTAATCCAACGAAATACTTCCATCTTGAAGACAAAGTGTTTTCATTCAACTCAAGACTCAAACTAATGTTAGGTAAAATTCATTCTAGATGGGAGGGTCCATTTATAATTACTCATGTATATACTTTTGGTGTTGTACAGATTGTGAAGTATGGAGAGAAATAACCATCCACTATTAATGGATACAGGTTGAGGAAATTAAATGGGACCATTACATTTGATCCAATAGAGGATATCACACTCCTCTAACCTATTTATCAATAATATCCATCAGGTTGTACCTATCCTTTTCACTTTATTACTTACTATGATTTATTTTCAAATATTCTTACATGTTAAATCTATTTGAATAAATTGAGGACACTATATCATTTAAGTGTGTGGGAGGGAACCTTTATAGTTTAGTATTTTCATTTGTTGCTTGTTTTCCAAAATATTTTTGTGTTTTTCAAATTTCGCTATGTTTCTTTTTCTATGTTTTTTTGTTTTTTTAACTTTTGAGATGAAATGATTATCATTGAAATTTTTGAAACCCATGTACATGAGTGACCTAATTTATTCCATGAAACTAAGAATAAATTAATACTGAAAATGACTTTGTTTCAAGGTCAATTGTTTAGGAATTTCCTTAAAAGTACTTTGATTCTTAAATCCCATAACACATCTCACTATATTTATCTTTGAAATCACATTCATATGAGGCTTATGAACCATTTTTTCATATTATTTACATTCACCTCACTTATTGAGAGAACCAAACCATTATTTCTTTAACAATAATTTGATTTATTCCTTTCAGAACATGAGGGTTTGAGGTACTTGTGTTTTAAATTATTAAGGCATTTCATTGATTTTAAAGACCCTTTTTAAGAAAATCATTTTTATTCTATCCTAAATTTCACATTTAATCCTTGCATCCCTTAGAATCCATGAAAAACCTATTAGGATAGTCGCATTACAAGCCAATTTTCCTTATCCAACCTGCTCTTGAAGTGAAATTTCATGATCTAGTTGAACTTAAGTGTGGGGGAATGATGTCTTGTATTATGACACCTCATTTGTTGATACATTATGTGGAAAATAAAATGTTGAAAAGATGTTTTTTCATCTGAAAAAAATCATTTTGTTGAATGTTGTGCCTTTTTTGAAGCTTTCATGATAAGAGTAATTGTTCCTTTCTAAAGCTTCTAATGGATGAAGAAAGTTGTGCCGTTTCTGGAGCTTTCAAGAAAAAATATGTTTGGGAAGATTGAAAATTTTTCTTCTAAAAGTATGAAATGTTTGAACATTCCTTGAGTTTTTATGATGGTGGATATTAATTTCTACTTCGGGCAGTGATGATGATATCATACTTGAGTGAAAAGTAGAATCTTGAAATTTTTCTTCAAAAAGAGCCAAGCCCTCCTCATTCGACCTCATAATTTCTCACATAAAAATATTACCAACTGAAAGAAATTGAACAACCCTTCAAAGTCCTCATGATAAACACATGTCCTTGAATCACATAGTATGGAGAAGTGGGAATTTATCAAACCTACGATGACACTTTCATGTGTTTGGATGAGAAAAGCCTGATTGAAAATCAAAATTTGTGAGATGAGAGGAAAATCATGTGAGGTAGTTGTCTTGTGTTCATGGGAGGAGAAATGGAGAGTAAAAAAATTTAATGATCTAAATAGAGAACATGGAATATTGTTTTTTCATAAGGCATGATATCTTTTGTTTCTTACTATGGAATTGGTGGTTCTCACGAGCATTTGTTTTGAATTTGTATTGATTTGATTTTGATGACTACTTCTCTTGGATTCCAAGTGATAAGTGTGGGGGAATTTATAGAGTTAATATTTTAATTTTTTCTCATGTGTTTTTAAATGATTTAATCCCTTATAATTAATCAATTTGAGTTTATTTTTATCATTTTAGTATTTTTGGTGGATTTTGGGATTAATTGTGCATTGTTTAATTCTATAAATATACCAATTTTATAGATCTTTAGTATTTCGGGCATATCATATACAATTTGATCAAAATTTAGTGATTCATTTTTTATAGGATTTCTTTTCTCCTTGGATTTAACTTTTCTTTATGGACCCAGATCTAATTCAATAAAAAATTGCTCATAAAAATAAATGAAGGGGAAAAATGTTTTTTGGTCGCTAGATTGGACACCACATCAGTTATTGAATCATATATCAGCCTACAAAACTCCAAATAAAGTGATTCCAGCTATAATATAAATAGTAGTGTTCATATTATTTCATAATTAAATATTAAAAATAAATTATATCATTATGGAATCCATTTCATGCATCAAATTGTAAGTGGTTGGAAATTCACCTTGGATAGAAAAATTCTATATCATTAATTCAAGAAAAACATTTTGGAAACTTTTCCAAATACAATTATATTTTATGTATGCATGAAAAAGAGATAGGGGAACAACTTTTATTAAGAAAACATCCTGATATTAAACAATTTACTATGAAAATTGAACTCAATATTTTAGAGTAATGAATCTTGAGGGAAACATTTCTACCCCTCAAGCCTATAAATATGAATGTTCATTTTAATTAAAGGCTGTTGATGAAGGTGAAAGAGGGGATATGATGGGGGATTGGAGTCTTTAATTTCTGTGTATTTTCTCTTTTCTTTTTTCTTAGTTTCATTATGCTCCCTTATTCTCCTTTTAACTCTCTTACCCTTCACATGGAGGGGTAAAACCATTGAGTGATTGGTGAAGGGGGAGTTTCAATTTTGTAATATCAGCGTCTTGTGCTTAAAAGAAAAAATCTGTTTTTCTATTGAATGATTTATAGTTTTAGTGGATCCCAATTTATTTAATGCACTAATGTTTTGGTTTTTGGTTTTATTCGTTGTCTATATATTTGGATGAAAAACATTAAACTCCATCTGCCTAGTGAAATTTGTCTTGATTGAGTAGATTGTGTTAGGTGGTGAGTGTCTAGAGATCGTTGGCATGTGTGGGGGACTGGTGAATCATTTATAGATTTCTATGAATCATTGATTTCTGATAGGTACTGGTATTAGTTGTTTGAGAGTGGTTTGTGAACTTTCATTCACATTGAAGTCATTTTCCTTGCTTCTTTCAACCAGGGGTGGTCGAAAACTCGATTGAGGAGTCATTCATTTATCATTCAATAGGATGAGAGGGGGAATTATTTCCTTAACCATAATGACATTGAAAAGGGTGAACCTATACTGACCATGTCACTCTCTTCATCCCTTAGTGTTCAAACATTACTTTTATTTCTTTTTTTCTTCTAAAGACAAAAAATTTCAAAAAAAAAACTCAAGTCATTCTCAAATTTTACGATGTAAGCTTGATTGTTGTGCGCTCATATATAGAGACATCCTAGGTCAACCACATTACTTCATTTTAACATAGGAAATATCTTTTATTATCACACCCCATGATAGGCACGTTTCATGTGATCAACAATTATAAGGCCCCGACCTTAAACATTACTTAATCATGAATTAAACAATAATTCACATAGAGGATCTTTTCTGGTTTAGAGTTTTAGAGAATTAGGACATAAATATTACATCTCAAAAGATTACATAGTAGACACCTCTACTAAGTTTCCATAAAATAAATAAACACTTAAAAAGAAACATGTCTAGTTCCATGTTTTAGATATAATGTCATTCCTTGATCCCTTCCTTGATCCCATCCTTGACCCTATTCATCTTTAAGTCCTATGGAAAACATTTCAAAAACATGGGATGAGCATAAAACGCCCATTAAAGCATACACAAAGAAGGAAAACTGTTAGTTTTTCAAAAAAACAAAAAAAACCATGAATACTTTACCAAAGTAATACTTTTCACCTTTCTGAAGTAGTAAAAACTCTTCACTAAATAAAATACCATTACTTACCCATTTGTAACCAAAATATTACCATAAAACCCATATAAAGAACACATAACATAAAAAGGTAACTTGGGACATAAACATACTTAAATAGAATAACCATACGGTCGACTTCCACACATACTTAATGGAATAGCCATATGGAAGACTTCTATATCCAATGTGTTGGAGGTTATAACGTAACCACCCATCTTGTTATTCACGGCACCACCCGTCATAATGTCCAAGTACCATTATAAAATCATAAGACATTAAACAAATATAATGGAAAGAAAAAATTTCCACATTTCGATCACAATATATCACTTAAATATATTGACAAAACATATCCTTTATAAAAAACATTTTCAATACCGACATACATAAAAGATTATATGGTATTTATTTCATTTTAAAAACATTACGGCTTGTTGAGGAAGCCAAAGACCAAATAATACTCGAAGCGGCAGAAAAGGTCGTTGTCACTCCGTACATTAAAAGAAACATTCCTTTTTTTCGTTTTGTAAAACGCTTCATCGAAAAAGATTCATTTTGTATAAAAATATAAGTCAAAGGGGTTTATACACCATATAAAATAAAGCCTTGTATTAGAACAAAATATGCCTGAATGAAAGGAGATTGAGACGAAGTCCCTTACAAAGACGATATCCTTGGATTAAGGATAAATCAATTACATAATTATGTGTAAAAAACAAATAAACAAAATATAAGGGGATATTAAGTGTAAAACAATCAGATTTCATTCACACATATTCATAGAAAGACATATTTCAAGGAGTACAAGTTTATCCAAAAGAATCAAAATTGGGTTAAGAAGTTTCCTTGCAAAACTTCGACAGCCTAACGACGTCACTTCAAAATTCAGAAAATGAGTTGATGAGAGATAAAAAGGGGTATCTCATCACTTGGACATAATATTTATAGAAACAAGGATATATAAGAATATATCCCATCATAATAAGATTAAAAGACCTAAGAAAGAAGTCTTTTAAAATGTGGAGGGTGAAAGGTTCCCTTAACGAATTGGGTAACTTCCGAAACGTACACCCCATGAAAGAAGGGTCATACAATGAAGATGTAACTACACATAAATGAGGGTATATTATACAAATAGTAAAATAATGGGTAGTACATATACCACACAAAAGTAAATAGTGGCCAATGTAGCATGAATCTCACGGGAATAAAAATTGAGATGAAAATCCCCTTATGAAAATTTGGCAGCCTAACGGCGCCACATAAAACTTCACAAATGGATTGATGAGAACAAATAGGGTATCCCATCATATTACCATAAAATTTACATCAATATTAATATAAAATAACATCCCCCAACATAAGAAATATGATCTTAAAAGAAATGTCATAAAAGAGAGTACTTAAAAAAGAGAGAGGTCGGATCCCTTACCTCGTATGCGACTTGACTCGATCGTTCTTTAATCTCCTGAATAATAATCTAGAGTTAATTTATAATTTCTTAAGAACCTTTTTGACGTTCATTATTCCGTTTATATCACTTATTACCATGTCATTAACACAATGTAATTATTTAAGTTAATAACGGTCGCTTTAACGATCATTGCTACTTGAGTCAAAAATAAACTCTTTATAATTACAAGTTTGTTCATGGGGTAAAATATCCATTATATACAGAATTATATTAATTATTTAGATATCATATATATAATATATATCCATTATATACATGCATTTATAATATTACATAACATTTAGAGGTAAGAAATGAAATGCACCGTTCATGGAGACGGTAAGCCGTACGTACGCATGAACGCTACCTCCATTTCTATTTCATATTTAATGGAACTAAAACATAATGATACATAATAGTATTATAATTCCAGTATGTTATCATATATAATATAATTAAATATATCCTTTATACATACCACATATGGTATTAACGAATCAAATCACTTTGAGGGGGCGGTAGTCTGCACTTCCTAAAATGAAGATATCGTGTTTACCCATAATGAAAACCATAAAGGTATGCCATAAATGAAAAATAAAGAATCTTAAGGAAAACATAAACATATTATATATCATATATAAATATAGTGACATCTTAATGTCCACCTTTGAAGGTGTTAAAAGAATATTGAACAATCATCGTTTCGTGAGGCAGAAATTCACCATCCACAGAAACAGTATGTTCTTTAACCATTAGATGTAGGTGTGTATAATTGTAGCTCGAATAATTCTTATAAAAACATCCTAGTATATTAAAGATACTGGTTTTGTTACAAAAAAAGGTAATAAAAATATTTTAGGGGTTTGGAGAAGAAAAATAAAACAAAAGAACACAAGGGAAGACATTACCTTTAAATCGGGTAACTCTCTTTGATTTGAGCTCAAAGGCTTCCTTGGAAACTATTTTGCCCAAATTGAGGCTTCAATGATGAATATAGGGATGTGGAGAGATGAAATGGGCAGGGGTTTTCTGATCCAAAGGCTTGAGAGGTGTGTGTAAGGTGGTAGAGGTGGGGGCCTTTTATAAGAGGAGAGGAGGGGCACTCTTGGAAAGTTATAAAATATTACTTTATTATAAAATGATTTTCGGATTTGAAAGGTCCCAAAAGGATATATTTCGATGATAAGGTGATAAGGTTTCTAAATAAACCCATAAAATAGGTTTTTGACAAGTGTAAGACTTATATTTCACCCTATCTTCTCATTTTATTTAAATCGTTCATTTATGAGGTAATCACTACATCATCACGATGTCACAACTAAGTTAATTTATTTAATATCTAAAAATTATAAAAAAAATATCATGATGTAGGAAATCTTTTTATATTTCTAATGAATATTTATAGTCAAAAATATGACTTTTATATCCCCATCTAACAAATGTTTTAGTAAAACAACACATGTTGGTGACATTTTAATTTTAACTTTAAATAAAAAGGTATTAAAGTCATTTTCCAAGAAAAGTGGCTCCATGGGGTCCCAAAGTTGACACATGAATTATTTGGTCGTCCATGACTCATACAATTAGGGTAGGACATGTTTCTAGGTTATTTCATTTAATTAAAACATTATTTTTACCTTAAACTACACTAATTACCTCTAATCGTGATTAAAACATAAAAGTTACTATTCACCAAAAAAATTATTTTAATCCCATTGAACCACATTTTACTTCTTAATTACAACCATTTATGTCAGATTTTTGAAATTAAAAACACAGAGGTGGTAAAATTTCATTGAAACGAAAAATCAGGTTTTTTAAGTACCACTTAGTGGTTTCCCTATTCATCAAAAACTGATGTTTTCCAGAAAAATACCAAAGATTCAGCATAAGCTATATTTGATATTCCAAATTCCAAAATGATGTCTATTTTATAAAATTAAAAACATATAAGTTACATTAATTAATTTAATAACTAATTCCCGCAGTCAGAGCAAATAGCGTGTTTTTATGTAACGATAAGTATCAAAAGATTGACACTAGTTTAAGTCCAATTTTAAGATGAAATTAATTCCAAAGACCACTATTGGATTAAATGGTAAAAATATATTCTAATTTAACTTTAACACCAATTCAAAATATAATCTAATCATATAAATAAATTATATTCAAAAGAGGTTTTGAATTAAAATACAACATTTTTCACTATTCATTAAAAATGAACTTTATCGGAAAAATACCAAAAATTTACACAAAGTAAATTCTGATGTCCCGATTCTAAAGAAGAATTTTATTTTGACAAATATAACACATAAAATTTTCAAAAAGTGGATTTAAAAGAGGTTCGTCATCAAAAGGCGGTTATCAACCTTTTAAAGAATATTAGAATGTTTAGGTTTAAAATTGGATTCATTCACATTTTTAATCCTATAAAATTTATTGTAAAAAGTAAAAATATTTGACAAACATATATAATCATTTTGTAGTTAGTTCTGTTCATTCCCACCATTATAATGGCTAGGCATTAGCAACAATTTAAAATAATATTATTTTATTATTAGAGTGCAACGTAAGATTCCCAAGAAACTCGTTGTTGCGTATTGGGTACACCATCGAGCATAGCGTCCCCTTTAAAGTTATATTAATATTTTATTCACAAATATGGATAAATGTAAAAATTTTATATTCTTTATTTACCTGGGGTGTTACATCCTTTCCCCCTTTTGGGAATTGCGTCCTCACAATTTTAAAATTGGGCTTGGAAACTTCATTGAAAATCCCACATCGGAACAAGAGTTAGTAAAACAATCACTTTAAAATAAAGAAAGAGAAGTAAAAAGGTCACCCGAGTTAACCCATACTAGAATTCCATGTAAGAAAACATGGATATGGAGGAAAAAACAAAGGGTCATGTTCTGAGGGAGAGTGATAGTAAACATGTCTAGGATAAAGTTAACCATAAGAAAATCAAAAACTTGTGATGGGTTAAACGGTATTCGAATCCCCAGTAGGAAAAGTTAACAGACAACGTTTTTTATTTAAGTTACTCTTCATTGAGGAATTTATTTTTGAGCTTAACTAAATCATAATGAAACATACTTACTTGTCACGTTGACTTTCAACTTTTTCTGGATTCCTTAGTCAAACTCATATTTTCTCTAAAATTAGAGTTTTTAGAAAGACTTGTTCGCATTAAGTGTACTATAATCAACTTCTTGAGAATCACCTAATCCAAAAAAGATAACTATATATTTCCCATGTCTTTAGAAAAAATCCAAAACCAAAATTGTTAGTATGAGATCAGATAATCCACAAAAGTATAATCCTTTATAAAAATAAAATCTATTCTTAATCTCCAAAATTTGTCCAAAAAAACCCAAAGTTCAACGAGGACCATTCGATAAAAAATTGTTCCATTAATTTCTTCAAAGTAAACCAAACTAATATTGAAACCCAAATATTTGAAGGATTTAATCACATAGTCTTCCAAGGAACAAATTAACTTTTATCTCCAAATAACATCAGTGGCTCTTAAATTCTCATATTGAAAAGTAATTAACCTAATCACATATCCTCGATGATAGGTTAATCATTTCCATAGATAACCCAAAATAAACTTACTCTTGATTCCTAAAATCATCTAAATAAATGAATTAGTCAAACTAACCAGGGAATTCACGTAGTCCAGTGGTGGGTGATAAATACCAGTCGCACTTTGGTTGTGGGTTCGATTCCCGCAGCTTTGTCCGACGCGACGGGTTGTCACATGGTCTGCGTGTTGTCCTTTTTCCAAAACTATATAATTCTTAAAACATTCCCCAAAACGAGATAAAATCTTCAAAAATAATCATAACATAATTTAACCTCAATTTTATCTCAAGCCTTTCACTTTCCATTATAACATATAGTAACCCATAATTACCTCAAAATTAAGGATCATATAAACCCAAATGGTTCTTTATAACTATGTCCACAAAAGAACAGATAACTATTCCTTGAATAAAATTTTCATATATCAAACATTAGGGTTACACATACTATAAAAAAGTCTTCTAATGTAACCCTATCATCAATAGAGTCTTAATACTCTTAAGAATTTCACCATAACTCTTTAAGCCCTTATATGTTGACTTCTTACTCATTCAACATTCTTCATGATCCATTAACCATTCCCTTCCAAATTATTCTGAAATACTTCATTCCTAAAAAAATCATGAATCATATCCTAAGATTCCAAAATAGGAATTCAAATGTTAAGAAATAATCCATACCTTTGACTGGTCATTGCCAGTTTCTTCATCCTCAATCGGAATGACATTAGGTATTGGTAAGAAAATATTTGTACGATCTTGGTGATCCCATTCCCGAAACTTCTTCATAGGACATGTGTTTGCATAATGACCATGCACACCACATTTAAAACATTAAATTGATCCCTCAGAAAGAACTTCTTTCCCTTTCCTCGAGTCAATTGGATGCTTCCTTTTTCCATGGAAGGTTCTTGCTTTCTGACCTTCATTTCCACATCTATAGCATATTTCCGTCCCTTTGAAACATTTTCCTAGGTGTTTCTTTCCACATCGTTGACACATTGGTTTTTGAACACACTTACCTTTATGATTATTACCTGTAGTTCCGTAGGGATTTTTTTCTCTCATATATGATGCCTTATAGAAATCACCATTGTTTAGGTGGTTAATCATGACTCCGGATAGTTGGTTGAGGATAAACACAAGAGTTCTCATTGCATCTCCCATATCATTTAGTTGCTCGCTCAGAAAACTGTCACAGTTTCCTTCACATCCACAGTTACTTTGGTGCCTAATAGATCCATCCATTTACTAAAACCAAAAAGGTCAGTGTGAGTATATCAACAAAACCATCATGTACTAATGAGTAAGATAAACACTAAGATATACTTACTCATTCACTTTATATAAAACTAGGACTCTTTCTGAAATCCTAACCATTATGGTAATTTCACTTATGCTTAGAGAATACCCTAACCTCTAAAGTTATCTAAACTGACCTCTGGTACCAACTATAAGGCCCCGACCTTAATCATTACTTAATCATGAATTAAACGAATAATTCACATAGAGGATCTGTTCAGGTTTAGAGTTTTAGAGAATTAGAACATAACTATTACATCTCAAAAGATTACATAGTAGAGTCTTCTACAAAGTTTCCATAAAATAAAAAAACACTTAAAAAGAAACATATCTAGTTCCATGGTTTAGATAGAATGTATTTCCTTGATCCCATCCTTGACCCTATTCATCTTTAAGTCTTGTGGAAAACATTTCAAAAACTTGGGATGAGCATAAAAAGCACAGTAAAGGATACACAAAGAAAGAAAACTGTTAGTTTTTCAAAACAACAAGTAAAACATGAATACTTTACCAAAGTAATACTTTTCACCTTTATGAACTAGTAAAAACTCTTCACTGAATAACAGACCATTACATACCCTTTTGTAACCAAAAGATTACCATAAAACCCATATAAAGAACACATAACATAAAAAGGTAACTTGGGACATAAACATACGTAAATAGAATAACCATACGGTCGACTTCCACAAATACTTAATAGAATAGCCATACGGCCAACTTCCATACCCAATGCATTGGAGGTAATAACGTAACCACCCATCCTGGTATTCATGGTACCACCCGTCATAATGTCTAAGTACCATTATAAAATCATAAGACATTAAACAAATATAATGGAAAGAAAACATTTCCACATTTCGATCACAATATATAACTTAAATATATTGACATAAAAAATCCTTTATAAAAACCATTTTCAATACCAACATACATAAAAGAGTATATGGTATTTATTTCATTTTAAAAACATTACGGCTTGTTGAGGAAGCCAAAGACCAAATAATACTCGCGGCGGTGGAAAAGGTTGTTGTCACCGCGTACGTTAAAAGAAACATTCCTTTTTGTCGTTTTGTAAAATGCTTCGTAGAAAAAGATTAATTTTGTATAAAAAAAAAGTCAAAGGGGTTTATACACCATATAAAATAAAGCCTTGTATTAGAACAAAATATGCCTGAATGAAAGGAGATTGAGACGAAGTCCCTTACAAAGATGGTATCCTTGGATTAAGGATAAATCAATTACATAATTATGTGTGACAAACTAATACACAAAATATAAGTGGATATTAAGTGTAAAACAACCAGAGGTCATTCACACATATTCATATAACGAAATATTTCAAGGAGTATAAGTTTATCCCAAAGAATCAAAATTGGGTTAAGAAGTTCCCTTGCAAAAATTCGACAGCCTAACGACATCACTTCAAAATTCAGAAAATGAGTTGATGAGAGATAAAAAGGGGTATATCATCACTTGGACATAATATTTATATCAACAAGGATATATAAGAACATATACCATCATAATAAGATTAAAAGACCTAAAAAATAAGTCTTTTAAAATGAGAAGGGTGAAAGGTTCCCTTACCGAATTGGGTAACTTCCGAAACGTACACCCCATGAAATAAGGGTCATACAATAAAGATGTAACTACCCATAAATGAGAGTATATTGTACAAATAGTAAAATAATGGGCATTACATATACCACACAAAAGGAAATAGTGGCCAATGTAGCATGAATCTCACGGGAATAAAAAGTGAGATGAAAATCCCCTTATGAAAATTTGGCAGCCTAACGGCGCCACATAAAACATCAAAAATAGATTGATGAGATCAAATAGGGTATCCCATAATATTAACATAAAATTTAAAGAAATATTAATATAAAATAACATCCCCCAACATTAAGAAATATGAGCTTAAAAGAAATGACATAAAAGAGAGTACTTAAAAAAAGAGAGGTCGGATCCCTTACCTCGTATCCGACTTGACTCGATCGTTCTTTAATCTCCTGAATAATAAACTTGAGTTAATTTATACTTGCTTAAGAAACTTTTTCAAGTTCATTATTACTTTTATATCAGTTATTACCATGTCATTAACACTATATAATTATTTAAGTTAATAACGGTCGTTTTAACGATCGTTGCTACTTGAGTCAAAAATAAACTCTTTATAATTACAAGTTTGTTAATGGGGTAAAATATCCATTATATCCAGAATTATATTAATTATGTAGATATCATATATATAATATATATCCATTATATACATGAATTTATAATATTACATAACATTTAGAGGTAACAAATGAAATGCACCGTTCATGGAGATGGTAAGCCGTACGTACGCATGAACACTACTTCCATTTCTATTTCATATTTAATGGAATTAAAACATAATGATATGTAATAGTATTATAATTCCAGTATGGTATCATATATAATATCATTAAATATATCCTTTATACATACCACATATGTTATTAATGAATCAAATCACATTGAGTGGGTGGTAGTCCACACTTCCTAAAATGAAGATATCGTGTTTACCCATAATGGAAACCATAAAGGTATGCCATAAATAAAAAATACAGAAGCTTAAGGAAAACATAAACATATTATATATCATATATAAATATAGTGAAATATTAATGGCCACCTTTGAAGGTGTTAAAAGAATATTGAACAATCATCGTTTCATGAGGCAGAAATTCACCATCCACAGAAACAGTATGTTCTTTAACCATTAGATGTAGGTGTGTGTAAGTGTAGCTCGAATAATTCTTATAAAAACATCCTAGTATATTAAATATACTGTTTTTATTACCACAAAATGTAATAAAAATAGTTTAGGGGTTTGGAGAAGAAAAATAAAACAAAAGAACACAAGGGAAGACATTACCTTTAAATCGGGTAACTCTCTTTGATTTGAGCTCAAAGGCTTCCTTGGAAAGGATTCTGCCCAAAGTGAGGATTCAATGATGAAGATAGGGATTTGGAGAGATAAAATGGGCAGGGGTTGGCCGAGCCAAAGGCTTGAGAGGTGTGTGTAAGGTGGTAGAGGTGGGGGCCTTTTATAAGAGGAGAGGAGGGGCACTCTTGGAAAGTTATAAAATATTACTTTATTATAAAATGTTTTTCGGATTTAAAAGGTCTCAAAAGGATATATTTTGAGGATAAGGTGATAAGGTTTCGAAATCCACCCATAAAATAGGTTTGTGAAAATTGTAAGACTTATATTTCACCCTATCTTCTCATTTTATTTAAATCGTTCATTTATGAGGTAATCACTGCATCATCATGGTGTCAAAAATAAATTAATTTATTTAATATATAAAAATTATAAAAAAAATATCATGATGTAGGAAATATTTTTATATTTCTAATTAATATTTATAGTAAAAAATATGACTTGTATAACCCCATCTAACAAATGTTTTAGTAAAACAACACATGTTTGTGACATTTTAATTTTAACTTTAAATAAAAAGGTATTAAAGTTATTTTCCAAGCAAAGTGGCTCCATGGGGTCCCCAAGTTGACCCATGGATTGTCTTGGTCGGCCATGAATCATCCAATGAGGGTAGGACATGTGTCTAGGTCATTTCATGTTATTAAAACATTATTTTTACCTTAAACTACACTAATCACCTCTAATTGCGATTAAAACTTAAAAGTTACTATTCACCAAAAAAAAATTTAATCCCATTGAACCACATTTTACTTATTAATGGCAACCATGTATGTTGGATTTTTAAAATTCAAAACAAAGAGGTGGTAAAATTTCATTTAAACGAAAAATCAGTTTTTTTAAGTACCACTTACTGGTTTCACTACTCATCAAAAACTGAAGTTTTCCAAAACAAATACCAAAAATTCATCCTAAGATATATTTGATATTCTGAATTCAAAACTGATTTCTATTTTACAAAATTCAAAACATATAAGTTACAATAATTAATTTAAAAACTAATTCCCGCTGTGAGAGCAAATAGCGTGTTTTTATGAAACAATAAGTACCAAAATATTGACAGTAGTTTAAGTCCAATTTCAAGATGAAATTAATTCCAACGACCACTATTAGATTAAATGGTAAAAATATATTCTACTTTCACTTTAAAACCAATTCAAAAGATAATCTAATCAAATAAATAAATTAGATTAAAATGATGTTTTGAATTAAAATACAACATATTTCACTATTCATTAAAAAGTGAACTTTATCAGAAAAATACCAAAAATTTACACAAAGTAAATTTTGATATCCCGATTCTAAACAAGAATTTTATATTTTTCAAATATAACACATAAAATTTTCAAAAAGTGCATTTAAAAGAGGATTGTCATCAAAAGGGGGTTAATCGACCTTTTAAAGAATATTAGAATGTTTACACTTAAAATTGTATTCATTCGCATTTTTAATCCTCTAACATTTATTTTAAAAAGTAAAAATATTTGAAAAACATATATAATCATTTTGTAGTTAGTTCTGTTCATTCCCGCCATTACAACGGCTAGGCGTTAACTACAATTTAGAATAATATTATTTTATTATTAGAGTGCAACGTAAGATTCCCAAGAAACTCGTTGTTGCGTATTGGGTACGCCATCGAGCATAGCATTATATTTAAAGTTATATTAATATTTTATTCACAAATATGGATAAATGTGAAAATGTCATATTCTTTATTTACCTGGGGTGTTACAACAATCATCGAGCTTCATCAACTTTCACATATTTCGATGGATTTCATTTAATTTGTTTTTCTTCATATTGTTTTTTTTTCGTTTTCTATTTGTAATTTTTTCATGTTTGGTTTATGATTTTACATATAAAACACATGTATTGTTTATGGAGGTTATTCTACCTCCCAAAAAGAAGTTTGGGTTGTTAATCCCAAACAAAATTCATGTCACAGACTGGGTTTAGAAACCTATAGAAATAATGGGTCGTGCCTATAAGTATTATAAAAGTTTTTGTTGGTAAAAGGTTATCACACAATTAAAATTGAGTTTCTAAGTGGGTATAAATCTTCTTGTATAGTAGAGAAGTTTAAAGAGTTTACTAGTATCTTGGTGATCCAAACCACTATAAATATATGTGTTCTTTCTTTTTTACTTCTACTATATTTCATATCATTCACCCTACCAAATATTTAATTAATAAAACTCTAATTGTTTTATTTTTAATTTTTAAAAATGACTATTCAAACCCCCCTATATTCTTAATTTCCATCTCTTATGATCCAACATTTCATGAAAATGTGAAATCCAATATAGAATGAATAACTGAAAAAATGAAAAGAAAGTAAAAAATTATCAATATAAGGTTATGAGTTATCCCGGGGATTGGTTGTAGGTATATTTGAGTAAGGAGATATTTCAAACAAAAATAAATTCTAAACTACATCCTTGTAGAGATGGTTCATTCAGAGTCTTATATAGGATTAATGAAAACACAAAAAAGAATAAAATTCCATGTTTTTAGGGAAATGTTAGTGCATCTCTTAAGGAAATTGACCTTTTTTTAATATTCATATATGAGGAAGATTCATTTTATAGAGGGAGAGAATGATGTAACACATCTTGTTGATTGTGAGAAGAATGAAATGAGTAATACGGGTAATGTGCTTCAAGACTCAAACTTAAAAATTCAATGGATCCAATAGATGGAATTAGAACGCCAATGAAAAGGGATAGATTGAGAATAATGAAAAAGGATTTAGAAGGCATAATTCTAAATTTTCATGATAAGGACCACCATGCATCCATGGGAGGAGAAAGTGGGACTAAAAACACTCTTTTTAAAGGTAAAAATGAACTGAAATGGACCACACAAATGGTCTTATAAAATTTAATCCACATTCTAAAATGAATCCATCAATGTTAAAAATGGTGGGCCACTTATCTCCAAAGTCAAGGTGGGAATTTTAAAAGTCTTAGAGGTGGTAGAAATTTTTTTAAATGGACATTTCATCCCCAAAATACATGGAAATGAGTAAAAAGGTCAAAAAGATCAATTTAGACTTTATAATTTTGTGAATGAGTTTTTTGGCATGTCTCTCTTTCATTTGGATATAAATATCCACGTACTTTGAACTACTTGAAGGTTAATACAAAATCATGTGTTTTATAGTATTTATATGCTTTTTTTATGTTTTTAGGTGAATGTATGTAAGACTTATCAAATGAGTGTTCAACCTTTCTGGCATCATTGTAATTAGGGTTTTAAGGGGAAAGTCACCTCAGGGTTCTAATTAATCATCCCCCTTCCCATCTAAATTCCCTTCACATTTATTTTTTGACATCTCACTTATTATATTTCCATCACTTGTGTTTTCTGAATTTAACCAAAAATGTAGAACCCTATACGATATCATATAATAAGGAATATTTAATTCGTTCATATAAAGTCTTAGAATTATATGAAACTAAAAACCCATGCAAGTGAAGTCATGGTGCAATAACTAGCCAACCCCCTCTTTTCTAGTCAGATAATATGCTCTAAAGGAAATGACTAGTTTGATTCCAAGTATCAGTACTAATAGTTCAATACTTAATATATAAATCAATTTAATTATAATTCTAACACCTAATAGCTATAAAATATAAATAACCTCTAAATTCAAGCTCATAGCTTTATAAAAACCCTGAAGTTTAGGTTAGAGAAAACTAAATCTTATGTTACCATTGTTACATGTGCAATAAAAATACATGCATAAGATACTTGAACACATGAAGATAATGAATGAAGTATATATATAATATGATATTATATAGTTTCTATTTAATACATTGATATGATGCATGAATAATATATATATATGATATATATATATATATATGATATATATATATATATTATTAAATATGCATGATATTCATATACAGTTGCATGAAAAGAAACATATCTCTTAAATGGATTCATCAATTTAAAACTAAGGAGTTGGTTCATTTAAATATTTTCATTTATTCATTGAAATGAGTTCAATTAATTATACCCGATGATAAATAACACATATGATGCCTTACGAATGAAGAGTCTCAATATTCGCCTATAAAATAGATATGATCTATTTTTTTGGGAGGATGAACTGTGTTTATTAGAATGATTTTTTATCATCAGTTTCATGAAAATTTCCTTAAGACATCATCTTAATAAAGTTTTGATTGTCATTCTTGAACAAGGAACTAGCACCCCTTCAGCATCCAGGAATCCTCTTAATATAGTGAAGGAACCTTTGGGTGGTGTGATACCTCAGAGGTAGGGTACATTTCTACAATTCTCCTTGTGATCTTACTAAAATATTCTCCCAAATTCAAGGTGGAAGGATACTATTATACAGTGGTTCTAGGACTTCTAAGATTCCTTTTTTCTAGTTATACATACTCATTGAGTTCTTGGAGATAGATCTACCTGTGTTTTGGGTTTTTTCTATTTCTAATGATCATTAGATGATCAATTGAAACTCATCAGTGGTATTATTGGTTGTTTATTCAAGATTTAAATTTGTTTGAATTACTAGTTTCTGAGAAAATCATAACTTTAAATGAAGAACCATGTTTTCATAAAACTGTTATAGAATTTCAAACCGTTAAGTGAGCTACATAATGGTAATATGATATTTACTATTATGCGAGTGTTCACATAAAGGTAACATTGGGGCTTGTATTTACATAAATAGTTTTCATAAAGGTAATTTTTGACATGAATTTACATAAATAGTTTACGAAAAGGTAATCTGCAACTTAACTTTAAACAAAAATGTTTTCATAAAGGTAATGAGAGTTTACTCTTACACAAATGAGATGTGTCAAGATAGTTGCTTAGTTTCCTTCAGGATGATGTGTAATGTAAAAGTAAACACTAACTTAACTTTACAAAAGGGTTCCCATATATCCTACATAATGGTAGAGAGAGGATTACACTTACGAAGATTGTTGTTGTATGGGTAAAGGGAGGTTACCCTTATGACTAATTGGTTTTAAACCTTTTAAGGATTTTAATGCTTTATAAAATGATAATAAATCATGATAAAATGTATTTGTAGAATATTTAATTTATAAGGTATTTATAAATTAAATAATTGGTCATAAATTGATTTGAATTAATTAAATAAATATTTATGAAACATATTTCCCAAATATTTAATGATTGATATTGAAATACCTTTTACCAAAATTATATGTCATGTATTAAGTTCAAGAAATAAAAGGATTTATTTAGAAATCATATGTTCTAATTTATAAAGTGATTATAAATTACAAAATAGGCTAAAATATAAAAGATTTTATATTTATAATTATTTAATATTCATAATTAATTAAATTTTAAGTGTTCAAATTAACAGGGCCTTTTTAGGATATTATTTAAACCACAAAAAAATATGATCAATGGTTTACATATTTAAAATGTATATGATATTTAGATTATGTAAAAGGTTTAAATAATAGAAATTGAATTGATTTTTTTACCATTAATGAAATATTATATAAATGTCATATAATATAAAATATTGAATATTTCATATTAAAAAAATATAAAATTTTTATATTCAAGATTATGGAATATCTGTAATGCTTTTCTAATTTATAAAATGTTTATATTTAACTTTTATTTATGAATTGTTCATGAATGGTTATATCATGTTTTGGAAAATAAATAAAATGTTTATTTATTTATTACATTCCTTTAATATTCATGTTTTTTTATGAAATGAAAATAGTGTGTATGTTTTACTTTAACAATTAAAATACTTCTGGGAGTTAAAACCCTACATTTCATTCTAGGTACGACTCTGTAAAATTTAGTTTTCCTAAACCTTGACATAAATTTATTTTTAAAGTTATGATCATGAATGTAGTTGTCAAATATATTTTGTGCATATTAAGTGTTAAAAATATCATGAATTAAATTATATCTTATTAAAAGACTCTAAGGGTATAGGGACTTGGGGTTTGATCACCTACCAACCTAGAGGTCATGACATATTTAGAAAGGTGAATGGGGTTAGTTATCTATCTCTTTGGTCTTACTCACAAGAGATTTATAATCTCATTTAACTGTATACCATTATAAAAACAGTTCATGTACCTTATTAGTATAATGAATTTGGATATGTATGAATATGATTAGATTCTACTTTTTGGTGAGTAACACAAAATTTTGGGTTATGTAAAGAGTTACACATTAATGTGGTTTGAAAACATTAATTTTTTGGTTGTAATAGGGATTACAAAACTAAAACGTTATAAGGATACATACACAAAAATGGATAATACATGAGAATAAAAAATATTAAAAAAGAAGAAATAGTTATGAATTTAATAAACATATGGTTTATATTAAAATTATAAGACTAAAATAACCCTAAATACTAAGTGTGAGAATCCTTCTAAAGTCAAACTTATCAAGACCTCGATCATTGAACCATGTAGGTTCTTCCCTTGCGAGGTGACCCAGAATTATATTTTTTAAGGAAATCAAGTAGTAGATAACACTATACCATTCTTGGTTAGGTTCTTCCATATAAGGGTGCCCATAAATTAACTTGTGTCACGAAAGAAATTAATAGATAACACTAGATCATCCTTGGGTTGGTTGTGCCCTAGCAAGGTGCCACTTGATTATCTTTTGTTAGTTAGTTTTTGGAATTTTCTTTGGGTTACACTTAGTTGGGAAACCCTTAGGAAGGATACCAAAGGAATAGATTCGAGTGAATCCATATGATGGATTTGTATAATGAGATATATTAATTGAATCCCTATGATGGATTTGAATAAAGATTCATTCACTCAACTATCCAAGAGTCTCAAATGTTGTTGTTGGAAAGTTTCTCTACATTAATAATTAAATGGAGGGAGGAATTCCCTTGAGGAATCATTTCTTAATGAAATATGGATCTTGGATCACTAAAAGGATATGATGTTTGGGGAAATAATTTTTGTGTGTGATCACTCTCATTTAAATTCCTTAATGAGAAATTATATACAATGATACTCATATGTTAAAATCTTTTGTTTTAGATAAATTGCATTATCATCATAAAATTAAACATTAAGATTAATACTTGAAATTGAAACTTAATGTAAGATAATACTAAGACTATTAACTTAATAAAAGTTAGTTATAAATTATAGTAATGTTTCTTTAAGCTATGTTTAGTGAAACCTAGTGGTAAAATCTGGAAGAAGAAATGAGTATTGGTTCCATATGATGGAACTATTTTGATTACCTAAAGGATTGTAAGAATCCTAGTTGAAATTTTATAGAATTAAATTATATTATTCTGAAATATATATTATATCAATTGTATGTTTCAAAATTTTGTAAATATATAGGAGGTCATAAAATTAGAAAAAAACTGAATCTTGAAGTTTTCTTTCAAGGAACATAGAAAAGGTGTTGTTGCATTGATAACTTTGATAATTCAAGTTTAAATGAACCTATAAAAAGATGTGTATTACTTATATAATTTTTAAATTTAGAATATCATGTAAACTAAAGCTCTCATTGTATGATGATGATGACGACATATTGTATTTGTTTCCAATAATTTTTGGATAATTCAATGAGTATGTTAAAGAAAAAAGATCCCATGGATGTTAATAATTGAAATGGTAGAACTTATTACAGAAAGAGGAACCAACATATGAAGGAACACTATAAAGATATTATCTACTTCTGAAAGATGATTGGATTTAATGAATATGGGTGGAGTTAGTGTTTTTTATAGATGTAGGAGAAATACAAGCAATTTTTTTATCGAAATGCATCCATTTACATATGATGATTGTAGATTCTCAGATTGAAATTTTAGAAGTAAGCTTCCCAGGTATGGTGATTCAGAACATTAAAGTACCAAATTAATTTAAAATTTTAAAGAAACCATTTAATGGTGAAGATAGGTGATTGGGATATTGATGAAACTAATGAATATTCATAAGTATATTCTGAAATAGGATCTTCTAAAGAATGTAAGATCAAAGGTAAAAAATGAATGAAAAATACTAAAGTTGAAGAGACCAAGATGATCAGAAGGAAAAACCAAACTAAAGAATTAATAACGTCTCATTGATTCATTATTGAGGAATTTAAAGATAGTTTTTGAAGTAAATACGGAAATTGAATGAAGTGAAACACCACCATAAGATGAAAAAACATAATAATCTAAATGATATATGAAATATTATGTTATAGAGTAAGTTGGGAAACCCGAACCACTAATGTTTTCATAAGTCCAAAAGGATATTACGGAATGAGATTCCAGAAATATTTTTATGAGTTCACCAAATATAAATTATACATTACTTATAATATAAAGTTGAATGTCTCTAGAAGTACATGCAGAGAAACCCAAACAATTGAAGGTTTTGAAAGAATGAAGTCAGATGATTCTAGATTGTTTTTTCATCAAAAGAACATCAGTTTGGAGAAATACCAACAGTGATCGAAGATTTGTTGAATTTGATAAATATTGAATTTCAGTGGGATTAAAGGTTGTATCACTGGAAATCAAGACATTCAGTTATGTCGATATGAAAGTACACATTATTTATCTAAAGGCGATGAGGAATCCAAAATGTATAGAAGATAAAATTATATTATGCTAAAGGATAAGAGTATCAGAATATATGATGATTGGACTATGCGATATGTCTAGAAAATCAGAAGTTCGGAACATAAAAACTTTGAAGTTGAAGTTGAGTCAATCAGAAGAAGAAGCTGCAAGTAAAGTCCAAACTAAATGAAGGTGCATCTCATGGAGTCCACTGAAATCACAGGTATCATGTTGAATAATGTTAAATGTAATAAATTCTATAAAATATTATGTTGAGGAAAAGGAACAACCTGAATGGGCACATTGATTGCATAAGAAGAACATTGTTCGGAAGATACCAGAAGGAATTTACATTGTTATAAAGTCAAAAATTTTGATGATATTGAGATGAATGTTCAAAGTATTATATTCATGGAAGGTATGATCGTGATTTTCATGCCCCAGCTCCCGAGTACCCAGAGCCAGTGCCATAGAGAGGATCGAATCCGGTTCGATCTCTAAGAAACCAGCTACTTCTGAAAACTTCTTTAGTAAAAACCCATACCTTAAAATTTTTAAAACAAAAATTTAGGGTGAGCATATGAATGCCCAGTAAGGGGTTTTAAAATAAACCAATATAACTTTTGAAAAAAATCTTTAAACCATTTCAGAAAACATACTTCTTAAATAAATGTTGTAACACATGTACACATCATAAATGTGCTCAATTAAAAACTTGCTAATGGAATTATTAGGATACATGATTCAATTACAGACATGCTCATAAGTAAAAGACATTTCATGATAAAATGAAAGTAAAAAATTAATAACTATGTGTAATGCATGATTAGAGTTGTGCTTAAAATAAAAACTTCAATTTCATCATTTACTATTGGCCATTAATTCTCTGAATATTGAATAACTAGTATGACATACTTATACTTCTTCTAAATCTCATAATCATAATATATTTAACCAGGAATATTCCACTAGTCAAATAATCCAATGGTTAATTAATCTACATAGTCTTAATGAGGAAAGTGCATACGTCGGTCTGTGTCAAGGCCTCGTACCAAGATGTCTAATGATTAAGGCCTTGTCCAAAATCCATAGCTCATGGTTGGGAAAGGCCTTAGCCGATTCCCCTGCTAGTTGTCTCATGAGACCTATCGATGCATCGAGGTGCTATAGCGGGCCCCAACTTTCACATATAAAGTCAAATGAATTCCTAATACCTCTAAATCAAAGTTCACATCCCACTTTGATTTATTAAAATTACTTATCCCATATCATACCAAGTGTACAAATTACTTGGTTCCTTATTTCACCGTCCATTTTATACAAGGTTTCCCACACCACCTTGAACAATTAAACTCAGGAAAGGGCATAAAAGTTTAATATTACATTCATTAACATTTATTAATATGTAGTGAGTCTGGAACAATACTATCAATTATGTGGTAAAGTCACTAATTGTTACATAAGTTAACAATACTTGTGATGCCAACTAGCACAAAAGGAGTATAAACTTGATGAAAAAATATGACAAAGTCTCGATCCATAATAATCAAGAACATTCATGATTAAATAGAGTGGTAAACTTAACATAATAAATAAAGTGGTAAACTTAACATTTCATGCGGGGTATAAACTCACATTATCTCAAACATTTGTTATAAATAATCCTTTGTTTACTACATTAAATGTTATAACTCAAAATTATAAAACTCAACCTTAAACCTTATCATTTTCTATAAGGTGTGAATAGAAATGAGTACATATGAATATTAAGTCACAAGCTTCGAATATCTATATTCATGAACCAAGCACATTAAAAGAAAATGTTTGAATATACATGTTTAGTACTTTCTTTGAAAACCATATAAATTTATAAATATAAATGGGGATCAAAATTGGCATTCATACAGACGTACCCACATACCCGATTATACAAAAAATGTATACGTATGGTTCTAATTCTAGGTTAATTTGACACTTGGATTTATCAAAATCATGGATTTAATTCTTTGGGTACTATTATCAAATTGTTTTTAAAAACCACATTTATATTATGTGTATCCATATTTATAAGAACATACATGATTAGATATATAATTTCCCACACTTAGTGGCTCCATGAATTTTAGATCTTCATTAACTCAACCTTGGAAAAAATTTATCCTGGGTATATGAAGTTTATGCAAAACTGAGGGTTGTGTATATTATACTTATATATTTTCATATACATATATATATGTTTAACCAACTATTTATTTAAGGCATAAGATAAACCTACATGGGGAATCCATACAAAGGGTCTATTAATACCCTATAGATTAAGATCTTGAAACCCTTAAAGAAGGAATTAACCTCAAACCGTAAGGTGATGTATTTTATATTACAGGTGTATATAAATATATAAACAAAACATAAAACCACACAAGCAAGACAAAGTTTAATCCCCTACAATCATAAGGTCGTAATATAAATAATCATTCAAGACAAGGTATAATGAACCATTACTTCATACATAGTTTTATGAAGTTAAACATAATTTAAATAAATGAAAAATCTTACTAAAATAATAACAGAATTGTAAAGAAATTATAATAAAGTCCCTTAAATATTTTATATTATCCGAACCCAAAACCCGAAGGCCCAGATTCAAACACAAAAGAATTTTTAAACTAAAACACAAGGTTATCCTTTCGTGAGTGTATATATATACACATATATTCTATTTATGAAACAAAAAAAGGTAATTATAAATCCCTTACCTTATCTCGAGGAGGAAGAGGGGCTAGAGAGGTGCTAGAAAACTTGGAGGACTTGTTGAGATCTGCTAGAGGCATGGGTGCAAGGAACCGGGAGGGTTATTCAGATGCCTCGATTTAGTTTTATATAATATACCTATGGTGATTATTTTAATGTAAGATGAGGGGGATCTGAGGCTGACTTGACTTATTAAAATAACAGAGAGAAAAATATTTGTGGAAACTATGTGAGTGGAGGGTCTGGCAGCTATAGGAGTGAAGAAAAATTGTGTAAAGAGGAGAGTAGGGTACTAGTGTATGGAACGCCATGGGAGGAATAAGACAGCGCCGCTGGAATAAATCGGGATAAAAAACAGATGGTCCAGATCGGGTCTGACCTTGATCTAAGGGTTGGGGCAGGTCTGTGGGTTTTAAAAAGAATGAGCGAATCAGATCAAATCTCAGTTGATCAGAGGACCCAGAGACGACGCGACATTATAAAATTCTCGGATGTCCGAGATTACATTCAGGGTTGATCGAACGGTCCATGTAAATGCGGTCATATTTCGCGGTCGTTGAGGGTCGAACTCGGGACCAGGATCAGCGGCCCAGATCATGTGCGGTGCGATCCGACGGCAAGGATCTCTATTAACCCGAAAAAACGCTTCCCACATCGAATCGGGGAGGTGCATGAGAATACCTTATAAGCCTAAGCCTCTTAAGAGATACTCATAAATCACACACCACACACACAAGGGGCCTTATGCACGGTCTCTCGCTTCCCTTCAGGCCTCGGCCTACCCGCTACTCCCTGCGGCCTTGCGCCCGCGCTGCACAGACATATGCGCTCCTACACTCCCACACTCTTGTGCACCACTCCAGAGACCAATTCCCGAGCTCGGGCTGGCCCAGGCTTGGGTTGAGGTCTCGGCTCATCCACCTTGAGTGAGCTACCTCCCTTCGCCCGACCATAAAGGGTTGGCCCTAGTGGGCCTGATTTTTATAAAAACTAACCTAAAACATATAGTCTTTAGGGAAGTAATATTATATAGAATTTTTTTCTTTCTAAACATGGATTTTATTAAGCCTTGTAAGGTTAATGTTTAAAAGTTAGAATTTGTCTCAAAAGTATTTTCCGAGGTTGTCCAATACCATTAAACCTATAACATAAAAAGTTATAAATTGAATAATAATTATTTTATAAGCATTATATTGGTCAAAACTTAGTTTAATTAGAAATATAAATAAATTAAAATTAATTAAACATAGTTTAAGAAACTAAATGAAAATCTTTACAATAAATTTTAATCAATTCCAACATGTTTTGATCTCCTTATCACCTTTCAAATACACCAATGTATAAATCTAAAAATTTCACTATGTGCTTTTAAAGTTATGGTTAGGTGTAGTTTTTTGTAATTTTTCAATTTATAACCTAATTATGTGGGGAACTAAAATATACTAAGTTTTCAATTAATTATCCCACATGGACAATGAATATATTTATAACTGTTTGGATTCCATGGTCACCCGGGGCAACGGTCAGATTAGTGTCGTATAAAACCAAGCATTAGGGTGCCATAAAACTCAAAGGAGGAAAATGGTTCTCATTGTACCATTGGTGCTTAGCATGGACGCAGTGGTTTTGGCCGTTATTATGTTCGTTATGATGGATACTAAGGACCCTTATTATCTTCTTGGGGTTCTCGTTGTTTTGGGTGGTCTCCCTATAATCTTAATAGGGTTTTTAGTAAGTATCTTTGGTTAGATTGATTTCCTTTTTAGTCTCGGTTTATTTTAAACACTACGGTGTTCCTTTTTGAATAAATCGCCTTACTTTAATTTTGTGTGTTTTACTCTATTGCATATCAAAATAAATTAAAATCATATTATTACTTTTCAATAAGAAACAAGTTCGTTTGATGAATAGACAACATAAAATATAAAAATTACCATTACATGAAACACAAATTTTTGGGATGTTACATTATTCCCTCCAACAACGAATTGCGTCCTCACAATTCCCTTTATATAACATAGTGGAAGCTCTCCGATGTTCTTACCACCATCCCCATCATAAAGGATCCTTGGGTGTGTTTAGTGGAAAACCCAAATTGATTCTTAGATCCTCATGTTCTCTGACCCAGACATACCTCGGACAGAATGTGTTGAACTCTTGCATCGAACAATCGGGCTTCCAGAGGGAGGCTCGAATGGTACAGAGTTCGGAAATGTCTGTATGGACCAACACACAAAGAACTCGGCGAAATTTGTCTCGACTAAGAACATGTAAGTCATAGATGTTGTCGTACAGGCTAAAGCTGAGGAATTGGTACATATAGGTCACATAAAGGTTTCCCTCCAAAGCAGCCTCTTGGAAACATAACCTGGCCATGTAGTTTCGGCCTAGGGTGAAACATTGGAAAATCCCTTCATGGTATTTTCCTCTTCGCCTATACTTGGACAGTTGTATCATGGATATGCGGTAGTAAATGGAAGCATTCCCTTGACAGCTACGGAGAATTTTTGGACTATTTGTCACTTCATATAGTTGTTTTCACGTTTTCTACAAATTTTTGAGAGGTAATTCCTCCTCTTCACAGGTTGTTATCACAATAATCTACAATACCTCAATAGGAAGATATAAAATATGGGTTATTCCTTCCATCTGAAAATTTATTATAAATTTTCACTTAGTGATACTCATTCAAAAGTATAACCGATGAAAGGATAACTAAGAGAAGAGACAACAATTTATATTATTATATAACCATTGGTACGAAGAGTAAAACGGGGATAATGGTTTCCCCAGTTCCCTGATACAAGAATCCCCAAAACCGTTCTGAAACTTTCAATATCCTTGAACCATATGCTTCCCGATAAATCTGGTTCGATATCGTGGGTGCACTTTTGTTGTCTATAGAGTCTGACATGTGGGGTGTACAGCTGTAAGGCGTTCTCATGTACTTGTTTTCTATATATCGAACGAGAGGCTTTGTACTCAATTATACCAAATTCCATTACCTGACCAAAATGGCCATAGGATAGTACTTGACACATATATGTTTCGCGGAGGTCTCCCTATGTAGAAGATTCTTGGAAGGCCTCGAGGGATTGGACGCCTTTAGCTATGGTGAAGCATCTAAAAATTCCCTCGTAGTATTTCCCCGTCGTGCATAGGATGGAAACTGGGCTTTCATCATAAAGATGTAATCCAGACCCGCTCCTCGGTGGAGTTGAAGTACTAGGGGAGAATTGGATATGTCATAGAGATATTTTCATGACATCTATATATGGGCATAGTTTATACAATTTTCTTGGCTGGCTATTAAAATTATGGTTTCTAAGGCCTCATTAGGAAGAGACAGAGGATTAGTACCTTCATTTCCCATCTAAAAATTAAAAAAGCATCATTCTTAGTATCGCTTAAGTAAGTTTTTCATTGTTCAGTTCTGTTTTTCCAAACTCATCCAAACCAAATCCTCTGATACCAACTGTTACACCCCATCTCCCATGTACCCAGAGCCGGTTCCATACACAGGATCGAATTCGTTTCGGGCTTTGAGAAACCAACTACTTCTAAAAATTTATTTAGTTAAAACCCATACCTGAAAATTTTTAAAACAAAAACAGAGGGTGAGCATACAAATTCCCAATAAGGGTTTTTAAAATAAACCAATATAACTTTTGAAAACATTCTTTAAACCATTTCATAAAACATTATTCTTAATGAAAAGATGCAACAAATGTACACATCATAAAGATTCTCAATTAAAAACTTGTTAATGGAATTACAAGGATACATGATTCAATTACAGACATGCCCATAAGTAAAGGAAATTTCATGCTAAAATGCAAGTAAAAAATTAATAACTAATTGTAAGTCATGATCAGAGTTGCGTTTAAAATAATAACTTCAATTTCATCATTTACTATTTGCCATTAATTCTCTGAATATTGCATAAATGACATGCCATACTTATACTTATTCTGAATCTCATAATCATAATCTCTTTAACAAAGAATTTTACACTAGTCGAATAATCCTCTGGTTAATTAATTTACAGAGTCTTAATGAGGAAAGTTCATATGCCGGATTATGTCAAGGCCTCGTTCCAAGATATCTAATGATTAAGGCCTCGGTCAAAATCCATAACTCATAGTTGGGAAAGGCCTCGGCCAATTCCCCTACTAGCTATCTCATGAGACCTACTGATGCATCAAGGGGCTATAACGGGCCCCACCAGTCACATAATAAGTCCAATGCATTCCTCATACCTATAAATCATAGTGAATATCCCACATTGATTTATTAAAATTACATATCACATATCATACCAAGTGTACAAATTACTTGTTTCCTTATTTCACATTTCACTTTATTTAAGGTGTCCCACACCACCTTGAATAATTAAACTCAGGAAAGGCAATAAATGTTTAATATTCAATTCATTCACATTTATTCTTATGTAGTGAGTTTGGCACATGACTATGAATTATGTGGTCAAGTCACTAATTGGTACATAAGTTAACAGTACTTGTGATGGAAACTAGCACAACAGGAGTAAAAACTTGATCACATTATATGATAAAGTCTTGAACCATAATAATCAAGAACATTCATGATTAAATAGACTGGTAAACATAACATAATAAATAAAGTTGTAATCTTAACATTTCATGCGGGGTCTAAACTCACATTATCTCAAACATTTGTTATAAATAAGCCTTTTTTACTACATTAAATGTTAAAATTCAAAAGTATAAAACTCAAACTTAAAAATTATCATTTTCTATAAGGTGTGAAGAGAAATGAGTACATATGAGTATTATGTCACAAGCTTCCAATATCTACATTCATGAACCAAGCACATTAAAAGAAAACGTTTGAATATGCATGTTTAGTACTATCTTTGCAAACCATATAAATTTATAAATATAAATGGGGATCAAAATTGGCATTCATACACACGTACCCACATACCCGATTGTACATAACTTATATATGCAAGGTTCTCATTCTATGTTAATTTGGCACTTAGATTTATCAAAATCATGGATTTAATTCTTAGGGTACTATTATCGAATTGTTTTTAAAAACCTCATTTATATTATGTGTATCCATATTTATAAGAACATACATGATTAGATATATAATTTCCCACAAAAAGTGGCTCCATGCATTTTAGCTCTTCATTAACCCAACCTTGGAAAATTTTTATCCTGGGCATATGAAGTTTATGAAAAACTGAGGGTTGTGTATATTATACTTATATATTTTCATATACAAATATATATATTTAACTGAATATGTATTTAAGGCATAAGATAAACCTTCATGGGGCATCCATACTTTGGGTCTATTAATACCCTATAGCTTAAGATATTTCAACCCTTAAATAAGGAATTATCCTCAAACTGTAAGGTGATGTATTTTATATTACAAGTGTATATACATATATACACAAAACATAAAACCACCCAAGCATGACAAAGTTTAATCCCCTACAATAATAAGGTCGTAAAATAAATAATCATTTGAGACAAGGTATAATGAAACCTTACTTCATAAATAGTTTTAAGAAGTTAAACATAATTTAAATAAATGAAAAATCTTACTGAAATAAAAATGGAATTTCAAAGATATTATAAGCAAGTCCCTTACATCTTTTACATTATCCGAAACCAAAACCCAAAGGCCCATATTCAAACACAAAAGAATTTTTAAACTAAACAGCAAGGTTATCCTTTCATAAGTATATATATATATATATGTATATTCTCTCAAAGAAACAAAACAAGGCAATTATAAATCCCTTACCTTAGCTCAAGGAGGAAGAGGGGCTTGGGAGGTGCTGAAAAACTTGGAGGAATTGTTGAGATCCGCTGGAGGCTTGGGTACAAGGAACCGGGAGGGTTCTGTGGATGCCTCAGTGTAGTTGTATATACTATACCTATGGTGATTATTTTAATTTAATATGATAGGGATGTGAGGGAGACTTGACTTACAAAAATAACAAAGAGAAAACTCTCCTTGGAAATTGTGCGAGTTGAGGGTCCGACGACTATAGGAGTGAAGAAAAATGGTTTAAAAAGGAGATTAGGGTACTGGTGTATGGAATGCCATTGGAGGAATAAGAAAATGCTGCTGGAATAAATCGGGAGAAAAAAACGGATGGTCCAGATCGGGTCCGACCTTGATCTAAGGGCTGGGGGGAATCTGCGGGTTGTAAAAATAATGAGCGACTCAGATTAAATCTTAGTTGATAAGATGGCCCAGAGATGACGCGACATTTTAAAATTATCAGATGGCTGAGATTATATCCATGGTTGATCAAAAAGTCCACGTAAACGTGGTGATATTCCGCGGTCGTTGAGGGTCAAACTCGGGATCAGGATCAGCGGCCCAGATCGTGCACGAAGCGATCTGAAGGCTAGGATCTCGTTTCACCCAAAAAAAATGATTCCCGCATAGAATCGGGGATGCGTGTGAGAATCCCTTATAAGCCTAAGCCTCTGAAGCGATACTCAGAAATCACACGCCACACACACAGGGGGCCTTACACATGGGATCCCGCTTCCCTGCAGGCCTCAGCCTACCCACTTCTCACCATGACCTTGCGCCCTCATTGCGCGCACACATATGCTCCTACGATCCCATGCTCTTGTGCGCACCTTGTGAAACCTATGCCCAAATTCGGGTTGGACCAAGCTTGGGAAAATTGCTAGGCTCAGCCACCTTGGGTGAGATGCCTCCCTTTTCCCGGCCATAAAGGGATAGCCCTAGCGGGCCCAGTTTTTATAAAAACTAAACTAAAACATGAAGTCTTTAGGGAAGTAATATTATATATAATTTCATTCTATTTAAACATGGAATTTATTAATCCTTAGAAGGTTAATGTTTACAAGTTAGAATTTGTCTCAAAAGTATTTTCCAAGGTTGTCTACAACCATTAAACCTATAACATAAAAATTTATAAATCGAATAATAATTCCTTTACTAGTGTTATAGTGGTCAAAACTTAGTTTAATTAGAAATATAAATCAATTAAAATCAGTTAAACATAGTTTAAGAATCTAAATGAAAATCATTAAAAAACATTTGAAACAATTGCAACATGTTTTGATATCCTTATCACCTTTCAAATACACCAATGTATAAATCAAAACATTTCACTATGTCCTTTTAATGTTATGGTTAGGAGTATTTTTTTATAATTTTTCAATTTATAACCTAATTATGTGGTGAACTAAAATATAATAAGTTTTCACTTAATTATCCCATGTGGCCAACAACTATATTTATAGTCGTTTGGGTTCCATGGTCACCTGAGGAAACAGTCAGATTAGTGTCTTATAAAACAAAGCCTTAGGGTTCCATAAAACTCAAAGAAAGAAATTGGTTCTCATTGTACCATTGGTGCTTAGCGTGGCCGCAGTGGCTTTGGCCGTTCTTATGTTCGCTATGGCAGATACTAAGGACCCTTATTATCTTCTTGGGGTTCTCATTGTTTTGGGTGGTCTCCCTGTAATATTAATAAGGTTTTTAGTAAGTATATTTGGTTAGCTTGATTTCCTTTTTAGTCTCAGTTTATTGTAAACACTACGGTGTTTCTTTTTGAATAAAGATCCTTACATTCATTTTGTGTGTTTTACTATATTTCATATAAAAATAAATTAAAATCATATTATTACTTTTCCATAAGAAACCAGTTCATTTGATGAATATAAAACATAAAATATAAAAATTACTATTACATGAAACACAAGTTTTTGGGATGTTCTAGTGATTTAATCCAATATATAAGGATGAGTTGAAGATTTATTGATGCCATGTTTTGGGGAATCTTTGAGGGATTCATATGCTGATATCTTCATAATATATAAAAGGAGTTCAATTCAACAATTGAGATGGCAGGAATTTCAAATAAAATCTCTTGAATTCCCCATATCTATCTGATGAAGTTTATATATATAAATGAGGAAAACACTTGAGTTAAGCTAAAAAAGGAAGATAATTGAGAGAGATATTAATTATAAAATAAATGAAGAAACCAACCTAGAACTTCCATCAGAACATCGAATGGGTTGAAGTTTGGGAACACTGAAACATGAAGTTCCAAAGTACTGATTGAGTTATCTGTATCAATAAGATTAGAAGGAGGAAATATAGACGGACATCAATAACTAACTTGTGGAAGTTCTAGACATTGAAGTCCAAGGAAGTGAGATCTCAAAAATTTTATTATACTGGATGGAGGATAAGGATGATGTGCTTACAAATTGAAATAGAAGATTAACCGGAAGTTGAAGTTTAACCTATGAGGAAGTCCAAGGAGAATCCTTAATGATTGGTGGTTCCATTATAAACAAATCTACATACCTATCAGGATATATCGAGAGCTTTTCCAGAGATAACTCAACTATGGTATGCATTATAAAGACTCTTCACTTGAGTGATATAGTGAAGCATGTGGTTTTAGTATATTAACATATCACACCACTTCTAATTATTGAATCAATTATTAGTGGGATAATTCATCGATCAATGGGAGTCAACATGGAGTAGAGTGGGTTCCCATATTGAGGTCAAACCTTGTAATTGTCTCTATGTGTCGTTTACTTTATATTTTATTCATAGCATAATTTTTCACACCCCCTCCCGACAATGGTACCCATTTTGAATTGGAAACTAAATAAGGGAGATAATGACACCCAAAAATTACCTCTATTAGGCCATGGGTTGACAATAAAAACTAAGGGTATATCATCCACAAAAATGTGAGGAATTACCCTCTAGGAGAACATGTGGAATGGTAGATAAGATAGAAACATCTAATTAATACTTCTCATAACAATAGTGAAGATATATATCAATACTTTCATGTAATTATATACAATTGAACAACTGAAAAAGAAAATAAAAGTACTAAAAGAAAATTTTCAACACCAACCTTATAGCCCAAACAGCTCTTGAACAACTCCACGAGCTAGTATTGTCCATCTTGGACCCCCAACTAGCTCTTTTAGACCTGAAAATAGTTTATATATATGTGTAGTGAGAATAATATATATAATTAGTATGATCCTCCACGTAACCTCTCATGAAAATGATAAAGAAACCACATTAAATCCCAATGAACAACAATTGAATTTAACTCATCACCTATACAACTATGCTAAGTCTACATCCTCATAATGGATCTCTCACTAAGTATCACATACAATAAATAATATAATTACCAACATAATATCAAAAAAGGTACCCCACTACCTTCTTCCCGCTAGTTTTTCGCTCTATCCCAATATTTAATGTTCTGAGCCATCCCCCTCCAAATGTAAGCATGGTCAAAGACACCTTGGAAACTATATCATATCATGAAACCCATGCATCACATAATCCCATCATCACATACTATACACCCCATGCATCACATCATCTCATCATCATCATCCACATCTCAAAATAGTAACTGAGTAGTTTCTAGGAGCCACCATAGCTCATACATGTTTATTATACCTCAAACCATTACAACCCATACACAACATACCTATAATAATCCTTAGGATACTATATATGGAGGTAAATGTGTCTAAAATAACCACAATCCATTATATACCTTTATACACATGTATATTGTAATGATAACCATCATGCATGCTAGAAAATAATTCTACCACGAGAAGAGAGTGGGGAAAGAGGGGTAGTTATCCATTTTCTCCTCACTAACCAATATATTGGGTAAAAACCCTCCCAAAGTCCAATAGTTTTCGATCACCCAACTGACATGAGTGGGTAGCATATGAAAATAATATAACATAGTAATATTCATATATCTCACAACCACGCTATGGAAAACTACCTAATGTTAACCTCAACTATAGTAATCATCTCTCTGACACCTAACTTCTAATACTATGGATTAGATATCATATAAGGATATAATAATAACAAAGAATAATTTCATTTAAACATTTCAATGATATATTAATTCATTAAAAATATATTAATTAATTTTATACCATTTCCATTTACATTAACTATCAACTCCAATCTATTCCCTCCAAAAATAATCCAACGGATCCCATGGTTCCTCATGAATTATCATCATTCATTATTCCAAAAATCCATCAACCCCACAAGTTAAAAAATTTATTATCCACATTCATTAACATTCCATAATTCCAAATACTCGAAAAATCATCCTATGCTACCATAAAGAGATGCATAAACCAAGCACAACTAACCGCATCAAGTAGTGGAGAAAGGAATGCATAAAAAATCAACCCAAGCATATGTCCTTTAAAGAAGACTCATTAACAAACAAACATCACAACTTTTAGAATAAAAACAAGTAACATCATCTCTAACCAGTTCCATTAGAACCAGTGTCATCCCCAACACCACCATGCATATCAGTATCTATACATCCATCAAATACAATCACTTTTTTCACAAAAATGTCCCTCCTTATCCATATCTAATTTAACAATTAGTCTTCATAGGCTCACATCACGTCACATAAAAAGGTTCAAATACAAATAAATCATACAAGTAAGAATGAAAACAATAAATTCAATGGGGATTCTAGGCCCTAAAAAATGGAATCCATCCTTTACAAGAAAATGGGCATGCTTGCCCCCAAACATTTATCATTATCAAAAAACCGGTTCATTACCATCATGAATTAACCGATTCATTTATCACATGTTATAACCATAGGAAACCTAGGGAATCATCTATAAATATCTATAAGATATGTAAACATGATTTCAAGCATAACTTCTAGTTTTACCAAACTATAAGGAAGAACATTTTTAGTTAAACATGTCTCTATCATCACTTTTATTCCTATCAAGTTATAATGAAGAAAGGTTTCATTTAATCATGCCTCTTTTTTATTTCATGAACATGAATTACTAATTTTATGTTATTTATCCAATTTAAAGCATAACAAACATGCACAATAATATAATAAAAAACATTATATCTATTGCATAAACAAAATATAGCACACTATCTAAAAAAATAAGAGGCAACCTGTTAACATGGTATAAACACATGTGATCACTACAACCATAAACCATCCCTCTTCGTTAATCTATTTTTATCTTAATTACGGTTAATTTAACCATTATCCAAATAGAGAATCCATGATAAATTTACGATTTAATGTAAAATAATAGGAGAATCAATGAATCCCCTTACTCAATTTAGAATATAAATGATATTCAAAAAAAAATGATTGAGGATCGAATGACACTGGAAGAAAAACCACCCAGCTAAAGGAATATTCCCTAGAACCAAACATCTATAAGCTACCAATAAATCAATATTAAACAATATAAAAAATATATGTTTTATCCACCATTAACATCTAAACAAAAGGATGAACAAATGTGAATAATAAGGGAATGAAACCTTGAACAAGAGAACTCGATTCACTATGGTTCGAGATAAAATCTATAAGGAACCGATCATAAGGAATTAAGGGAGGGTAGAACAACCATTACCCAATAAAGTTTCCAATATATCCTTAATGAGAGTTCATTCAACCATGACCTAGGTTTTTTGGATCATATGGAATATGAAGGAACAAAAAAAGAAGGTGTGTGATTCGATTATTAAGGATAAATAATGAATTAATATGTATTTAAAACCCCCAATAACGTCACTCACATTTATACCCTTCAAACTGACTAAGATATGAGGAAAAAGTTGTTCATTTTGGGAATTTCACAGCAAGCTTTACTGCTACCACATCTTCCACCACATTCTAGCCATGGTCACGGTGTTCTTCATCATATCTGCCCGAAACAGCTTGTGTCTGAGAATTTTTCTCACACCCGGGGTGTTTTTCCCTCACCAAAACTTCCAAAATGTCTTTTTGAGCATTTTACCATCCTTTTTATGGAAAAGAGAACAATAGTTCCTCCAGAGATTGTATCAGGTCATGGTGTAGCCTCTTTTTGGACCAAAGTGTCTTTAAAAAACTCTAAACTCTTCTAAAATCTCCCTCAACACCACCTAGACATGGGAAAACATAAATTAATGGTCAGAAAGTCTTGCACTATTATATAATTGAAAAGTGGTGAGGGTTAATTTCTAAAGATACATACATCTTGATTGATAATATAGGTTTGATCAAATTAAAGGAAGGACTAATTTATGTTGAACTTGATTAGTAAAAAGTTGGTCACCCTTGATTCCACCCCCCCCCCCCCCCGAAGGGAGATTTCACTATCCTCTTGGAGTCCCAATTTCTACCAGATAAATGTTATATCTATTTTCATAAAACCTTATATTCCTAGCTATGTTTAATTTTCTTACATGAAGTGTAGATTTCTGGAAGATATAGAGATGCATCTACCAGAAGATAAGTCGGAGCTAAAGAAAATAAAAGATATTCCTTGTGAAAGAAACATGGAGGATTTGGCCAAAACATTGAAAAATTGGAAGAAGAAAGTGTCTTATAAGTAGTGAAAGTTATCCTATAAAATTAAATGGAAGTAGGATCCACCACTATTGATAGTTAAAGTGTATGGTAAGAATTCGAGTAAATATGATAAAATTTACCCTTATGAAGATGAATTCTCTAGCTATGGTGAGTACGAGTGTGTTGAATATTTTTATTCAAAAATAAAATATTATATGAATAATGACCCTATTGAAGTTAACATGTATATAATGTTACTTACCAAGGGCTTGTAGGAAGAAAAATCATAGCTGAAATTTGAACGGGATGAGACAGAGAATGCATTGGGAAATAAGTTTTGAGACAATAAAAATCTTACTAAACTCTATGAAGGAAAGGATGAAAAGGTATTATATTCCCAATAAAAGGTCAACCTTGCAGAAGAATCAGTATATAGGAATTTTTGTGATAATATTCTTTCAATGGATGTTTTTAAGGAATGGTTTCATGCCCTTAAACATAATCGCAATGAAATTTCTTATGTTAAGAATACTCAATTGGAGATCAAGGAAAATAGAGTAAAGGAACTTCATATTTCATTAAAAGTGGTAAGTAATTTACATGATTAAAAGATAAAAAATTTAAAAGTTGTTTGTGAAGATAAAGTTACGTTTCTTGAAAATTATAAGAACACTTTAAATTTAATGTTCACTGAGCAGGTGGTGAGATTGAGAAACAAGGAGGCTACTCAAGTTCAATCTTCACAGGAAGATGGGAAAATAAATACTTACAAAATTACCAAATAATGTATTACTTATAAAAATTCTCAATAAAATGGTAGGAAAAATATGATATCATCAAAAGTTATATATTTTGATAAGTGGACGAAAAAGGAAATTCCAAATTTTGAAGAATCTGTACGCACTAATTTCTATACTTTGAATAGTGAAGGTTGTAGTTTAGGGAAAAGATGGGTGATGAAAAGTTATATAACCACCTCTTTTGTGAAGGTGGAAGTAATAAAAGAAAAAATAGTTCCCATCAGGATGTCTGAAAAAATAAAGATAATATATTGAAGAAATATGGTTTAGAATAATTACCCACCAAGAAAATTTCAATACAATGAAATAACACAAGTCTTATTGGCTACTGTTGGGGCTATGGAATGTTAAGACACATGACCATAAACTATTGGAATAATATGTCATGGTATGGAAAAAAAATAAGGAAAACATTGAGGGGGAGACAAATGGAAGGTATGGGAAACATAGATAAGTAAACCCAACCCTCACAGGAAAAGAAAAATATGCTGACATCCAAATGATTTGAATATTATTACAATTTCTATAGAACCTACAGAAGAATTTTTCATGGAGATGAATAGAGATTTTATACTTCTACCAAGAACAAATAGACAAAGAATAATTAAAGGAGTCCAATGAAGATGAAGGAAAATAAAATGAATATATATTTTCAGTCTACCTTGGGGTGTAAACAATCAGAAGCTATAAGTATGTTTTCACCCAAGAAGAATGTTTTGGGAGATTTTATTCCTAGAAAAAGATACTTATTTTTTGGAAGAAAATACCACTTCATGGAAATTTGTAAAATCTCAATGAATGTTCATGTTAATGAAGTAAATCTCAAGAAACAAAGTCAGTGAATTTGAGAAATACACTAGCAGATTAGAATGGTGGAAGAAATATTCGATGAATTATTTTAAGTACACCAAAAGTTACCTCTAAAAAGTAACTTACCAAAATTTAAGAAGCTATGTGGAAGGTATAGGTTGGATGACCACACTCTCGAAAAATTCATGATGATATTACCAAGTAAATAGCAGTTGGAATGAATAGTGATACAGACATTGAAAGAAACCAAGACTCATGTTGAGAAGAAACTCCTACACAAAGTGAAAAATAAAAGATAAAGGAAAAAAGTCTATGCAGTCCATGAATATAATTGCTTGGAAAACCAAGGGAAAAATCATGGATAAAAATGAATTTAATGTGAATAGAGTTTTTAGGTAGAGAAAACTTTCTCATCCATGTTTCTCTAATTAAAGAAAATAGAAGATCTACTTTATTCAGGATTAATATAGATATTTTTATTGAAAAGGTAATTGAAAGTGATGTAATTCAAGAAGATATCTGAAGTGAATATGAAGTTGGTTATTTTTGGAATATTTATAAGTTGAATTAAAAATGTCATATTCTAGACAACTAAGGTGTTCCAACACCAGATGCTAAAAAATCTAGTGAATTGAATATTGAAGTACCCAGATGCATATTCTTTGGATGATGAAGATGATGCTCCAGATAAAAAAAATCTAGAGAATCAATACTACTAACATCCTTCAGGTATGTTGACTAAAATTTACGATTTTAATATGAAATATTAGGTTTAGATAAAAAAGGTGTAATTGATTTGTTGATGAAAAAGTAATAATTATCGTATAAAGGGGGATAAAACTAATCATTTTTATAATGTAATGTTTTTGATATGTTTGTTGTGATAGATTCAGGAAATCAAGTTGAATGAAATTCTAATGAACTTACCCCTAAAATAAGATTATATAAAAGTTGGCATCACTTGGTGTTTTTATGGACAACTTTAATGTCTGAGTTAATAACTCTTGTTTTCTACACCAAGAATGACCCATGTAGACTTAATTTTGGTTAATTTAGGTATTATTTCTTTAATAAAAGTGATGCTATTATTCTCTCAAAAATTTCATGGATTACATTCAATTAAATAGAAGATAAAAGGAGAGGATGAACAATGAAAATGGATCCTCACCATTTGTTCTTAGAAGAAGGAGATAAAATATACTTTTAATTTATTGTCAATAAGGGGGGGAATATCATTAACTTTAATGTTTTGAATGGATATTGACAACAATTCAAAAGGTCGATATTGAAGTTCCTATCAGATATTGATGATGATATATTGTATTTTTCAATAGTTTGTGGAAAAGGCATGAGTATGTTGACAAAAAAATTTCATATAGATGTTCCAGAAGAAGTCCACTTGGAGAACATATTTTGAAAGGAGACTATGAAAGAAATAATACCAAATATGTAAGATTTACATTCAGTAGATGATTGTAAGTATTAAAGATGATTGGAGTTAGTTTTGTTGAAAAATGGAGGAGAAATACATGGACATTTTTATATCTGGAATTTCCTATTTACATAATATGATTTTAAAACAGATCTTCATTGAATTAACTACTAGTGATGAAGGTTGAAGAATAATTTTTAACCTCATATTGATTTTTTTATAAGTAAGATTCCCAGATTTGCTGATCTGAAAAATTGAAGTACCAAATCAATGGGAAATTTCAAATAACCCATTGAATGGTGAAGCCATCATATGGAGAGATTGAATATACAAATTAATTTTTGAAAGAAGATTATATAAGAATATATACTGAATAATATATGTCTAAAGGTAAAAATATCCGAAGAAAATATCGAATGTGAAGAAAGAAAGATTATCGGAAGGATAAAAAACACTAAAGAATTCATAATGTCCCTATGATTCATTCCTTAAGATTGTAAAGAGAATTTATACAATAAATATGGAAAAGGAATGAAGTTAATCACCACTGAAATATGCACTGATCATAATATGTTTAATGATATTTGAAAGGGTATTCTATAGAGTAAGTTGAAAAACACAAACTGTTGAACTATTGGGAAGTATAGAAAGAGATTTCAGAAATAGATTCTAGAAGGAGACTTCGAAAGGATTTTTATGAGTTCACCAAATATAAATGATATTGTAGGTGTAGAATAATGATTAAAACATCTAGATTTACATTCTAGGAAATTTGGTCCACTAAAGGTTTCGATAGAGAAAATTCATACAATGCTAGGTTTCTCTTTCATCAGAAGAACATCGCTTTGATGGAATACTTGAAGTGATATAAGATGAGTTTAATATTAAAAATAACAACTCTGAGTGGGAATAGAGTTCAATGCACTAAAATTCAAGATAGTCGGTTATTCCAATAAACTCTGGTTGATGTAAATATAAAGTATCAAAGGTAATAAAATTATAAGAGACTGATCTAAAGTAATAAGTTGAGGAATCATACATGTATAAAATCCTAAAGGAACTTATGCTAGATGATGAGGAAATCAGAATATATGATTACTAAAAGACGAGTTAATTCCATATAAGCACAAGTTAAGAACATATAAAGTTGGTAGCTAAATTTGAGTCGATCGGTAGAAGAAGTTTCAATCCATGTTTTAGCTAAATTAAGGTTCATCATATGGAGTCCATTAGAAGCACATGTATCATACTGAAAAATGTTTGATGTAAAAAATTCTATAGAATATTGAGTTGAGGAAAAGGAAGAACCATAGTAAAAATATTGTTTGCTTTAAAAAACATTTGTTTGAAAGATGGAATAAGGATATTTCATTCTTTTAATGTTAAGAACTCTAATGATGTTGTGATGGATTTTCAATTTGATATATTAATGGAATGGAAGTTTAGGATTCAAGCCATGATCTAATAATGAGTTGATGGTTATTGATTCTATGTTTTGTGGGAGCTTTGATGGAGTTAAATCTAGATATATTTTTAATATATAAAAGCCGATCAATTCAAGAGTTAAAATAGATGAAATTTAAAATAGAATCCTTTGCGTTTCCCATAACTATCAAAGTAATATTTTTATAAGAAGGGAAAAATACTTGAGTTAATATGAAAAAAGTAAATAAAAGTGAGATATCTAATGATTATAAAACATAGGAAGCAGTCGACCTAGAACTTCCATCAAAAGATCAAAAGGGTAAATATTTGAGAAGAGAGAAACATGAAGTTATGAATTATTATGAGAGTTCGGGGAATCTTTAATACCAGTGGAGAAAATCTAGATTGATATCAATAATGGATTTTTGGATCTTTCAGATATCAAATTTCAATGAAATGAATACTCCAATAGTTCATTCTACTGGAAGGAAGCTCGGGTCGATGTGCATGAAAAGTTAGTCTAATAACCAATATGAATTCAATGTTCTATCCGTGAGGATGTCTGAGGAGAATCCTTGAAGACTGGTGGTTCAATAATAAACCACACCACATTCCTATCAAGTGATATGAAGATATTTTTGGGAGATAGCTCAACTATGGGATGCAGTATAAAGACCCTTCACTTCCATAATGTAGTGATGTTTGTTGGTTAAGAATATTAATTTCTCAAACCACGTGTAATTTTTTAAATGACTTATAGTGGAACAATCTATAACTCGATAAGAGTTAATAAGGAAAGGAGTAAGTTCTCACATTGAGGCCGATTCTTGTAAAAGTCCTTCGGTATTGTTTACTTTACATTATCTATATAGAAAAAAGTAAAAAATAGTGAGCTTGAATTTATAATGATCCGTACATATTAACTAATAAAAATGGTTCGATCGACTTAAATGATTGTAAAATTATTTTTAACACATTCTATAAAAAGTTAGTCACCCCAGATTCACCCCCCTTAGGGTGACTACACGATCCCCTATGAATAACATACATATTTATTGTTTGAGAAAAATGAGATTGGTATTTTTTATTCACATAATATATGATTTTTTAAATTTTATAACATGTTTTACAACTCACTCTCTTAGATGTTTTAATGATCATAATCAACATTTATGATTCATTCAATTTTATTTTTTATGATTTTAGTTATTATTGTTTAGTTATCATCTTATGAAGTTGGTTGGTCGATCAATAGGTTTTTGAGTCATTTGGAGACTATTTTAAAGGTCCTCATAGAAAAAAACCACCAGCTACTCAGAGGGAAAACACCAGACAGCTAGTAGGAAAAACAGAACCACTTGTGATCTTCCAAATTCACTGGCTAGATAGTGGAGCCAACATATAATTAGTGGGATTTTTCTAGAGAGTCAAACAAGTCATTGGAGGATTTCCCCTCCGACCTCTCTCACCTACCAACAACTATTTGGGCATTGAAACACCTTCAAAACCACCATGTGACCCTAGACAATTATAAATACACCCCCAAGAAGGCCTAAAAAACATTGGTTACCATTTTTATATAATTGTGGATTCACTTGAGCTATTATCTATGATTTCCAGGTGGTATTAATTTTCTCTCTCATACATTGTCTCTCTTTCTCTCATTTTTCTTTTTCCAAACTTATTAAGAGAATTGAGAGTGTGTTGTAAAGGGTTTGTGTTAAAAACCCCACCATTTATTATTCTTTTTATAAGATTCTCATGAACACCAAAGTGAGATTATTTTGTGTTTCTTGCTTTCACTATCTAAAGGAAAGTATTTTTGGGTTTCTTTCTATATCCATTAAAAATTAAGTGTCTCTTATTTTGTATTGGGTTTCTTGTTATAACCTATTAAAAAGAAAGGATATTCAACTTCATTATTTTCATTGAATCCAAGGGATTAAATTAACCCTGAAGCCTTTAAGGGGAGGAGACATAGGCACTCATTCTTGCCATCCTAATCGGACCAACATAACATTCTTCATGGGAGACATAAAATGGATCTTTCTGGTTAGGGATTCAACCTATTGTAATTTATTTAAATGTTCTTAAAATATTATCTAATTAAATTTAATTTTACCTTATATTCTAAAATTTTTAGAATTAATGAACTGGACAGATGATGTATAGATATTAGTGTTTTGTAGATAGTTCCATTGGGTAAAAGATGAAACCATAAGAATAAAATTTTATTTATGTGCTCAAAATGTTAAGTAAAAGATGTGTATCTTCATCTTATATCTCTTATATGATGATATATAATGTTAGTTAACAAATATTTATTATAAATTACATGAGATGATTGATTTCATACACATGGTTTATGATTCATTAGGATTATATAACATGTTTTGAGGAAAAGATATAGATAAAAATATTTTATCCAGGATAAAGTGTTTGTCTATGTGTTTATTAAAATATAAGGGAATATATATTTTAAAAAAATTATTCTTTTTAAAAGAATAATGTTTCAAATATATTTAATACCATATAGATTATGGAACAATAGTTCATTTGTTATATATCCCTACTAAAAAGGAAATAAATTTTATTTCCGAAAAGTAATGTTGTTTTTGTATCTTATATATTTATTCTAAATGGAAAATAATATATAATAAGATAGTTGTGACATGTTTGAACATTGAAAATTTCAATGTTAAAAAATAAATGATTATATTGGTCTAGGATTAAAGTATTTTCACTTAATATCCAAAAGAGTTTATGATATGCGATGATAAAGATTAATCTAAAGGGTTACCTTTAGTTATCATGAATAAGTGAACATCACTATTTTCTATAGGACTGTACCATCCAAATTACATAGTGTAGTACTCTTTAAATCCTACGTTTAGGGTATGTCACTAAAGAAAAATGAAAAAAGATGAATTAGTTATTGTAGCAATGTAAATGTCAGTTTATTCTAAAAGGGTTTTTGATTTTTTGGTAAAGTAATATTGTAAAAGTTACATTATTTGAAAATTTAAATAGAAATGTTTAATGGAATGACTTATAAGGATGATGATGATGAGATTAGAAATCTATCTAAATAGACAACTGAATTATACATTGTATAATTTTTTGTAATGAATATGGGAGATTTTAATATATGCAGAGAGTTAAATAGTTAGGAATATGATTCTTAAATATCACCAATATTCAAATTTTCTTACTTCATATATGTCTCTCACTACAGAGTTAATGGAATATTTTTTTTCAGATAGTCACATAGAGATGTGATAAGGATTACATATTATTTAATGAGTTAATAAAACAATTATTGGTGCAAAAAATGAGGGTAATATAGAATCTATGGGTGTGATACACATGAGATATTTGTTATAATTATTGTGAATGTATGATTTTATAATAATAAAGGAAATATTCAGTTATCATTCATCCACGTGTGCTAAAATTTATTTTACAAGAATATTTTAATGATAATATCATCTCAAAATATGATATAAAGTTGTCTCTAACTGATGATCATTATGAGTTATTATGGGTTGTAGTGATATGTTATAGTTAAATTGATCAAATTTTTGTACTCATTACAAAGATTTGTATATGAGATATAAATAATGGATTCATGTAGTAATAATTAGAGAGATATTACATGGACTGACCCACCAACGTATATCTCATGAAATTTCATACAGTCATCGATATACTTGAGGGTGTATGTTTATTATCAATCCTTCTTACCTGAGGTTGGAGAGATATCTAGAATGATAACTTTCATATGTTGATACCCTACTTATGTAAATTTGAAAATAACATAGCTAATATAGGGGTCATTCGGTATGTTGTTGATCATTTTGCATATCAGAGAACAACTAATATAAGATTTTCCTACTTGTATGACAAGTAAATACATTCATCAAATGATTGAATTAGACTGAGGAAATTCATGGACATGTTTTTTTAGTCACACATGACATGTTCAGCTACTTACCAGAGGGGCATGTGATTTACTCATCTGTGAGATGAAAGACATGTAATGTATTCATCAATTTGTTTAGTCTTTTTTGATGAATCGAGAAAATATGTGTTTTCTATACTATATTAACATGTTTCAGGTCTAATGGTCACTCAATGTCCTCCAAAAAATGGATTAAATTGTTTTAAAATTAATTTATATGATACATCTTGTGGTGGACCTGTTCATATAGACATGTGAGTATGTTTGATAGAGATCACATTAGACCCTTTAGTAGCTTGAGTAGAACTAATGTTTTTCTAGATGATACTATTTGCATACATATATGAAATAGGGATTTCATATTTTTTGTCAATGCTGCTAAGTCCTACAAGGTCACAAAAATAAACCCTTGGATAAGGATAAATTTTTGGATAAAGAGTTTGTTCAAAATGAAGATAGTTCGATGAAAAAACTGAATCCAAGAGTTTGGAATGATTCACAAAGAGTTGTGAAGTTTTTCATAATGTACTTATGGGATTTTAGTGCAAGTGGGAGACTGTTATATATGAACTAAAAATACATGCAATTCATATTATTCATGAATAATATATATATATATACATGAATATGATTCATGAACTAAAAATACATGCATAATACACAGGTACACATGTATATGATTCATGAAGAATATATTTGTGTGTGTTTGTGATATATGATATTATATTGTGTAAATTTTTTAACATGCATATGTCCCACTGTTGGTGGAGTGGTGGTATGGGTTTGGGGGATGAGGTTCAGGTCGCAGGGTCACGTCCCCATACCTACATGTTAACTATTTTGTTTTTCCTTGCATTGTATTCCACGATGGTGGATGTAATCTAACTTAATACATGCATATGATGCATGTTTATTATCATAAATACAATTCATGAATATAATATATACATATATATAGTATATATTTTAAATTAAATATTCGTGATATGCATATATGGTTGCATGCAATTCAATGTCTCTCCAAAATGGTTTCATCAGTTTAGAACCAAGGACTTGGTTCATTTAAATCTTTTTCATTTATTCATTGAAATGAGTTTAATGAATTATACCCAAATGGAAATAATGCATATGATGCATTACGAATGAGGTGTAATGGTATTCACTTATAAAAGATATATGATATGTTCTGTTGGGGGTGGATGAATCAAGTTCATTAAATGGATTTTTGATCATCAGTTTCATACAAATATCCTTTAACATTCATTTTCCAAAAGTGTATTTATCATTATTGATGAGGGTGATAGCACCCCTTTAGCACTTTTGTATCCTTCTAATACGATAAAGGATCATTAGGTCAGTGTAATATCTCGAAGGCATGTGGATTTTTTCACCACTCATTGATCTTCCTCAAATATTCTCCCAAATTCAAAGAATATGTGTAATGTTGTACAAGTGTCCCAAGTATACTGTGATGCCCTATTTTTCAGTTATATTTACATGTTGAGTTCATAAAGATATATAAGAATGTGTTTTGGGTTTTTTTATTCTAATGATCATTAGATTTTCAAACAAAGCCCATCAATCATACCTAGAATGTAAGTCTTATATGCATGGAATGAGCATTTATAAGAAATAGTTTAAACAATTTAAACTAAAGCATGAAATATTAAAATAAAAAATTTATATACATTAATATTATAAATGAATAACATAAATAAATGAAAAATTCAATTATTTAACATGATATATAATAACTTTAGACGGTAGTAATAATAATAGAACTTTTAAAATGGTAAAAAGTCACGTGGATTCGGTGTGGACCTGATGGTTTTTGAAGAAATACAATCTTTATTAGTTTTCTAAAGAGAAAAAATTTCCAATGTGATGTGGTTGTATTCTAAAAATTATTTTATACCATGGAATAATATACAACTTCTTATCATTTTGGGTCTTTGGTCTCACCAAGAACCACAACGAACCTAGTTGATCCTCATGGTGGATAACATAGTGATAAAATAATAGCATCACAGTGATGTAAAAAATGATGCTATTTTACAATTATAAAAACCACGATGTTTTCCCATAGACCACATAGATTTCATATAAAAACATAGGTGATCATATAACCACAAAATTTTAAGAGAAAATGTATAATAATACAATATTGGTTCTAGAAAAACAAAAAAACCAGTTATCAATTTCGATTTTCATCCTATAGATTCACCACCGATAATATATGATACCAATGATAGGTTTTTTGAGATATAGTTTTGACCATATATAGAGTAAGAACAAAAAAAACACTTTCCAAGATCATCCAATTGGAATCAACATGATGAAATCAGGAAATCATTAAACAAGAATACCTCATTATACATGATCTTAATACTCACCAACAATGAGTTTGATCGAGTCCCCTTAGCAACAACGAAGGAGTTCCTACCTCCAACAATATTCATTGGAAATTAGAATCATTTGACGTTTTAATAGGACCTCTTATCCAAAATTATGTGTAGAACCACCTCCTCAAAGAAAAATGGAGAGGATAAATTGATATCATTTCAACTAATAGAGAATTAAATCCAATGTTGTGAATGTGTTTTATGAATATCCATTTTATATACCTCCTCCAATTAATAAAGGGGCCTTATGGAGTTTTAAGATTTCATTTAGTCAATGAGGTGGAAGCCAAATGGTTTGGATGTTTTATATGTTATGGAAAGGACAAACCATTTGGCTTCCACCTCATTGATTAAATATCACATTAAAACTCCTAACATTCATTTAATTTACACATCATCAAATTATATGTCTCGAGATGAGGAAATATAATAATCAACTTGGGAGAGTTAGAAAAATAATATCAAATATCTTTTTATAAGAGCACCACAACATGGTATAGGTGACCATGAGAGGATATAGACCATGGTGTGGCTATCTTCACCACATTTTAGTCTAATATTTAGTGCATAGTTTTCAACATAATAATCATAGAAATGATAATAAACATAATTCAAGTAGTATAAACACTCATTCATCAGCATTTATCACAAAACTAAAAATTAATAAAGGCCCCCACCCCCATCATGATTTCTTAAATTCATCTACATGCATCCCAAACACCTCAAATCCCCTATATCACTTTTTTATAGGAAGCAAATCATGGAATGAGAAGTCCATAATAATAATCATAATGTAATTTTATGGTGAGGATCTTCATCCTTTACTCATATAGGGTGGGGAGGGGGCATCAAAGAACTAATGTGAGTTTCTTTTTTCTTTTGATAGTAAGGAAATGGTGGAAGGATAATTCCACAATAATAACCCAAACATGGGGTCATGGTGAGGGCCTTCATCCTATCATTGTTTAGGGAAGAGGAGGCATTAAAGAACCGATGAAGGTTTCTTATTTATTTTGATAGGAATAAAAGGGTAAAAGGATAATTCTACACTAATAACCCTAACGTGGGGTTATAATGAGGGTCTTTATCATTACTTTATATAGGGTGGAGGGGGAATCAAAGAACTGATATGGTTTTCATGTTTCTTTTGATCAAAATGAAAATTTAGAAGGAAAATTCCACACCAATAACCTTAATATGGGGTTACGATGACGGTCTATCCCCTAAATAAAATTATGCATCAAAACCATTAAAATTGATGCCTAAAAAACTCCTAAACTAAAGGAAATGGAGAAAAACTCATCACATGTTGAGATAACATCAAAATCACCTTCTCAAAGCCTTATATTTTTTAAGAAAAGTCTGACACAAAATGAATTACATATTAAATGGAATTGGGACAAATGATACTATCTTTGACAGCATAATAGAACCAAATCTTCAAATTTCAACCTTATCATTAACTTCATATCTCAACAGACCTACAGAGGGAATTTGCAAGAAACCACAGAGTGGAAATCAACTGTGAGAGCATGAAAACAATTCTCAAGTGGGTAGTTAATTGGAAGAGGAAGAAAGAAATACCCTAAATATATATATACAATAAGTCCAACCAATGAAGAATTAAAATTACAATAGTGGGGAACTATTAGCCATCCAAAAGGACTCAAAAATCTTGGTACAAAAAAGAATCAAAAAATTCAATGATCATTTTTTTACTCTTAAAAAAGTTTCTAATGAGTGGAAATATTATTTATCATCCATCTCCACTTAATAGCTTCTGGGGCCTTTTCCCTCAATATAGACTATGGTTGAAGACATTGTTAATAATAAGATTCAATATAGCTACAACATTAGACCCACATCTTCGTCATCAGCATCATCATCATCACCCATTGAATGGACAAGCCGATTACCACCACCCTTCTCATGCAATTTCAATGAATTGTAGCTTCCTTTAATGGTATAATTCATTGAGGCACTTTGAGTTTTATCATTTTTTATGAATCATCTAGTATTATATATGAAATACCCAACTTTTGAATCTTTATTTTCAAGATTTTTTTATCTATAGTTGCTAAGGATGATCTATAAATGACTCAACGGATGGGGTTCTAGTGATACTCAATGAATTATAGGATGAAGGTTCCATCCATGAAACACATTAATTGTTAAAAAAAAGTAAATATGGTTGATGTTTATATTGTAAAAAAATTGGCGATTAATAAATGTATATCAATGATAGTCACAACCATAAAATCACACCAAAATCAATGAAAAAGAATTGTGAACATTAATTCAAGTTGAATAATTTGTATCTAAATCTATTTACATTTAAATTATCTTCAGTTAAGACCTCATAATATGACTCAACTTTCCCATACAGACTAGGTGATTATATCCTTCAACAAACCGGTGATTATATCCATCAACAAATATGACACATAGAGATGGTCTGAAATTAAATTAACTTCCATGCACTTCATACATTCATAATGTGTTAAAACATAATTTTTTACATCAATATAGGACTTGTATATTTTAACCATTATGATCTAGGAATTTTGGGAGTTTCGGAACATAGTTCCTTTGAATCTAGGTACTGATCTTTTTCATCATTATATTAAAATTGAACAGTTCTGTTTACTGAAACTATTTATATCTTTTATTAGGATTTTCTGGAAGGATTTTATGGATTTTCATCTAAAACTCAGTTGTATTATTTCATTCTATTTTGGTTCTCATTCCGTTTGGTTTTTTTACCTTTAATAGTTCATAGATTCCAAGTTTTTTAATTTCTGCTACATTCATTAATGTCGTAATATGATAGTTCCAAACATATAAATTTTGGAACTACTTATTGTCTTGAGTGGAAAAAGATGTTTGTTTAAAAATCAATTCACCTATTTCTTGAAGTTCTCATATTTAGGATAGCATCTGATTTCAAAACAAGTCCATTTTTCCTTACACCAATGATCATTAAATGATCAAATGAAACTCATCAATCATACCTAGAATGTAAGTCTTATATGCATGGTATGACAAATTATATGAATCAATTTAAAAAATTTAAACAAAATCATAAAATATTAAAATGAAAAATTCATATACATGAATATTTAAAAGGAATAACATCAATAAATGGAAAATTAAATTATTTAACATGATATATAATAACATTAGACAATCAAAATAATCAAAAACACTTTTAAATTGTATAAAGTCATGTAGATTAGGCGTGGACCCGATGGTTTTTCAAGAATTATTTTATTAGTTTTCTAAAAAGAACAGCTTTTTATTATGTTGTAGTTTTATGGTCCAAACTATTTTAGACCATGAAATAATATATAGCTTCATGTCATTATGGAAATTTATTCTCCCTAAGAACCATGGGGAACCTAGTTGTTCTCCGTCGTAAAAAACACAGTGATCAACTAACAACATCGTGGTGACGTAAAAAATGATGTTTTCTATAATTATAAATAACATGATGCTTTCCCATAGACCACATCATTATCATTTAAAAATATAGGTGATCAGATAACCAGTCAAATTTAAGAGAAACCATATTAGACTATAGTAAGGGTTCTAAAAAAACAAAGAAATTGAGTTATCAATTTTTGTTTTCATCCTATAGATTAACCACTAACAATATATGATACCACTAATGGGTACTGTGAGACAAATTTATTCCCATATATAGAGTAAGAACAAAAAAATTCTTTATAATATAAAACATGTGGAATCAATAAGATAAAATGAGGAAATCATAAAATAAGCATACCTCATTATCCATGTTCTGAATACTCACTGAGAATGAGTTTGATCAAGTCCTCTCAGTAGAGACCAATGAGTTATTTCCAATAATGATATTCACTATCCATCTAAATCATAAAAAATTTCAGTAGGACCTCTTCTCCAAAATTGGGTTCTAGCACCTCCTCTTCAAAGGAAAATGAAGAGGATAAATTGAGAGAGTTTCAACTAAGAGAGAATTAACTCCAATGTTATGAATTAGTTTCATGAATATCCATTTTGTAGGCCTCCAACACTAAATGAAGGATCCTATTTTAGTTTTAACATTTCATTTAGTCTATGAGGTAGAATACAAATGGTTTAGATGTTTCATACATTATGGAAAGGAAAAACCATTTAGCTTCCACCTCATTGATTAAATGACATCGTAAAACATCTTACATTCATGTAATATACACATTATCATATGATGTTTCTCAAGCTATGGAATTATGATAATCACCATGTGAGAGTTGGAAAAATAATATCACAAATATTTCTATAAAACACCAAAACATGGTATATATGCCCATGAGGGGATATAGACCACGACGTGGCAAATTTAACCAAACTGTAGTATGATCTTTAGTGCACAATATTCAACATAATAATCATAGAAATGATAATAAACATAATTCACACTCATTACTCAACATTCATCACAAAAATCAGAATTAGAAATGGCCACCCACCCCCATTATGCTTTCTTAAATTCATCTACATGAATCCCAAACACCACAAATCCCCAATAACAATTTTTTTATTGGATGCAAATGGTGGAATGATAAGTCTGCACCAATAACCCTAACATAAGGTTATGGTGAGGGTCTTATTCCTTTCCTCATATAGGGTGGGGAGGGGGCATTATAGAACTGATGTATGTTTTTTTGTTTCTTTTGATATAAAGGGAATGATGGAAGGAAAATTCCACAATAATAACTCTAACGCGAGGTCACAGTGATGGCCTTCATCCTTTACTCATATAGGGGGGAGGAGGAATAAAAGAAATAATGTGGGTTTCATTTTTTATAGGAATAAAAGGGTAGAAGGAGAAGTCTTCACTAGTTAACCAAATGTGTGGTTATGATGAAGTTCTTTATCCTTCCTCATAGAGGGGGTTAGGGGGAATCAGAAAACCGATATGGGTTTATTGTTTATTTTGATAAGAATGAAAATTTAAGAGGATATGTCCACGATAATATCCCTAATCTGGGTTTATGGTGAGGGTATATCCCCTATATCACTTAATACACCAAAACCTTTAGAATTGATTCCTAGAAAGCTCCTAAACAAAAGGAAATGGAGAAAAACGCATCACATGTTGTAATAACATCACAACCACCTTCTTAAATCCCCATATTTTTAAGAGAATTTTGAAACAAAATAAATTACATATAAAATTGAATTGGGAAAAAGTAGACAATCTTTGAAAACATAATACAACCAAATCATTAAATTCCAATCATAACATTAACTTCCTATCGCAACAGACCAAGGAGGCACATTACAAGTAACCATTGGAAAGCAATGGTCAATGTATGAAAATAATGCTCAAGTGGGAAATTAATTGGAAGAGAAAAGAAAAATACCCAAATAATATATATATATAATAAGGTCAACCAAAGTATAATAAAAATTCTAAGAGTGGGGCACTATTATCCATCCAAAAATTCAATGTTAGTTTTGTTACTCTAAAAAAAATTTCTAAGGAGTGGAAATATTCTTTATGATCCATCTACACTTAATAGAATTTGGGGATGTTTCTCTCATCCTAGATAGTGCTTGAAACCATTTTTGATAATCATATTCAATACAACAGCACCTTCATCCCCAGATCATCATCATCGTCATCATCATCATCATCATTACCCATTGAATAGACATTCCCATAACCATCACCCTTCTCATGAAATTTCAAATAGTTGTACCTTCCTTCAATGGTATAATTCATCGATCCACTATGAAATATATAATTTTTTGATGAATCATCGAGTATTATCACAGAAATACCCAACTTGTGAATCTTGGGTTTCAAGATTATGTAATCTATGGCTTTTAAGGATAATCTACAAAGGACTCAAAGGATGGGGTTATAGTGCTACTAAATGATTTCATGGATGAAGGTTTCTATCCAGGAAATACTTTCATTATCAAAAAAGTAAATCTATTTGATATTTATATTGTAAAAATAAAAAAAATAAAAATTTTGTTAAATAATAAATGTGTATCCATTATAGTCACAATCATCAACTCACCCCAAAATCAACGAAAAATAATTGGGAACATTAATTAAATATTAGGTATTTCTCAACAGCTCTATTTGGATTTCAATTATATTAAACTGAGACCTCATCATATGACTCAAATTTCTCGTATGTCAAAGATGATTATATCCTTCAAAAAATAGGTGATTATACCCTTCAACAAATATGACACATAGTGATGGTCTAAAATTAAAGTCACTTTCATGCTCTTTATACATTCAGTATGTGTTATGGCATGATTTTTAACATCAACATCATGTTATACAATGGTGATGTGATAGAAAATTTATCATACTTTTATAAGAAAACTATTTACAAACACTATATCATGTCTTACCACTAAAACATAAAATAAGAGTTTCAAATTCCAACTTAAAAATCTTTCCCATACTGATAGTTATCTACTTGTCCATTGTTCCACATCCTCATCCTGCCCTCTATATTAAATTTGATAAAAAATCTATGAACATATTTGACCACTTGATTTTATTGTAAAAAACATGAAAAATACAAGAAATGTGCACATTGCTTTCCACCATGGATGTTGGGATTCCAAAGCTTTGGACGTGGGTGAGTTGGCGATTTGTCCATCCAAATCATGCATCGAAGGCACTGTCCCTTGATAAGAAGATCCAAGTATTTAATTATATCTTCCAAGGCCACCTTATGGGTCACAAACTCCTCCATCTTTAGTTCCTGAAACCATTCTCAACCAGAGCAGAAAAACAATCACAAAGGTAGTAATTTTAGTATTCTTTGGGAAAAAAATTGATTCTTAATTTATATAAGGAAAACAATCATAGAAAAAAAAATAAAAAAAAATAGTTATTGTGTTGGTAGGAAAAGAATTATCATGTCCAAGTAACATTGAATGAGGAGTGGGATATGGGTTTTGGGGTTGAGTTTACCAAACAGATATCTCATGATCATTTTCCAATAGTGAAGGACCATAGGGGAACTAAAACCCAGTTGAACCCCTGGATTATTGGCTCCTACCACCATGGTCTTACCCCATCCCTATGGATATAGGATGAGTTTCCATGCCAGATCCAATGTATTTAAAACAGAAATAGTAAATAATTTTGCTTAATAACATAACCATTGGGTTGGTGATTGATTTCCTTGAGAATCCCTGAGTTACACAAAACATATTGAATGACTGAGGTAGGCTAACTAAGAGAAGCACCCATGTGATGTAAATTTTCATAATACTTCTATGATTAAATAACCTAAAATATCAAATTTTTTAAAATGGATAGATTAATTAAATAGACATGTATTGGTAACAAAAAATCGTGCCTCAAAAATAAAATATCCATAATTGATAAACATGAGTATGGTGACTATTGATTCATTTCTTGCATGATTCTTTCTATATCCTTTGTTTTGAAAATCACAATCCACTTCACAATCCACTTGTGATAACTTGAAGTTTTTTTAGTTCTATTTATGCAATTGTAACATCTAATTCATTCCGGTGAACTAATTCTAATCACTGTAAATTTTGAAATTTTATGAATCCACCTAGACTACATTGAATGGAAGATCATGGTTGAACCTTAAAATTTTATTATAGGTGAAAATTTTTCCAAAACAATTTGAGTTACCATTGAAGATTTTGTTATATCACTTTCTATAAATAGATACCAAGGTTTCTAAGAATAAGGGATACTAGAACACCTTCATTTGAGACATGCTACAATTAAGAATAAAAGTTTCTAATTATTGGAAATCTTCTTTATCATACATCTCCACTTAATCTCTTATGGAGAATTTTCCCTCAATAAGGAACGTGGTTGAAAAAATTGTTAATAATCGGATTCAATATAGCTGCAGATTCAGCCCCACATCTCCATCATCAACATCATCATCATCACTCATTGAATGGCCAAGCCGATAACCACCACCCTTCTAATGAAATTTCAATGAGTTGTAGCTTCCTTCAACGGTATAATTCATCGAGGAACTTTGAGTTTTATCATTTTTTGATGAATAGTTAGGTATTATATCTAAAATACCTAACTTTTGAATCTTGAATTTCAAGATTATGTTATCTATAGCTTCAAAGGATAATCTATATAGGACTCGACGGATAGGGTTCTAGTGCTACCCAATGAATTCTCATATGAAGGCTTCTAGGAAAGAACACTTTCATTATAAAAAAAGTAAATATGGTTTCTGTTTATATTGTAAAAAAATTGTTGATTAATAAATGTACATCGAAGATAGTCACCACCATAAACTCACACCAAAATCAATGAAAAATGTAGAATGGGAAAACCCCCTTACCTCAAGGTGAGGCAAAAGCCTAATTTTATAGATTGAGGATACAAAATACATACAGGAGTATTCTGATGTGGGACTTAGAAATACCCATAATAATAAAAATAGGGTTTAACACTCCCCCTCAAGCTAGACATGACTATCTTGGAGAATGAGTCCCACAAAAAAGAAATATAAAAGCATACAAGACCAGACAACTCCCCCTCATGCTAGGCCGTAGATGCTATGGATGCCCAACTTGGAACTAAGCGAGGCTAGGCGAGCAGCTGGGAGGCCTTTGGTGAAGATGTCGGTAAGTTGGTCCACCATCGGGATGTGGCTAAAGCATACATGATCATGCTCCTGGTGGTGGCGAAGAAAGTGGAAGTCCACCTCAATATGTTTCATGCATTCATGGAAGACAGGATTCAAAGCTATCTTGGTGGCTTCCTGATTGTCACACCAGATTGAGAAAATGTCTATGGAGGAAAGACAAGCTCCTGGAGGAGATGTCAAAGCCAAATGATCTCTATGGTGACGGTGGTCATGGAACGGTACTCGGATTCCTCACTAGAGTGAGAGACGACTGTTTTTTTCTTACTGCGCCAGGAGATGAGGTTGTCTACCAAGAATACAGCAAATCCAGAAGTAGATCTGTGAGTAGCAAGGCAAGAAGCATAATCAGAATCACAAAAGCCCTCAATATTCAGATGAGCATGCTGGGAGTAGCGAAGACCATGAGTAGGGTCTCGCTTGATGTATTTGGCGATGCGGAGGAAAACATCCCAATTATAGAATAATCTCCATTAATAGTACCAGAGGGTATGTTTTTCTATTTAACATTTAACATTTCTTTTTAAAATACAGTTTCTTTGGTTCATGGTTCTATATTATTGACCATAATGTTGGTTTTTCAGGATTTGGTGTATCTTGGAGGACTGCACATGTGGAGGGATCAACAGTTGCTATATTTTTCCTAGGAATAATTGGATTAGTGGTATGTTTTTAACAGTAGTAGGAATGATTGTCATTTGTTATTGTTCTTGCATTAGTGTTAAGTTTTATTGTCATATTTCATAGAGATCTAGAGTAATCATGTCATAGGTTGCACAGGGAGAAAGGCTATGTGGAGATTCTTGATTCATTGGCATTGATATTATAACTATAAAGTTTGAAGTAGGTAGATACATATTCTCCTATCATAGGGAATTGAAATCTCATCCATGTAAAATGAATAAATGCACAACATGAATGAAAAATAATATTAAAATTCCAATAGAACAACCCCAATTAGAGGGTTTCACAGCCAAACAGCACAAATCTAGAATTAATGACAACAAATAAATGATAACAAACATAATATTGGTTGAATTTTTGACACTTAAAATGAATGTTAAACGAATTTGATAAGAAAACCTCATGTTAGTAAAAAGGTATCTAAACCCGAAAAGTCAACGTCATCTATTTTTGGAAGGAACCTTTGTATTAAACTATTATATGCTTGGAGGGTTCATTTCTAGCATGAAAAATATAAGAACCAGTGACTTTATTTCCTAGAGATGATTTATAGAAAAATGATGAAAAGTAAATGTCATGTATTCAAGTACACTAAAGGGGGAATACAATTTTCAATGAAACACAACATATCAAATGGTATAGAGAATTTTAGTAAATGGGTTGGTGACATGAATCTAAAAATATTAAACAAAAATAAAGTAAAACATATGAGAATGGTTTAACATACATTAATAAGAACACGCGCAAGATTCATGAAACATTTTTTTGTTCTATCACACAAATTATTAAAATGAAATGCCATATTTTCACATGGCTTTGCGCCCCATAATTTTTCCTCATCAATTATGCATGTTTACATACAAATTTTATACCTTTCACTTTCTCATGTAAAAAAATTGGAGTCACGGATTTTATAAAACCTAGATATGTGGGGGCACAGACACTTGTTTTTAATGTGTCGGTACATCATCTCTATTAGAAGAGGAATTTTGCCATCACTTAACTCACATTTTGTTGAGATCCATCATTATAGTGTTTTTTGGAATTGTTTTTTCTTTCATTTATATAGATGATTAAAACAAATGTTTATTGTATCTAAAACTGTGACCTCATGGGTCCACTAATCCAATTTTACATTTCAAAATCCCACTCTTGCATTCAGTTATAATAAAAGAAAAGGTAAATAACTAAGAGAGATGTTTTTTGTATTGGAATGAAACATAGTTCAACCTCACAAATTTATGATCTGTTCCCCAAAATAATATAGTATGTTACCCCAAAACCAACTCTAAGTATTGACCCTCATTTGTTTCTCATAGAGATATTCAGGAAGAATAGAAAGTGTCCTAACAACCCATCTGGGATGCTTGCGATGTGTGGTTGCTTTGTACTAGATTCATTGGTAGTGATGAAATAAATAACTATTTAATAATGATTGAAATGGCTGGGGTCTCGTTTGGCTAGTGGAATGAAAATGGTTAATGAAAAAATAATTACAGTTTGTATGGTTTAAAGTAGTCGAAGATTAATAATGAAACTAATGGGATGGAAATTGGAAATTGGATGGTGTAGTGATGTGGCTTGTGGTTTGTGCGGGGTTATGCATTTAGAGGGGGACGAAAAAGTGGTGATGTTCTGAGTTGGTTAGTTTTTGGTTGTGAAACCATAGGTTGATCTTTTATGTGACTATATGTATATTCTTGTGTATTCTTTTTTTTATCAATACACACCCCACCCACATTGAGCACTATGTGTTGACACCCGTATAGTAACCCGATGGGTTTTTCCTGAAATCCGATGAGGAGGATGGATGGATGGATACTTTTTGTTTCCCACTCTCTCTTCCAGACATGGTAGGAATTGCACAGTCTGTGATTTCTTGAGGTCTGATAGTGCACTAGATGGTGGTTATGTTATCCTAGGTGTCTCTGGGTGAGATGTGATGTGGTCATTCTTATATGGCGGAGAACCCAGGTGTCTTTGGGTGAGATGTGACATAGCCTAGGTGTCTGCGGGTGGGATGAGGTGGCTTATGGTGGGGTTCCTACATGATAGGAGGTCAAGAGGTTGATTTCCTTGATTTTTATGATACCCTACTTCTCTAGTTATGGATGTGGATGTGCTTTTTCCCTGGTGTTTTCAGGTGAGATGTTATGTGGTCATGCTTTTCAGGTAGCGATCCCCGGTGTCTGTGGGCATGATGACCATTCTTGTGAGGCTGTGTGTCATTCAAATGAGATTGGAGCTCTAGGAAGTACGAGGTTGAGGCGTGAGAGTGACATACCATCAAGAAAGTGGTGTGGGGAACCCTTTATCGATATGCTTCTTATTATGTTACTATACTTGGATTTTGTTATCTGCTGAGCATTCCTTGGTGAGGTTTCAATGAATAGTTGGCATGTTTGAGTGTCGTTGGTTTTTTTTGTTTTCTCATGGGTTTATTTTTTTATATGCTCACCTTACATATATAAACTTACATTCATGTTTCATGGAGGATTACATAGACCGTTCTGGACATTACTATCTTGGACCTTGGATAGTTTCTATGTCGCTGCTTTAGATTTTCTTTTGAGTATTTACTTTCGAAGACTTTTATCTGTATCAGTTTTATTTATACATGCATTATGAGAAGGTTTTGGTTTCTTTTTATATTATGTCTTGGTGTTGGTTGTGGATGATTCATCTTATCTCCCAATCCTATTTATATTATATAGTTTAATGCCTTCCATTTTATTATTTTTTTATACCCTCAATACTAGTCGCCAACCCAAGGCCTACGGGAGGTGGGAATTGGGGGGGTCTTTATCTCTCTCCTCTCATTGCAGTGTCTTTGGCAGGAGGGGTTTTTGACAGTAATCTCATTGTTTTATTTTGGATAAGCTCTTGAATGAGGCTATTATGCCATGATCTGTGGGTTAGGGAACGTTTTGATGAATATTTAGGATTCATTGAAGGAACTGAAAGTGGAGCCCCTATCTATGAATCATGGAATGATTCTTTATGTTGAAAATTGTTGAGGTTGCTGGATTCTCTCCCTCTCCACTTTGCATAAAACATGAAGGTTTGGTTTTCAATGATGTATTATTTGTGTTTCTTGATGAAAAACCCTTGATAGTTCTCCTGGTTTGTTGGCTTTTGAAACTATGGGATTTGGGCTTCACCCACAATGTGTTGAATGAATTGTTGAAATGAGAAATTTATTTCAAAACAATTTTTTCGTGTGAGAACATGGCATGGACCTGGGTGGGTGAGTTAATTATGTACAGGGAAAGGGTCTCCTTGGGTTATACTTGGTCATAATGTCAATTTGGTCTCAAAAGTATTTTACCACCAAACTACATCTTAGGTTCGGAGGCATGGGTATTGCTTGCAAGTATGGCCTTTTTAGTGGCATGTGTGGGAAGTCTTGTGGATTGCCTACTGATTTGATATGATCACCCATGTATTTTCATCCCAATGAATACAAAAATTTTTACTGTTGTACTGGTAAGGGACATGTCCCATACTTTATTATCGAATCAACTTGATGTTGCAATCTCGTTCATTGGGAGTTAGACTCAGAGATGTCTTGTAGTGGCGTTAGTCATGGTGTCACATCTGTGCCTTGATTTCTTTTGGTGTCTTTAGTTTATTCCATGAAGTATACTTGTTGATGTCTATTTTTCTTCCACTCTCATTATGGTTTTGGTTTCTTATGTTGATTGGGTTTTCTTTGGTCTTTTTATATCAAGCATCTTGTTTATCCAATGTATGGTGTTGTAGTCTATCTTTTGCAGGTTGTACTCCATTCAAGGTCAAATTTTGACCCATGGTTTGGTCAAACCCTAAATTTATTGTAAGCTTTTGGTGTCCCGGCGATGTCACTTAAGGTTGGTGACACTCAGTTCATTCCAAGCCAATGGGTCGTGTCAGGGTGTTACATAACAAGAACAAAAATGCTTCCAATAACCACCTCTATGACACTTAGTAAATAAAGGTGCAGTCTCTGGAACAAAGTAATTTGACTAAAAATGTGACTTATCGAAAGATGTAAAGTCCACTCTGAAGACTTCCAAGACTATTTCAACTATCTTGTAAGCCTATCAAAATTCTTCATTCTGGAAGTAATATTGGAATGAAAATTCTTCAGACTTTCAACTTCAGACTTATGTTTTGCAACTTCATTATGTTCTTTAGAATTTGTTTAAATAGTTAAAAAAATATATGTGTGAGTGAGAGTCAAAAGTAGGAAACTGTAGAACCACTGAATTTTATGTTTCCATAGGAGTTATAGTAGTTGGTAAGGGAAGTGGTAGAAGGAAGGGATGAAGAAGAATAAGAGCACCTTGAAGAAGATCACTCCTCCAGAGGCCACAACAAATTCCTACCAAGGGCTGACTGTACTATTTGCCTAGCTGATGAGAATCCCAAAATGAATATTCATACCCCCTGCTATTGGGATCATAAATGATTGGCCCTGCGATACTACAATAATTACGAGATAAAAATAAAGTGAAAAATGAAAAAATAAAAGGGACACCAGATGTAACGTGAAAAAACCCCCAAATGTAAGGGTTAAAAAACCAAGGGAAAATAGAAGGATAACTATGGGGTAAAATTGGGTACACACTCCCTCACTATTACAAGGAGAAATCCCTCATAATATTCTCTCTTGAATAAAGGGTAAACTACCTCACAAAATACCGCTCGAATATAGGATCTGCTGGTGGTGTTGGAACCGATGAGGGATGATGAGATTGCCGAAGTTGATGCTCTCTACTAAGATGAAGAACCTCCTTTTATAGGCCTCCTCCCCTGCTTGTTTCCTTCTCACACTGGATGGATTGGGTGGGGTTGGCCACCCAACATCTACCTCGCTAGCCCCCTTTGGCAAATCAAAGGGGGCGGTGCCGTCTAGAGAAAATTTCCGCCACATCTCCCTCTTGTAGATTTGATTGAGAACCAATCACATCATCACACATCCTTTATATCTACCAAACAAGATGCTCAAGTATCTACAAGGCTACTCGAGGATCTTCACCATTTGAACTTATCAAAGTTAATTTCCTTCATCAGGAAATCTGCCAGATTTTCTTTATTGTGAATCTTCTACATGTCCACGCTTCCTTCCTCCATCACATCTCGGAAAAAGTGATAATTTACCCCAATGTGCTTCATCCTGGAATGAAAATATGGATTCCTTTCAATGTGAAAGGCACTTTGACTGTCACAAAACAATGGAATCTGCTCCTTTCTGTGCCCAAGCTCCTCCAACAACCTTCTCATCCAAATCAACTCTTTTTAAGCCTTTGTAGCTGCCATGTACTCTGCCTCCATCATGGATAAAGCCACAACTGACTGTAACTTTGAAATATAGCTCACAGCTCCTCCTACAATAGTAAACCCATAACCAGTAGTGGATTTCCTCCATTCAGAATCACCTGAAAAATCTGAATCAACATATCCTCTGATAGTAAAATCTGATCCTCCATTACATAATGCAGCATTTGAGGTCTCCTTGATGTATCTCAGAATCCTCTTCACTTTGGTCCAATGCTCCCATCCAAGAGTCTCCATGTACCGACTAACTTCTCCCACTGCATGTTCAATGTTTGGTCTAGTGCAAACCATAGAGAACATTATACTGCCCATTGTTGATGCATAAGGTACTCGAGACATTTCTATCCCCTCTACTTCACTACTAGGACTCATTGTTGAGGATAACTTGAAATTAATGGGAAGTGGGGTAGAGATTGGATTACATTCTTGAATGTTGAATCATTTCAAGACTCTCTGTAAGTAACTCTTACGTGATAGGAAAATCTTCCCATTATTTATATCTCGGTAAATCTGCATTCCAAGAATCTTGTTTGCTGGTCCCAAGTCCTTCATATCAAACTCCCTAGAAAACTGTGCCTTCATCTCATGGATTTGATCATTGTTGGGGCCTACAACCAACATGTCATCCACATACAATAGAAGAATGATGAAATCATTACCATCCAAACCCATGAAATATGCACAAGGATCTGAATGAAGTCTGATGTATCCAAGGATCATGATATAGGAATCAAATCTCTTGTACCAACACCTTGGCGCCTGTTTCAGACCGTGCAGAGATTTGTTCAACCAGAAAACCAAGTTATCATTTCCTTCTTCTGAAAAACCGTTTGGTTGGAGCATATAGATCTCTTCATAAAGATCACCATGGATAAATGTCTTCTTCACATCTAGCTTCTCTAGATATAAGTTGAATGTAGCACACATCGCCAGAACTAATTGAACAGTCACCAGTCTAACAACAGGAGAAAATATTTCATTGAAATCAATACATTCCTTATGAGAAAATCCTTTGACCACCAATCATGCACAATATCATTACACCTAGTCCTTTCCATCCCTCTTGATCTTAAAGACTCATTTTTTTCGATAGCCTTCCTTCCATGAGGTGATGAAACAAAATCCCCAGTCTTATTCCGGTGCAGGGCTTCGAGTTCCTCTTGCATTGCTGCCATCCATGAGGATATATCTAGAATCTAGGTCGCCTCCACAAAATAATATGGCTCTCCATCCTTTGTTAATATGAAGTATGCAATATTTCTCATGGTGACATAGTCTGAGTGCCATATTGGTGCTCTTTTATCCTGAGTTGATCGTCGTGGTCCAGACTCAATGGGTACTTGATCATCGTGCTCTGGTAATGTTTAAGAGGAAACTAATTCTTCATTGGACTAGTCCTCTACTTAAACTGTTGTTTTTCAGTATTATCTTTCTCTGTGTCTCGATGGTTGCGCCCAAATTTACCCTACTGGTAAAAGCGGTCGATGTAGTACATGTAGGGGTCAAATCCACAGGGGCCAAAGAATTAACCTTGAGACGCTATGATTTGGTGAAGGATGGGCTTTGAAGTAGACAACTTTGGGTTCGATTTTGGATGGTTTAAATAAAACTAAGAAACCTACGTGAATTCAATTCAATGAAAATGGGTTGATCTAGGATTATGCTCGGGGTGGATTGAATGAATTTTACTTCTTTAAACAATTTTGGTTTTATTAATTCTTGATGAATCCATTCTTAAAAAATAACACTACCTTCATCATTTTCTGGTTTGGTGCTTAATAAACACAATTACTAATTCCCTATACACTTAGAGAACAAAATACATGATCTCTTCGAGGTATATGGTCATTTAATAATTGAATTTAGTTTGCTCAAAAACAGTAAAGATGAAGAGTAGAAATAACTGAACAATGGATGTCTTAAATTAATTATACAATTAACAACAATTTGTTCATAAAATAACATTCAATCCAGCCTTTGAATCCTCTTAAGATCAACCCATTAAAGGGTTATCCCTCCATTGATGGTATACTATCAATGGTGGGCGGAAGATGACTAACAAGAATTGTATTGAAGAAATTAAAACCGCGGAAATAACGAGCACTCCTCTGTGTGTGTGAATGAAATTCACACCTATGTGTGAACTAATTCACAACAACAGAGAGATATCACTATGATTTGTGATAATAAAGTTTTAATAAATGAAATGAAAAATATAGAAGAGAAATAAGTTGATTAAGAATATAAATATACAAAAAAGAAACTTACATGGAAATGGAAAACATTACAAAGGAAATTTGAAAGCATAACCTTACAATGAAACAAGCAACAAAAGATGATAAGAAAAATATCCATTCCTATTCCCTTTACCACTAGATCCTTATATAAGAATATTAGGAGCCTTAGGTCCACCCCCAATAATTAATTCACCCCCCAACAATTAATAGAGTCAAATGGAGGGTGAATAATCAAAAAGAAATTTATGTTTCGAATTTGACCAGGAAAATTGTCAAGATTCGTCCACCATATTGACGTGTGAATTTGTAATTGAAGAAGGCCGAATACAGAGGGGTTGTAGAAGAAAAATATATTCGACCATATGTCATCTATGATCTGTAAATATTTCAGGAACTTTGGCTCAACAGTTTGGACGTTATGATAGAAATGGTGGGACGGATTTCTGTGCATTAATGTCGGGTCCACCATTTAAATCTTAACTTCAGATCCATTTATCATCATGAAAAAATTAAGATTAGCTCCGACCACAGTTTAATAAAATGATCCTCATATTTTTATCTTTCTACTTTATAAATTTGAGCTTCATTGGGCTTGGTTTGTGGGCCCCACATTTGTTTGATGGGTCTTGGGTCCATTATGCTTTTTCCAGCAAGTTTCTGCCTTCAGGTGCAAAAATCTCCATCTTCACTTGTGATTCATCCATAAGACCTTAAAGAAACAATGTTCCAAATAAAGTGATGAATAATATACCAAAATATAAAATTAAAATGAAGAATATTTTAATTTATATAGGCAAATTATTGAGTGGGCCCAAATTGACACTTTAAGCATGAATTGCACAATGATGGGAAATGAAGTTCAATTTCTGAATTAGATTAAAATTGATGTTTATGAACTTTTGAAAACATTAATATTATGATCTTAAAAATGATTAATAGCCACTTTAAGTGACTAATCACACCCCCCCCAACTTGAGTTTTTCTAGTCCCGAGCAAAATATATTACAAATATGAAATTCAAATCCCCTTTTCCAAAAACATTTAAATGCTCATTGCTCACCCAAAGACCTCATACCAAAAAAATTATGGAACCCATCAAAATCATTTAAAACAATCTAGATCCATAATCATATCCCAAGCCCAAGCTCATTCCTTTGTTCAAATTCATCGTCACATTTCATCCAATTTAAATTAAGTATGATAAAGTGTTGTGCATCACAAAAGATATGGGGCCCATTTTATTGTTCAAGGGGAAACAATGGAAGTGCTAGGTGGGAATCACATTAAACCTTAATATGAGTATCCATTTTTTTTGATTTTTTTGATGATTTTTTATCCACAATAGATATGAAAAGAGTAGCTCTAGGAAAGACAACTATGGAGTCACGATCCCCAAGTGTCGGACACCGCACATATTGTCAATTTAATGCTCTACAATAGAGATATAAAGCCTAACTCTGGCCAAGACAACTATGGAGTCATGATCCCCAAGTGTCAGACGCCACGCATTTGGAAAAAACATTGCTCTATGTGGTCAATTTTTTTTGTTTTTGTTTTTGTTTTTTGTTTTTATGGATACTTAAATTAAACTAAAAAGTGAGCCCAGAACCCTATGCTATAATGAAAGGGACCCAAGAACTCAAATTTACACCCACAATCCAATAGACGTGCATTGTGGCATTTTCATTAAGAGGATGAAAATGTAAACATTGAAAAATCACATCGGACAACCGCACTTTCCAAAAACTATGCTCATGAACTTAAACTTGCATTAGAATCAGAATCAAGGCATTCAAAATTTATTTGATATCCAATTTTAGAGTTTGCAATGTGTGTTATCATGTTTATGGTTAATGGAATTTTTCTTTTCATGCATGTTTTTATTCACAAAATAAAAAAATCATTTTTTATCTCCCCCCAACTTAGAATGACATTGTCCCCAGTGTTTAAAGAAAATAAAAGTTAGAAGGGGGTAGGAGAGGAGTTCAAAGATGAAATTGAGAATGATAAACATGGAATAAATTCACTTGGTTTTTAATGTTGAAGTTCATGATGCTCCAAATTACTCCTTTGATCTCTTGGGGGATGTAGGCACCTCCTTGATTGAACATGTGTCACCCAAAATATTTCATGAACCATAAAAAGGACAAAACAGACAAAAAAAACAACACAATGATTTATTTAATTCCAAGTACCACCATTTTCATGTTTTTTTTAAATCAAACTAATGATACATTGTCTTCTTTTAAATTTCTGGGTAAGGAATTACTCAGAGATCACACCCCGTGACACGGATGAATACGGTTCTCCCCTTTCAGACCCATCCATACTCATAAAAGAAGAATAGGTCAAGAGTCTAATTTTTTTAACCTACAAAAACATAAATAAAATAAAATAAACTGATGATACATTGTCTTATTTATATTTTATGGGTATGGTATTACTCAGGGATCACACCGCGTGACACGGATGAATACGGTACTCCCTTTTCACACCCATCCTTACTCATAAAATAAGAACAGTTTAATAGTCTATATAAAAAAATAACAAAATTAAGCAGAAGGAAACAAAAGATGATTCACAGTGATTGGAAACATGAAAACCACGGGTTTCCTCCCATGGAGCGCTTTTGTTTAACGTCGTTAGCCCGACTTGTACCCTAAATCTATCAATTTTTCTCTGGTTCATATGTTGGATCAGTTAACTCCTCCTTGGTTTCTTATTTATTGAATGATTCAATGAATGGTTTTAACCTATGACCATTGATTTTGAAGACATGACCACTTGTGGGATCCTGAATCTCTATTGCCCCATGAGGGTACACATGATGCACTAGGTATAGACCAGACCATCTGAACCTTTGATTTCCTGGGTGTAGATGAAGTTTTGAACTATACAAGAGCACAAATTTTCCCAGTTCAATGTGTTTTGACTTTGAGATTCCTAGATTGGTAGGCTTGAACTTTAGATTTATTGATCCTTGAATTTTCATAAGCCTCCATCCTAGGTTCCTTGAGTTCATTAATATCTAATTTCATTTTTGTTTCAGCCAAATAAATGTCAATGTTCATTTTTTTATTGCCCAAAAGTCCTTATGCTCACTTTCAACAGGTAAATGACATGCTTTTCCATAAACAAATCTATACGGTGACATGCCTAGGATAGTTTTGAAAGCAGTTCGATATGCCCAAAGGGTATCTAAGAGTTTCTCGGACCAATCATTCCTAGAGGGATTGACATTTTTTTCAAGAATTTTCTTAATTTCTCTATTTTCCAACTCATCTTGACCGTTGGTTTGAGGATGGTATGCAGTGGAAACTTTATGAGTAATACCATACTTAGACATGAGTGAAGAGAATGGTCGGTTGCAGAAATGGGTTCCACGATCACGGATTATAGCCCTAGGAATTCCAAAACGATAAAATATAAGCTCTTTCAGAAATCAGATCACAACATGGTGGTCATTGGACTTGGTGGGAATGGCTTCAACCCATTTTGAGACATAATCAATATCTAAGAGGATGTATAGGTATCCCTTAGTGTTTGGAAAGGGTCCCATGAAATCAATTCCCCAACAATCAAAGTTTTCAACGACCATAATGGGAGTGAGGGGCATTTGATTCCTTTTGGTAATGGATCCTAATTGATGACACTGAGGACAACTTTTGCAGAATTGGAAGGAATCCTTAGTGAGGTTCGGCCAGTAGAAACCACTTTGGAGGACCTTTGCAGTGGTTTTCTTTGTAGAAAAGTGGACTCCACATGCCTCTCCATGACAAAATTTTAGAATGGACTCTTTCTCAGACTCGGGAATACATCTCCTGATGATTTGATCAGGACAGAACATGAAGAGGTAAGGATCATCAAACACATAGTGTTTGACATCGGAAAGGAATTTCCTCTTAGCTTGGGTCCCCAGGAATTTGGGAATGTCACCCGTCACCAAATGGTTTTCTATGTCAGCATACCAAGGGAAATCATTCACTAAATAAAGGTGCTCATCGGGAAATGATTCAGACACAGAGAGGTGGTGTGAGTTTTCTTTGAATTCCATCCTAGAGAGGTGATCAGCTACAATATTTTCAACACCATTTTTATCCTTAATGGTTAAATCGAACTCTTGAAGAAGAAGGACCCACCTAATCAATCTAGCCTTGGCATCTTGTTTTTGGAAAAGGTATTTTAGGGCTGAATGGTCAGTGAAGACAATGATGGGTGATCCTAAGAGATAAGACCTGAATTTCTCTAAGGCAAATACAATAGCAAGAAACTCTTTATTAGTGGTGGTGTAGTTTATTTGTGCATCATTTAAAGATTTTCTTTCATAAGCAATGACATGTGGAGTTTTCTCACACTGTTGTCCTAAGAATGCTCCTACAGAGAAATCACTTGCATCACACATGAGATCGAAAGGAAGTTTCCAATTTGGAGATTGCATGATAGGTGGAGATATAAGAGTTGACTTGAGTGTAGAGAATGATTCCTCACAGATTTCTATCCATAAAAATGGAGCATCTTTTACCAATAGAGCACAAAGTGGTCGAGAAATAGAGCTAAAATTCCTAATGAACCTTCTATAAAAACCAGCATGTTCTAAGAAGGACCTCTCTTCCTTAACAGTTTTAGGAGAGGGAAGGTGACGAATGATGTCAACCTTAGCTTTATCAACTTCAATCACTCTACCAGATACCAGATGACCTAGAACAAGTCCTTCCCTTACCATGAAATGACATTTTTCCCAATTTAGTATGAGATTCTTATCCTCGCACCTTGACAAAACCTTTTCAACATTTATAAGGCATCCCTCAAAAGTATCCCCAAATATGGAGAAGTCGTCCATGAAGACCTCTAAAAAATCCCCCACCATATATGAGAATATTCCCATCATGAACCGCTGGAAGGTACTAGGGGCATTACATAACCCAAATGGCATGCGCTTGAAGGAAAAAGTGCCAAATGGACAAGTTAAGGTTGTTTTTACTTGATCCTCTAAGGAGACTTCGATTTGATTATACCCTATGAATCCATCTAGGAAGCAATAGAATTGATGACCCGCCACTCGCTCGAGGACTTGATCAATAAAGGGTAAGGGGAAATGGTCTTTCTTGGTACAAAATTTGAGCGTTTTATAGTCAATACAAACTCTCCATCCACTACTGACCCTTGTTGGAAGCATCTATCCATCCTTGTTGGTTATTACTATGATTCCATCCTTCTTTGGAACCACATGGATTGGGCTAACCCACTCACTCTCAGCTATAGGATAGATGATCCCAACTTTTAACAATTACAAAAGTTCTTTTCTCACTACTTCCATGAGATTAGGAATGAGTCGCCTCTGAGGTTGACGACATGGCTTTGACTCAGATTCAATAATAATTATATGAGTCCCGATAAGTGGGCTAATCCCAGAAATATCAGATAGGGTCCATCCAATGGCTTTCTTTTGTCTCCTAAGAACATCTAGAAGCATCCCCTCATGAATGGCTTCAAGAGAGGATGAAATGACAACAGGAAAGGATTTATTTTCCCCTAAGAACGCATACTTCGGTGATGAAGGTAAGACTTTAAATTCAAGGTCAGATTGGTCATGACTTCCCAAGAAAGGATGAGACTATGTATTGAAATCAGTTTTTTTGTTCAGATTTCTTGACAAAATTGGTTCCTTGTGAACAGAATTTTCATCCACTAAATTTTCCAGAGTAGTGTCATGAATAGCTATGGACTCAATGTTATTTATGTCAACCATGGTATCATTGATTGGTGATTCTAGAAATTCATCAATAGAGCTATCTGAAAGAGATTCAATCCAAGGAGACAAATTTCCCTCATGTGAATAAAGAAAATCAATCTCTTCTTGACTTAACCATCCTTCAGTAATTCCTTGATGTTCATTGAGTTCATTATCAACACTACCAATCTAATTAACCTCATGGATCTCTTTATCATCCTCAATTTGAGAGTTTTCATTGTAGATATTCAAGTCTAGACTCATGTTCCCAAAGGTGATGGTCATGTTCCCATTTCGGACTCGGATAACAGAGTTGATTGTTGCAAGGAAGGGACGACCAAGTATGATTGGGGTTTGCTCCCTAGGACCTAAGCTTGGGTGATTGTCCAGAACAATGAAGTCAGTTGGGTAAATGAAATTTTCAACTTTCACCAAAACATCTTTTAATATCCCCTTTGGAACTCGAACACTACGATCAGTAAGTTGAAGAGTGACAGATGTGGGTTGGAGTTCTTCGAGCCCTAACTGACAATACATGGCATAAGGAATTAGGTTCACACTGGAACCTAGATCACAGAAGGATTTGACAACTTTTTTCTCTCCTAGTTCAACATTTATGTAAGGGCATCCTGGGTCTTTCATCTTAGGAGGAATGGTCCCTTGAATGGTGGTACTCACATTAGCAGCCAAAAGGACTTGGTTTTTATGTGAAAAGTTTCTTTTAAAAGTGAACAATTCCTTAAGGTACTTTGAGTAGGAAGGTATGGTTTGGATGGAATCGAGAAGGGGAATGTTCAACTTGACTTGTGAGAAGATTTCTCTCAATGTGTCAGTCAATTCAGGCTTGGTTTTCCCCCTCATGCGTTGAGGAATTGGTGCAGGTTGTTGAGTTGTTTGTTGGAGTGTTGTTTCTTTCCCATTGTTATTAGTTTCTTCAGTTTGAGCTTGTGGTTCATTTGAATTTTCATTAGAGTTTGAAGCTTCACATGGTTTCTGACTTATTTGTTCAGGTTTTTCAATTGATTTCCCACTTCTTAAACCCGTCACAGCCTTTAGTAGTTCATGAGTTTTTTGAGTGAAACTTGACTCTCCCCTTGATTTTTGTTGTGGAATGGCATGTGTGGGCATGGGTGCCTTTCCAATTTTGATGGTTTGAAGTTCTTTTTTAATGGATGATAATTCTGAGTTCATTTTGTCCATTTGTTTGCACAGTTGTTCTAGTAGGCTTTGTGGAACAATTTGGGTTGGTGCTTGAGCTTGTGGGTTTATCCCAGGAGGATACTTTGGTTGTTGGATGGGTTGTTGATATTGTACATGAGGATGTTGGAATTGGGCCGGATGTGGTTGGAACTGATTATGAGGTTGAAAGTATTATTTAGGGTATGGGTTGATACATTGTTGTTGTGTTGGTTGTTGATTGTCCTTCCAACGAAAGCCTGGATGGTTATTATACCTTGGATTGAAGGTGTTCGTGAATTGTGGCTTTTGAAAGTTCATTGCATTAACTTCTTCTGGTGTTCCTCCTAAAAGAACAACCTTGATGGAAGGAATGGTTGAGAAATTATCAGTCTTGTGGTCATTCTTATCACAAATTGTACAAACAAGCTCAACAGTTTGGGTTTTGTGGACCTTCCTAAGATCAATCTCCTCAACTTTCCCCGTGAGTGCAGCAAGTTTTGCTCTAAGGTTTTATTCTTCTCCAAGATTGTACATTCCACCAGATTTGGGTGGCTTCTCATAGTATGGTGATGTTCCCCATGTTTGGTTTTGTTCAGCCCGATTTTCTAGATACTCGTAAGAAACATTTGGGGCTTTGTTTTTGAAGGTTCCATTACACATCATATCAATGAATTGTTTGTTTCCGGGACCCAACCCTTCATAGAAAATTCTAAATTGTTCTAGGATTAAGAAACCATGGTGCAGTACCATGTTTAATGTGTCCTTGAACCTTTCCCATGTTTCATAGAATGTTTCTCCGTCTCTTTCAAAAAAGTTTTGTATGCTCTTTTTAAGTGCAATTGTTTTGTGATGGGGGAAGTATTTTTTATAAAATTCTTGTTGAATTTGGTCCCAAGAGTGAATGGATGCTGGTCTCAAATTGTTTAACCAATTCTTTGATCGGTCCTTAAGAGAAAAAGGAAAAAGTCTCATTTTATAAGATTCAATTAGATTTGGTGGTCACATGGTTTCGACAATGTCATTAAATTCTTTACATTGAAGGTAAGGCATCTCAGACTCCATCCCATGAAAGGTTGGAAGGTGGTTAAAGACATGGGGTCTGAAAACATATTAGGAATATCCTATGTTATCATGCCTAATGCATGAGGGTGCATTGGTCCAGGTTGGTGTGAGGTAGTCATTCATGGTCGGGTCTGCAACAATTCCCAAGTAAGGGTCTTTCCCGTTATTTTGGTTCCCTCCTCGGTTTATGATTTGGTTTTGCGGGATATTCTCCATTGTATCAAACTCAACGTATAAATTTGGAGTATTTGGAAGATTTGGATCTAAAGGAAATAGACCTATTTTAGTGCTTGAATCCCCAGCCCTAGGAGTATCCACCCTAACTAATCTGTTTGATTTATCGCGGGTGTAGGCGGAAATGCCCAAAAAAAAGCGAGAAAGGGAAAAGATAAGAGAATTGGGATGAGAATAGAAGAACGGGGGTAAGAAAAGAAGGTTTTTGGTCTAAGTAACGTACTTGCTCCCCGGCAATGGTGCCAAAATTTGGTTTCTCCCAAATTTACCCTACTGGTAAAAGCAGTCGGTGTGGTACATGTAGGGATCGAATCCACAGGGACCAAAGAAGAAACCTTGAGACGCTATGATTTGGTGAAGGATGGGATTTGAAGTAGCCAACATTGGGATAGACTTTTGATGGATTAAATAACACTAAGAAACCTACATGAATTCAATTCAATGAAAATGGGTTGATCTAGGATTATGCTCGGGGTGGATTGAATGAATTTTACTTCTTTAAACAATTTTGGTTTTATTAATTCTTGATGAATCCATTCTTCAAAAATAACACTACCTTCATCATTTTCTGGTTTTGTGCTTACTAAACACAATTAATAATCCCCTATACACTTAGAGAACCAAATTCATGATCTCTCCGAGGTATATGGTCATTTAGTAATTGAATTTAGTTTGCTCAAACACAGTAAAGATGAAGAGTAGAAATAACTGTAGAATGGATGTCTTAAATTAATTATCCAATTAACAACAATTCGTTCATAAAATAACATTCAATCCAGCCTTTGAATCCTCCTAAGATCAACCCATTAAAGGGTTAGCCCTCCATTTATGGTATACTATAAATGGTGGGTGGAAGATGACTAACAATAATTGGATTGAAGAAATTAAAACCGCGGAAATAACGAGCACTCCTCCGTGTGTGTGAATGAAATTCACACCTATGTGTGAACTAATTCACAACAACAGAGAGATATCACTGTGCATTGTGGTAATAAAGATTTAATAAATGAAATGAAAAATATAGAAGAGAAAGAAGTTGATTAAGAACATAAATATACAAAAAAGAAACTTACATGGAAATAGAAAACATTACAAAGGAAATTTTGAAGCATAACCTTACAATGAAAGAAGCAACAAAAGATGATAAGAAAAATATCCACGCCTATTCCCTTCGCCACTATCTCCTTATATAGGAATATTAGGAGCCTTAGGTCCATCCCCAAACAATTAATTCACCCCCAACAATTAATAGAGTCAAATGGAGGGTGAATAATCAAAAGGAAATTGATGTTTCGAATTTGACCCGGAAAACTGTCTAGATTCGTCCACCATATTGACGTGTGAATTTGTAATTGAATAAGGCCGAATCCAGAGGGGTTGTAGAAGACATATATCTTCTTCCATCTTTCCCCTATGAGCTGTAAACATTCTAGGAAATTTTTTCTTAGCTGTTTGGACGTTATGGACGAAATGGTGGGACGGATTTCTGTGCATTAATGTCGGGTCCACCATTTAAATCTTAACTTCAGATCCCTTTATCATCATGAAAACATTAGAATTAGCTTCGTCCATAGTTGAATAAAATGATCCTCATACTTTTATCTTTCTATTGTATAAATATGAGCTTCATTGGGATTGTTTTGTGGGCCCCACATTTGTTTGTTGGGCCTTTGGCCCATTATGCTTTTTCCAGCAAGTTTCTTCCTTCAGGTGAAAAAATCTCCATCTTCACTTGTGATTCATCCATAAGACATAAAAGAAAAAATGTTCTAAATAAAGTGATGAATAATATACCAAAATATCAAATTAAAATGATGAATATTGTAATTTCCACAGGTAAATTATTGAGTGGGCCAAAATTGACACTTTAAGCATGAATTCCACAATGATGGGAAATGAAGTTCAATTTCTGAATTGGACTAAAATTTATGTTTATGAACTTTTGAAAACATTAATATTAAGATCTTAACAAGGAATATTAGCCACTTTCAGTGACTAATCACTCGATCAGTTGTCATTTCCACCTTGTATTATGAAAAAAAGACATCTCTGCTGATGATAAATTAGTGGGAAGTGGGGTCCCACAAACGATACCCCTTCACACCATCATCATACCCCAAGAAGATACATTTCCTGGATCTCGAATCCAACTTCGATCTTTCCTGGACATTAAACAATGCATACACAGGACTTCTAAAAGTATGTAACCAAGAATAGTCAGTGGGTTTACCAGTCCACATCTCCACCGGTGTCTTCAAATCAATTTCCATTTAAGTAGATCTGTTGATCACATAACAGGTAGTATTCACTGCTTCTACACAAAATGTTTTGGCAATTCCTGCAGTTTTCAACATCCCCCTAGTTCTATCCAACAGGGTTCTATTCATCTGCTCTGCCACTCCATTCTACTAAGGAGTGTATGCCACCGTGAACTGTCTCCTGATTCCTTCATGTTGATAAAAAAGTATCAAACTCCTAGGTTGTATATTCTCCACCATTTTTAGTTCTCAGAAACTTGATCTTCTTTCCAGATTCATGCTCCTTCCGCGCTTTGAATGTTTTGAATACTTCAAAGACATCTGCCTTCCTCTTGATTGGGTACACCCAACATCTCCTCAAATAATCATCAATGAATGATACAAAGTATCTTGCTCCTCTGAGGGATATAATCGATGCTTTACAAAAAATGGAATGGATCAACTCCAACATTTCCTGACTTTTTGTTGTCGACGTCCCGAACATTAACCTGTGTTGCTTGCTCAAAATACAATGCTCAAAAAATGTTAAGGATACCTTTGCCAGCTCAGGCAGCAACTTCTGATTCACAAGAATCTTCAGGGCTTGTTTTGACATATGACCAAGCTTATGATGCCATAACGTCATCAATGATTCCATTGAGGAAGTTGATACAACTATCTCGGCCTCCTTGTACATTTCTCCAATAAGAACATACAAGTTCTTTGAGATATTCTCCGCCTTCATTACCATAAGAGTGCCCTTCACAATTCTCATCACTCCACTCTCAGTGTGAGTCTTGCATCTGATGTCATAAAATTTTCCCAAAGACAATATGTTCTTCTTTAGGCCCTTCACATGGAGTTCTCCTTGTATGGTTCATACTATTCCATCATGCATCTTCTGTTTGATGGTACCGACTCCAAAGATCTTCAGAGTGTGATAATTCCCCATGCACACAAGTCCTTCCGGGATGGTTTCACTTTGGTCAAACCATTCCTATCGAGACATCATGTTCCATGTTGCTCCTGAGTCGATAATCCATGCATCGTCGAGATGTTTCCTGCTTCCAGTAGTCGTTACCGCTTCACTAACTAGTATATCTCCTTTTCCAGAAGTACTCGCCACATTCCCCTGAGATCTATTTTAACCACTCTTCTTATTCCAACGATCCTTCTTGAAGTTCCCCTTCTTTCCACATTTTATAAATGTGACATTCTTCTTCTTACTCCTTGATTTGGACATGCCATAATTTTGGCTCCCACTAGAACCACGCTCCATCATCCTTCCTCTCTCCATTGACAAAGCCTCTGCTTGGTGTGACCTTGTATGTCTGCCCTCCTTATTCTTGTGCCAACTATCTTCTTTAAGAACTATGGATGCAACATCATTAAAGAGTAGCATATTCGTCAGGATATTGTTTATAAGGTTGATGATGAGTAGTTCATATGAATCTAGAAAACTCTGGAGTAGAATATCTGCACGTTCAGTATCCACAATTTTATAGCCCAGCGTCGTGAGCTGAGCAAACATGGTATTGAGGTTGTTGATGTGGTCAGTCACCGATGATGACTCCGCCATCCAAAGAGTGTACAATTTTCTCTTCACGAAAATTTTGTTATGCAGTGATTTGGACTCGTATAACTTCATTAGAGTATCCCATATTTCCTTTTCCATCTTTTTCTCCTCAATGATCGATATGACCCCATCTGCCAAAGCCAAATGGATGTTGGCAATAGCATTCCCATCCATATCGTTCCATTTCTCCTCTGTCATACCCGCCGACTTTTTCCCAATTTCCAGTAGGCAATTATCCTTCTACAGCACTGCATGCATCTTCATTTTCTACAACAAAAAATTATTCCAGTTGAATTTTTTGATCTCGAATTTCACCGCCATCTGGACACGTTGTCAATCCAGAACCTCATCCGTTTCATAATGGTGTATTTAATAATCTCAATAAATTTTTTCTGATGTGAAAGATAAACCGAAGTCGCAATCACAGAGCATACTGAAATTTATGAGAATTATTAATACCCGAACACGTAAACAGTATCTGGCCAAAACCTTGCCTCTGATACCACTTTTTGGGACCGTAAATGAATAGACCAATGGTGCAGCGATAATTACGAGATAAAAATAAAGTGAAAAATGCGAAAATAAAAGGGACACCAGATGTAACGTGCAAAAACCCCCAAATGGAAGGGGTAAAAAACCACGGGCAAATAGAAGGATCATTATGGGGTAAAAGTGGGTATGCACTCCCTCACTATTACAAAGAGAAAACCCTCGTAATATTCTCTCATGAATAAAGGGGAAACTACCTCAAAAAATACTGCATGAATATAGGATCTGGTGGTGGTGTTGGAACCGATGAGGGATGATGAGATTACTGAAGGTGTTTCTCTCTACTAGGATGGAGAACCTCCTCTTATAGGCCTCATCCCCCTGCCTTCTTCCTTCTCTAGATGGATTGGGTGGGGTTGGCCACCCACCATCTACCCCGCCAGCCCCCTTTGACAAATCAAGGGGGGAAATGCCATTCATAGAAAACTGCCGAAACCTCCCAACACCTAGATTCCCTATTTAATACCACACATGTGCACTACTATAGCTGGAAAACACAACTCCCCTTATAAAGTACAATACTTAATTTAGAAAAACACACACTCACCCCAACTACTACAACCCCTTACACGGAAAATAGCCACACCAACAACACACACTCATATTCCTAACATTACCCCTCCTTTAAAAGCCACTTTTTCCTCAAGGTGTATGTATATCTGAAACAAATTTCCTCGGTCTTCTCTTCATATCCTGAACCCTTGGAGATAACTTGTTGTTTCCATTTCCCTGTGTGCACTTATTAGCTTCAACGTAGGTTGTGTGTGCAGGAATTTTCCTAGAACACTTCTGTCTTCTCATTTCTTTTTAATCTGTCCTGGGATTTGGTTTTTGGATTTGTTTATTCAGCCTATGCTCCTACAACACTACATCCTGATAGAAAGTAATGCGGATTTTTCACTTTTTGTTAGGTTCTCTTAATAGGAAAAATGGATTCATTATAGCCAAGAGCAGAAAAAGATAACTCTACATTAGTAAATAGGCTATCATAAAAAAATTCAGCCAATCCAAGAACTCTCTTGTTTAGATCAACAAAACCCAGCCCATCATTGAATCCACTATTACACAGGCTTGGGAGTAAAGAAAAATGATAGGAGTGTCCTCTATTTCTTTGTTGGTAAAAAAACATCTTTGAATCTACTGAGATTTCTAGGTGTCCTTCCTTTTACAAGTCTCTAATTAGAGCCACAACCCTCATAGATCATGATCATTTTACCGGCACTCATCGAGATAATGTCACAGATAATCATCTTGAACATATTTTTACTTATCCTTACACAGGAAATGATGCCAGTTCCACCCCCAAATTTTCGTAAATCAGTTTTAGTTTGATGGTACATCTAAGCAATGAAAGTTGAAATATCAGCATGTGTAGTGTAGTGGTCCTTCTCTAGGATACCAGTACTGTGTTGCTTCTTCAAAAGTCGCAAACAGCCTATAGTGACAGCTATGAGTAGTACCAAACCATTTGCATTCAACATTTGGAGTTCAGGGTAGAGAAATTTCTTCGCCTTGATAGGCTTCTACACTGGATAAACTTGCTATAAAAAGAAATCACCCATCACCACTTTGATGTGCATAATAGGAATGCAGGTACCAAAAATCAGTACTCTGTCTTATTTCCAAACAAAAATGTACCATGGTGGAGTGTAAAATATTTTAATATCACCCAGTTTTATTGAATACCAATGCTCAGGAGGGAAATTAATGTATCTTTCATAGTCATTACTTAGTTCTTTCATTTCTGATCCAAAACAAATTTATCAAATATTAGGCATAATTTCAATGAACTTGTCGTCAACTTTCAGAATCCTTGCGATTCTAATATCATCTGATGATTGCAACGTTCTGTGCCCACTCTTGGGCTTCCATGAGTTTTTGATTCCCTTATGACCATTCTGTTCTAGACAACACACATTTTTCTCCCCTGAAGAAACAACTGCATCTTCTACCAACAAAAATGCTGCAATTACCTTCAATGTGTGTAGAGGAGTAAAACAAGAGTCATAAAACAAATAAAATGTGGTTCCCCACCCTCTAGGGGAATGAATAAAAAACACATCATCAATCAAAAATTATTCAAGCCCAAATACTATGAAGATGATAATACTAATTCTGATGCGGTGGTTTATAATTCTCAGTGCCTTTCTATTGGTGCCCAACTTCTTCTTCTGCTACTTATAGAAACTGTTTGTATATCTATTTTTTAGCCCTTTTGTATCACTCGTTTTACCTCCCTCACTCATCTCTTATTTTAGAACATTTCTTAAACAAAAATCTCCTCAAATAAAATAATTATACATCCATGAAACATGGATCTAATATGACCACTAGAAATTTTGTAGCAATTTTTGTTGGGGAGCAGCGGAGGTGCATGGAACCTCAAACACACAAAAACATGAGTAAACAGAGAGACACAAGAATTTTTACGTGGTTCAGCTTTGAAGCCTACGTCCATGGGAGAAAACAGGGTGGTTCACTTTTATTTCTCTCTTCTCCGAATCTCGTCAGAGGATTACAACATACCACACACACCCAGATTACACCACATAAAAACATTGGATTACATCCCATTAAATAGATGAAAACAAAACACCCTAGCCAAGGGTTGGTGGGTAGTTCAGCTATGAAGAATCTCCCACCACCTCCTGGTCATCTACAAAGTCAGCTGTGTTTGGCTGGGTTGGCTAGGTTGGATACCAACCAAGGAATGCTGCTACAGTAGTTGTTGCCGCCAACGCAAACTCCTCCCCAGATGACTCCCAAATTTGGGAGTGGCCCCCACAAATCTCCCCCTCACGACCAATTTGGGGTAGAAGTTTGACCTGCAGTCTCATTGCATGTTTCGAAAAAACATCATCAGCAAATCGAACCAGCTTCTTCACGCCAGATGACGTGGCACTTCCACCATCTTCACTCGATCTCGGGCTGACTGCGGTCTCCATCAAATGATACAACCCTTGGGACTCCTTCCCAATAAGCTTCGTTGCATCCCCGCGGGAGACTTCCAACACTCCACCTGCTATGGAAATCTTGAACCCTTTCGCATCGAGCCTACTCAATGATACCAGGTTCTGTCTCATCCTCAGAACGAATTTCACATCAGACAGTTCACAAACTCCTCCATCAGGTGTCTTCAATTTCACTATCCCGACTCCTCGAACCTCGCATGTTGACCCATCACCAAGTCTCACCGAGTCTTGCACCTGCTGAAAGTTATCAAATGTACCTCTTGTCGAACATATGTGTACTGAGCTCCCCGAATCCAAAGCCCATTCGTCTTCCTTTGGATTTTGAGCCTGCTCGTTCTTCCTCTTTAGAAAATGACATTCCCTCTTCATGTGCCCATATCTTTTGCAGTAATGACATTGCACTTCTCCTCATTCAACTCTCCCATCTGAGTGAAAGCTTCCCGTTGTCACACATATTTCTCCATCTGCTGATAATACTGTGATGTTCACATCCTCATCTTCAACTTTATTCTTCCCAGCAACGTACCGTTTTGCTCTCTACAATTACTTTTATAGTGACCTTTCTTCTCACACCAGAGACACGCGATTTCTCTAGGATCATGTCCCTTGGATTTTGGACACCATTCTTTACCTCGTTACTGTCGATATCGGCTCCTCCCACATTGATCATCTCACATCACCATGATTTTCTCGTGTGAATGCATCATGGGTCTTCGAAATTCCTCTGAATCTTGAAGTGACGCCATCACCTCGTCCATCATTAATGTCTGCTTCCCCACGAGCAATGCAGTCACAAACTCATCAAATGAGCTTGGTAGGGATGATAAAAGCATAAGTGATTTATCTTCCACTCCAACCTTCACACCGAGCCCCAATTACTATATCAGGATTTTTTTTAATTCGTCGATGTGATCCAACAAATTTGTTCCCTCTTCCATATGAAACTAGTACAATTTCTTCTTTAAGAACAACTTGTTGGTGAGTGACTTCCCCATATACTGCTACTCCAAATTCTTCCAGATCTCCTTCGGTGAGGTCTCTTCCAAAACTGAGTACTTTACCTCATTCGCCAGACACAGTTGAATTGTGCTGATGACCCGTATCTCGAGCTCTTCCAAATCATCAGCTCTAGTTGTCTCAGGCTTTTCTCCGATCAACGGTCTGATCATGCCCTGCTGCACCAAAATAACCATCACCGTGCTCTGCCACAAGACAAAATTGTTTCGACCATCGAAATTCTCGATATCAAATATTGGTAATTCTCGGTCACCCATCACCGTCATTGTCGCAAAACGCGATCACCGTCGTCGATATTGCACCTCTTAGTAACCACCTAATGAAGTACGAATTTTGAAAAACTTGTGATACGAATGCTTCCGGAATGGTCAAAATAGTTGGAATCGACTCCTGGATCGTTGAAATCGGACACCAATTTACCGAGATATGGTCAAAACACGTTCAATAGTCCAAATCACCCGTTGATATGGCGCTGATGTGGCGCTGATGTGGCATGCCAGAATTCCTGCCGAAATCTCACCGGAATTTTCACCGACAGCGTGAACAGTGTCGTCTTCTCCGGCATGGGGTACTGTCCACCCACGGGTTTGACCAAACTTTGACTAAGACTACCGGGCTCGTTTCAACTCCGTTTTCATCGTCGCTTACACCGTTGGAATCGTCTCGTCGTCCTCTTCACGAATCCGACCTCAGAAAAATTTTCCGACCAACATCAAATTTCCGGCCACCAGAAAATTCGCTGCCGCCCTACCGGCTCGACTTTGTTTGCTCTGACTCACTTATGATACCACTTGTTGGGGTGTAGCGGAGGTGCAAGGTACCTCAAACACACAAAAACAGATGTAAAAATAGCAACACAAGATTTTTTACATGGTTCGGCTTTGAATCCTACGTCCACGGGAGAAAATAGGGCAGGTCACTTACATTTTTCTCTTCTCTAAATCTCGTTGGAGGATTACAACATACCACACACACCAAGATTACACCACATACAAACGTGGGATTGCATCCCATTAAATAGATGAAAACAAAACACCATGTCCAAGGGTTGGTGGGTAGTTCAGCTACCCTTGAAAAATCTCTCGCCGCTTGCTGCTCATCTACAAAGTCAGCTGTGTTTGTCTGGGTTGGTTGGGTTGGCTGCCAACCAAGGAATGCAGCTACAGGATTTGTTACTGCCAACAAAAACTTTTCCTCAGATGACTCCCAAATTTGGGAGTGGCCCCCACACTTTTCGGTCATGGAACAACCCCACGTCCTGTAATCAGTTCCTTCGATTGGGAAATGCGCTCCTCAACTGCCAGACCACTATCAACTACCTCAGAAGCATAGGACCACTTGGAAGAATTACTTTCATTGTTCACATGATTTTCCTCATCCTAGTCTCTGCTGTTCAGAACAAGTGGTCTGTTCTTCTCAAATTGAGGAGGTATGGTCTCTTAAGGCTATGTTCGCATATCCTGTGATGGAAACCCCTATGACACATGAGTTGGCTTATACTGCCTAGCTCCAATGAGTAAACAAAAACATTTCCAAACTCGACTACCAAACTTCCTCCACTAGAAATATAAGGAATGCTCCATTATCTATCTCGACACATACACTAGATGGAAAAGTTTCATCTGCAATAGGTAGATCTACAAGATGCTCAATATCTATTGCTAGAAGTCTAGAACGCATACCAAGAACTAAAAACTCATTTTATTCTTCAATGGTTTTTTTTTGTTGCAAATCACCACCTTCATCTTCTTCCACCTTGACCTCAATGGCTGCATTATCGTTGGAAAATGGTTTAACGATTATCTCAACTCCTCAAAACTTCTGAACACCTAGTGTAAATCCTAGCCTCGATACATTTGTAGTCAATGGTTCTGAATAAAAACCTGGTTCTAGCTCCCCCTTTATGTCATGCCTTATTGTGGGGAGTGCCCCTACGCGAGAGACAATCCCCACATAATAGCCCAAGAACTATTGGGTGTTTTGATTCGTCAAAATCCGGAATTCATAAACAATGTTTATATTCAATTTATTAAATGAAAATTGATAAACATAAAACAAGCTCACATTGCATTCCAACAATAAGGAATAAATCAAATGAATCAACATCAATCAACATAACATATGTTGGCAGTGAAAAAAGTTTCATATAGTAGGAATTACACAATATTCAAACATTTCAGTATTTCTCATTAAACAGAACATAAAATCTGTAGAACACTGATTTAATAAAACCAAGAAAAATGAGATAAAATTCCAGAATCAAATATATATTTCCAGAATCAAAAGAAGCAGCAGCAATGATATAACTGAGCCACAACAAGGCTCAAAATAGCTTCTAAAATTAACTCATTAAATTCAAGAAGCAGCGTTCAGTGGTATACAGGTCGAATAAATGCAGAAAAGTAAAGCAGTAAAAGGCACATGGATTTACGTGCTTCGGACCTCCTTTGGTCCTACGGGCACGACAAGAACACCACCCGACTCACGCGTTTTATTATGCTCAACATAAAAAAATTACAGGATGCAGACAAAAGCAAATCAACACCAGGACCACATGACCTCTTTGAAGATAAATTACAAAGAAGGAAAGGTAAGAATACTTACAAAGCCGGACAGATTACCACTGCCCGGTGGTCCCCGGTGCGCTGGTTCTGAAACGCGCACACGTACACGATTTGCTCTGGAAATCCCTGTATACGTAGCCTGGTCAGCACTGAAGACTCGGGCAGGATCTGTCCATGAACTTTTCTACGGATTCCTCTGGATCTTGAAGTGCATTGAACCTGGAACACCAGGGTGGGTGTTGGATCAAAAAAAACTCCAATGACGGCCTACTGGATGACAAGATTGAGACGCGCATCTCTTACTTCAGGTTTCCAAAGGCCATCTCTGACGCCAACACCAGAGTACCTTTGGCGCTCAAGATCACCGAAAAAGAAAACCACCGAGGTGGGGCTAGTGAAATGGCTACGGAACACCATAATCTCTGGAGACCCCAATCATGCCATCGACCCCACCCTCCTAGAGATGGTGTTGACGATCCGATGCCCCACGTCCGCAAGATCACCCAAGATTGGTGCTCGAAGAAGGCTGTTGCCACGACGTCAACAGTCATGCAAGAATCCCCCAATCAAGATGAATCTGGGCTGGTTCTCCACCAGATCATGTAAGCGCACATGAAAACTAAGCTATTTAATCCGGATCTGGAAAACGCACACCAGAAGAAAATGCAACCCCTGATTGCAATTGAAATCTGAACGGGAGAAAAAAAGTCGAGCAACATTCGCTCGGATGGAGGTCTCCTTCGATTATATCTAGTTATGGTTTCTCTATCGCAAACGAGCTGAAGATGGAATCCGAGAGAGGTGTTCACCTTGCCACAATGATGATCTAAAAAGAATAAAAACACCTGCAAAGGCACAACAGATGGAGGCAACGTAACCGAACGCAAAGGGGAACCAACCATGTGGATTGTGGAAAACAGAAAACCAATGGCAATATAACGCATAAAAATAAAAAATTTCATATGGAAATAAAATTTAACTAATCTCCACCATTTTCATATAAAATTGGCGATGTTCTTGCACCTACTACCATCAATCTGGGCATCACATCCTTAATAGGAAACCACTAGAGGGAACGACACAAACTGTCTCCCAACATGTATCAAAGTGATACATGGCACACAAATTGAATGATGTCTATAAAAGCTAATAAACATGCTCAGAAAAAGGCTCTAAACATAAACAGAGCACATACCTGTGCTTACCTGAGTCTCCCTCTGAGACGAATGTCAATGTGGAAAACACGGACCAGCAAATCACATGCCAACAGGTCCCTCAATCATCTCACCTATGCCTGCAGAACACAAATAAATAGAGCAGTACACATACTCACACAAAACATGGAAAAACAATGCTCAGATAAATTCACATAGAATGTAACTCAGAAATAAAACAGGTCAGAGAAAACAAGCAGCAAAAGACACAAAGCTCAGAGAAAGCAAATCACTCACTCAACCTGAATCTAAAACAGACCCAGGAAATTCTCCACCTGATGAGAAGACATTGTCTAGAACCGAGCCAACAAGAGATGTTCCTCAACAACAGGGTACCACTGCAAATCTCATGCAGTCCCAGGAGTCCTAAGGGAAAACTCTAGATCAACGAGAACACTGGAGATCCAAGGGCAGCACGCTACCGACCAAGAAAACTCATCTCAGTCTAGCTTCCTAACGATATCTAGGAACCGTCTAATATCGCTAAAGAGATCCCGACAGAACCGCCATGAAGCCCGATTGTCACCGAACCTATCCACATGACATTGTCACTATAAACACTTCCCAAGCCCAATCACCACTCGTAACGGGTCACAACCTAGAGAAACCAGCCCAAAACCAGGACATACAAGAGGAACAAACTCATAGCTAATTACCAGCTCACTCTCATAAGACTAGAGGCAGCAACAGGAGAAACGCAGAGAGGGGATGCATGCATAGTAAAGAAACAACCAAAAAGAGTCTCCACCTGAACCCAAAAAAACAAATAGGACCAAAGTACCAAGAACCGTCGGCTTTAAAACCCAGAAACGCCGCCTGAAAACTCTAACAGGAAGACTCTCGACGCAAGGTACCAGAAGATCCACAAAAGATGGATTCAGAATCTCCAACATAGGAGACGACCGCCTAAACAAAAGCCAAAAGGAGACATCCTCACAAAAAGGGGAAACTGTAAGGACACATGCAAGCATTCCCAACATCCTAGGACTGTTCTAAGTCATGAGAACAAACAGGTGGGAGCCAGCTAGAAACAAGGGGAAAACAAGCCGCAAAAAGGCCACACATCCTAGTCTAGTCTTACTAACGGCACACGGTTCCTGGGAAACCATACAAAGCCGCTAAACAGGGTTGAACAGAAAACAAAGAAGCTTGGTGATCAGCCAAGCGACACTGCACCCACAAGCTACCCAAGCCTAAACACCGAACTCGCAACCGGACCATACCCGGAGCAAACACTCCTAAAGGATGCAGAGGAACACAACAAAGATAACATAAGCTCATCTCCTATGCAAAAGGCGGACACTAGAGACACAAGATCCTGCCAAATAACATACTACTAACCATCTCTCAAACATAGGCAAACCTCATAAAGTAGACATTCTTACCCCCAAACCATAGACAAACATAGGTAGCAACTACCGAGAGGCATCTTTTGAGGCTCAGACAGATAAAGGAAAATGGAAAGCAAACAACAAGGAATCAAACTACCACCAGCAGAATGAAATTACAACCCAAGAGAGCTAACGACCTATTGAAAAAGACAATCAAAGCATGCTGCAATAGGTAAAAGCCACTAACAAATCATTTGAAGGCAATGAGAAAACGATTTCAAATTTTACCAAAGAAAAACCTAAACCCAATTAGGCTCTGATACCACTTTGTTGTGGGGAGTTCCCCTATGCGAGAGACAATCCCCACATAATAGCCAAAGAACTATTGGGTGTTTTGATTCGTCAAAATTCCGGAATTCATAAACAACGTTTATATTCAATTTATTACATGTAAATTGATAAACATAAAACAAGCTCACATTGCATTCCAACAATAAGGAATAAATCAAATGAATCAACATCAATCAACATAACATATGTTGGTAGTGAACAAAGTCGCATATAGTAGCAATTAGACAATATTCAAACATTGTAGTATTTCTCATTAAACAGAACATAAAATCTATAGAACACTGATTTAATAAAACCAAGAAAAATGAGATAAAATTCCAGAATCAAGTATATATTTCCAGAATCAAAAGAAGCAGCATCAATGATATAACTGAGAAACAACAATGATCAAAACAGCTTCTAAAATTAACACATTAAATTCAAGAAGCTATGTTCAGCGGTATAAAGGTCGAATAAATGCGGAAAATTAAAGCAGTAAAAGGCACAGGGATTTACGTGCTTCGGACCGCCTTTGGTCCTACGTGCACGGCAAGAACACCACCCGACTCACGCGTTTTATTATGCTCAACATAAAACAATTAATGGATGCATACAAAAGAAAATCAACACGAGGACCACATGACCTCTTTGAAGATAAATTACAAAGTAGGAAAGGTAAGAATACATACAAAGCCGGACAGATTGCCTGGTGGTCCTCGGTGCGCGGGTTCTGAAACGCGCACACGCACATGATTTGCTCTGGAAATCCCGGTATACATAGCCTGGTCAGCGCTGAAGACTCTTCCAGGATCTCTCCATGCACTTTTATACGGATTCCTCTGGATCTTGAAGCGCATTGAACCCAGAATACCAGGGACGGTGCTGGATCTAAAAAACTCCAAAGACGGCCTGCTGGATGACAATATTGAGATGCGCATCGCTGACTTCAGGTTTCCCAAGGCCATCTCTGACGCCAAAACCGGAGTACCACTGGCGCTCAAGATCACCGAAAAAGAAAACCACTGAGGCGGGGATAATGAAATGGCTCCGGAAATCCATAACCTCCGGCGACCCCACTCGTGTCGTCGACCCCACCCTCCTGGAGACGACACTGAGGATCAGATGCCCCTTGTCCACAAGATCGCCCAAGATTGGTGCTCGAAGAAGCCTGCTACCACGACGTCAACAGTCATGCAAGAATCCCCCAATCAAGATGAATCTGGACTGGTTCTCCACCGGATCTTGTAAGCGCACATGAAAACTAATCTATTTAATTCGGATCTGGAAAACGCACACCAGAAGAAAACGTAGCCCCTGATTGCAATTGAAATCCGAATGGGAGACGAAAAGTCAAGAAACATTCGCTCAGATGGAGGCCTCCTTCGATTATATCTAGTTAGGGTTTCTCTGTCACAAATGAGCCGAAGAGGGAATCCAATAGAGGTATTCACCTTGCCGCAATGATGATCTACAAAGAATAAAAACACCTGCAAAGGCACAACAAATGGAGGCAGCATAACAGAACGGAAAGGGGAACCAACCACGTGGATTGTGGAAAACAGAAAACCAATGGAAATATAACGGATAAAAAATGACAAATTTTATATGGAAATAAAATTTTACATGCCTTCCCGCTCATCCTCTCTAGAACTCAGATCAATAAAATCCTCTCAAGGCTATGCCTAATTAAAAACCAACTGTACTTCTACATTAGTAGTTTGTTTAAGAACCTTCAATGAACGCAGTGGATCCTTCCCTATTGACTTCCCAAACCTCTCCATTAGATCTGGTTTTAACAATTCCAATGATGAGTTCGGGGTAGTTTTGTTCCATGATAAAACCAAATATAGAGCAATACCTACCATGAAAAGTGGCGCATAGTGCAACTTGATATCTTTCATTGACTGATTTTCTAAAAAATAAGCACATTCTGATGTGTTCCAACCAAGTGGATCCTCAAATAAAAAATGAGGCATCTCTTATCTCTTTTAACTGGTGCTACAACTTCAAAAGATAAGTTTCCACCGCAATAGTAGTCATTCATTGCATATACACAACCTCTCAGAATCTCATTGGTTGTCACATACTACTTACTAGAATCTAATATGCGTCCTATTTCCAGCTAATTCTATCGGTCACGATGTCATCTCTTAATCATTTCTTGCCTCTTAGAAAATTAATCATCAAATGCTTGAGACTCATACATCTTTCCTTCTCGAATCTGATGCCTCTCTATCCTCTCCTCAATGTCTCACTTCCAGAGTGAAAACTTTCTTTCTATTTTCCACAACTGTACATTAGCCAAACGTTGGTACTCAATCTGCCCATGTGCCATCTTATCAAAACTTTCCTAAATAGTCTTCAACGTCTGGTGTACCTTATATTCTTCCAATTCAACATTAACAACGTTTTTCTCCATCATTATTATCGATGTTCACGGTGCTCTCAGCAACGTTTTCACGGTAGAAAGTAGGTGGTGGAAAGAGAAACAAGTTGCACAATATTATACTTTTTTCCAGTGTTTGCGGCTCTTTGAATCTATTTTTTCCACACAGGTCATGCAATATTCCCCAAGACTCGACTATGCCACTAAACAATGATTCTTTCCTTTGTGCATCTCAGTGCTACGATTGATTTTCCATCATTGATCATTGTTCACTCACATTGATTGATTCCCCAGTGGAGTCACCAAACTCTTTGGAAAAATTGTGCATGAGAGAGTAAGTAGAAAATTGTAGAATCCCAAAACTGTAATCTTCCATAGGTGATACAGTAGTTGGTAGGAGAAGAAGTGGGATATGTAAAGGAAGGATAAGAGAAAGAGCACCTCGGGAGATGACCACTCCTCTAGAGGCTACTGTTGATTCCTGCCAAGGATAGGCCCTACTAGCAGCCAAGCTGATAAAAATCCCAAAATGAATATTCATACCCCCCCCAACACCCAGCTTCCCTATTTAATACCCCACCTTCTAAAGATGGAAAACACCACTACCCCTTCCAAAGTAAAATACTACCTTACAACTCACACTCACCCCAACTGCTACAACCCCTTACCCAGACACCAGCCACACCGAGACACACTCATATTCCTAATGGAAAAAGAAATAGATTTGGAATTAAACTCAAAATTAAGAATTGAAATCTCACATTTAACTTTAAAAATATTTTTCTTATCCTCAGTGCATTTCATAAAAATTATTTGGTAGGTATCTTCAACTTCTATCACATATTTTGGATTGGTGTAGCTTGATTCATTTTGATGATATTGGGCCAGAAGCTAGTGGCCCATACTGTGTTGTTTGTGGAACAATGGACTTACTATACAATTGGTGGAACAATGATTTTTCTTCTTTGTTATATTATTCATGTTAGGCTTTCAGTGTATGAAACTTTGATCTCCATGTAATTATGCTCTGGAATTACTGTAAAGCGATTTTTCCTCTCTATGGATGTAGAGATTTTTCACAAACCACGTAAATCGCTATGTCTGTGTTCTTATTCTTCATCTTTTCTGAATTTTATTTATCTGCAAACCTCTGTCGTTGTGACTCTCATTACTTCAGAAACAACACAATACTTAATTTGTTTATACGTTTAATAATATTCAACCTGAACATCCCTAGAATAAAAGTATGTATAATCCAAATTTTAATTCATTAAAGATTCACCAGTTATCTTTTCCATGAAACACGAATCATTTTGTGGAATTTCCGTATGAAATATGAGAATCTTCCAGATATTATCACTATTCGTGTCACTTTTATCAGTTGATGGATCTTCAGTTTCACTACAAATGTTAGCTATAGCTCTTAAAACTTTCCCCCCTTTTTTCGTTGATGATCTTCTGGGTTCCTTATATTTCTTATTTAATTTAGGACATTTAGGTCTGATATGCCATGAATTCTTACACTAATAGAAGATAACATCTGAATAATCTTCCCTTATTCCTGACTTTCGATGTATATATATTCCTCAATTCTGGAAATTCTAGTTTTGAATTTTCATCTTCTTAAACAATCCCTCTCTCCCACTACGAAACTCGCCTTCAATAAGTTACTTCTTGCTATTATTCAAAAAAAGTTTAGAATGCATTGAAATATTTTGCATAGATTTAGTAGCAACAGAAGTAGTGTTAGAAAAAGAAACTCCATTCTTCCTGTTTTTTTTATCAGCATCTCAGTTTAGATGATTTTCATATTGCATCAATGTTCTAATTAAATCATCATGGCTTAGCTTAGTAATATGTTTACTATCATCAGTCATAGTTATCTTTGAACCCCACTCCTTACAAAGAATGTCCGTGATTTTTTCCACCGATTGATCATCTATAATTGTTTTCCCACAAAGAGATTGTAATCTATTCACAATAGTCATAAACCTCTTATGAATCTGTGCAATTGACTCTCTAGGTAGAAAATCAAGAGGCCAACAAATTTTATCTTAACATATCTTTCTTAATCTCAAGAACGTTCGATATTACAAAATGTGTAATTTTAGTGTCTTTAAAATACCTCAAGAAGTTCTACAAGAAGATATAATACTGTACATGTTCCATTTTATAATATAAAAAAGTGTGTTCTGGACTCTCTCAACCGATACTTCGATTTCTCCTCATAACTATAGTTTAAAATCTGTTTGTCTAGAATCTTGTATTTTCCTTTCAACATAAGATAGTTATCAACTCAAGTATTAAAAACATATGTTTTCATCCTATCCATCCAATACTCATAACTAACACCATGAAACATAGGTGGATGATTCATGTTAAACCCCATTTTTTATTATTCTAGGAATTTCCATGTCCCACATCAAAATACTCAATCAGGTATACCGTTTTCTCAATCTATAAAAGAAGTCCTCCGTCTCACCATTGAGGTGAGGAGAATTCCTCTACATGGTATCAGAGGGTAAATCCCGTTAATTTTTTTCCGGCTCCTGCGCTACGTGCCCCCCTCCTGGCTCCTGCCCTATGTGGCCCCCTCCCGGCTCCTGCCCTAAACGTCCCCCTGCCCTGATCCTGCCCTATGAGGCTCCCTTCCCGACGTCACTCCCTTCCCGGTGCCACTCCCATCTCCCGCCCTACGAGGATCCCCTCTTGGCACTCCTTCCGGTTCCCACCCGACACCGCACACCGCATTCGTCATGCCTCCCGCCTCCTCGCCTCCAGTGGCCCTCTGGCCATTGACAACTCCCACATAAATCCTACCCCCATCCCACTTCTGGTGTGGCTCCCAGCTCCCGCCCTACGCAGCGCCACTCCCGGATCCTGTGTGATACAGCTCCCGCCACACCTCTTGAATACCTTGATTTTAGAAGAGGCTCCCGACACCCCCAACACATCCCAGAAAATCCTATCCCTCCTCCTCTTGGTGACTCCTGGACTCGCCTACTAGCGCGCCCCCTCCCAGAGGTGATCCTCATCAAGCAGTGCTCTCGACTCACGGAGCCTTCCGTCAGCCTCCCACTTCACCCATCGTTACCCTCCTAATCCCATGAATCGTGGTTCCCTCCATCTGCCAACCACCTATCATATCTCGGTACTACTTCTTCCGAACTGGCCTCCCTTGCAACATATCACCCCCCTCTTCCACATATCGGTCCCGCTCTCAACGGCGCACCGCTGATCCTACCCTCCTTTACAGATGTCTGACACTCCAATGGAAGCCTCTTCTGCTCTGCCACAAATGATAACAACATCCACCCGCCTCATTGATGAGCGACTCGACTCCACCAACCTCTCATTCTGGAGGAAGACCGTCTTGATGTATCTAATAGGAATGGACCTTTATTCTCACCTCGAGGATCCTCCACCAGTATCTAATGATCCCAAAACCCGTCTTTGGAAGCTTGCTGATAGCAAGATCTTTTCCTTTCTAGTAAATTACATGGATCGCTCTGTCAATGACGTCACTCGGACTGCAAATATGGTCAAGGAACGCTGGGATTCCTTGAATCTCATGTATTCAGAGACCAATAATTTGGATTGGGTCTCTGATATTCTTAATCTCATGTCGCTTATTTGATAGTAGGACCGTTCCTTCCAGGTGTACTTCATGGAATTGAAAGCTCTCCAGGATGAATTGCTTGAGTTTTGGCCCATTCTACAGACACCGAAGGAAGCTACGACCCAATGGGACCAACTATGCATCTTTAGTCTTCTCAATGGCCTCACTCCTGAGCATATGACGATGGCTACTGAGATGCTCACCAGCCCATCTATGTTGGAGATCCCACAGTTGTATCATTTCCTAGTCAAGGACCATCGAGCTCTTCCCCTGCCCGCACCCATCATCGATCATTATTCCCTCTTTGGTTGTGTTAGTGAATTCTCCTCAAGAACTTGTAGACGTGGCCAAGGGGAGGGCCATCCTCGTCCCCTTTTTTAGTACTGTGGAAAGCTCAGACAACTGATCGACCGTTGTTGGATTCTTCATGGATTCTCATCTCAACAAACACGACAGGGTCAGACAACGACCCAGGATGCGTCCTCGTCAGCCTCCACTCTTCCTCCATCTCTGGAAATTTCCACGATGGACCTCTAAATGCTTTACGATCCTCGTACCCCCTCTATACCGGGTCCGTCTTTGGCTTCTCTTTCCCATTCTGGTGGCTCTGCTACCTTCATCGGTCGTGGATCCCCTACCCGGATGATAGACTCAGGTGCTTCTGACCACCTCACCGGTTATGCTGGTATGTTGTCATCCCACTGCCCTTATACTAGATCCTCATCCATCACCATAGATGAAGGCTCCACTATCCCCATTGCGGGCTTCAATGCATGCTCCCTGACTTCATCTATTCACCATCCCTCTGTGGCACATGTGTCTCACAGTCCTTTTAACCTTATACCCATTAGTAAGCTCACAAAGGATTTCAACTGTGCTGCAATATTTACATCCTCTGTTGTTGTCTTTCAGGAGCAGACATTGAACTGAGAACTTAGTAGAGCCCAGCTTTAGGACATGGTCTACATGTTCAATGGACCATCATCCGTCACCTACAAATTTTTCTCTGCCCGTGCCTTGGACCTTCATTCTCTGTTGGGGCATCAACCTGCCTCCACCATTCATCGATTATTGCCAAATTTTAGTTTACATGTGTCTTTTCAGTGTGAGTATTGTAAATTTTCAAAACATAATCACACTTCATACATTCCTCGAGTGGATACACGGTCCTTAAAAACTTTTGACCTGGTTCATTCAGACGTTTGGGGTCCCTGTACCATATCGAGTCATTTAGGATATAAATATTATATATCCTTCATTGATGATTTTTCACTAATGTCTTGGTTGTACCTACTTTAAGAATGTTATGAAGTGTTTTCTACTTTATATACTTTTTACACTGAGATTCATACACAGTTTTTCATCTCTGTAAAATGTATACACTCATACAATGGGCACGAGTATCTATCCGCTCCCTTTCAGTAGTTCCTTCAGGTGAAAGAAATCATTTATCAGACCTACTGTCTTGATACTCCCCAGTAGAATGGATTGGTTGAGTAGAAATACCGACATATTATGGAGGCTGCTCATTCCCTCCTCTTCCACCGACAGGTGCCTTTGCTATTTTGGGGAGATGTGATCCTTATCGCTACTTACCTTCTCAACCGTCTTTCTTCATTTATCCTTCAGGGGGAGACTCCTTTTCAGACTCTGTTATCCTCTCTCATTCATCACCCACTTCCACATCGGGTGTTTGGATGAATCTGTTATGTGCGTGACACTCGACCCGACCTCTTGAAAATCTCTCCCAAACCCCTCTGTTGAATCTTCCTCGGCTATCCATGCACTCAGCGCAGATATCGCTGCTTCTCACTACACTTAGGAAGGTATGTCATCTCTGCTAACATATCGTTTGTTCAGTGATCTCCATTCTCCCTTCCCTCTCCCATCCTGACACTGCCATTGATGATTGTCTTTCTCTCATCATCCATCCTCCTTTGGTGTCTCCCCCTACGGATCCCCATTTTGGTACGGTCTACTCATGTTGCCCATTGACTGTATCCACCCATCCCGGCCGACGACACCATCATTCACGCTTTGTCTAAGGCTCCTGCCTCGACACCAGATGACTTTCCCATTGCACTCTGAAAAGGTACTAGCTCTTTCCAGAGTAATCCTCTATTTACATCTTCATACATGGGTCTGTCATCACTGAAGACAGTATTTATTCCCTGCACAGTCAGCGATGAAAAATCTCACCCGGGGTGGCTTCAAGCGATGAGGGATGAACTGCAGGCTCTGGAAGACAACCATACTTGGGATCTCATCCCCTTCCGGCAGGAAAATAGGCAATTGGCAGCAAATGAATTTTTACAGTCCGCCTTAATGCTGATGGCACTCTCTATCGCCTCAAATCCCACCTTGTGGCAAAGGGATTTGATCAAACATATGGTATTGACTATTTTGATACCTTATCTCCAATTTACAATATGGAATCCATTCGATTATCTATCTCTCTGGCTTTTAATCATCATTGGAACCTTCATCAAATGGATATCAAGAATGTCTTCCTCCATGGACTTCTTGAGAAATAGGTCTATCTGCAGCAACCCCCATTTTTTGTGCCTCTGATGCCGAATTCCAAGTCTGTCAACTTTTCCGCTCTCTATATGGTCTCAAGCAGTCTTCTCGTGCTTGGTTTGGATGATTCAGCACCGTCGTTACCGAATTTGGGCTCTCTTGTTGTATTAAGGACCACACAATGTTCTACATGACGACATCCACCAACTGCATCATGTTGGTTGTTTATGCCGATGATATCATCATCACTGGGAGTGACTCTACTGGAATCACCAACCTCAAGGGGAATCATCATCATCACTTCCACACCAAAGATCTCAGCCCTCTCACATACTTCATTGGTATTGAGGTCTCCCGTTCTCCAGACACCACCTTCCTCTACTAACCGAGATATGAGTTGGACATTCTGCAGGATGCTGGACTGACACTGGACACCGCCATTGACACTCCTCTTGAGCATGGGGAACAGTCTCCCTATGACTCCTCAGAACCGTATTCTCACCCACAGAGGTACCGTTGACTGGTTTTCAAAATCAATTATCTCACCATGACTCGTCTGGTCATTGCATGTGCTGGTGGCAATGTGAGTCAATTCATGGAGCATCTGACCACCATTAAGGGGGATGTTGTCCTCTGTAACACCAAATACGTCAAGAGGGACCCTTCCTGTGGTCTTCTCTAATCCCACCACGCTCATCGGAATATTGATGTCTTCTGTGATGCTGACTATGCTAGTTTTCCTGCTACTCAGAAGTCTACTTCTGGGTTTTCCATTTTCTTGGCAGGCAACCTCATCTCTTAGTGAAAAAAGAAATAGATTGTCGTCTCTATATCCAATGCAGAGTCTGAGTACCGTGTCATGGCCACCAACACTACATAGATCTTATGGATTCGTCACCTTCTCTAGGATTTTGTCTTTCCTCAGTAAACATCTTCTCATATCTGGTGTGACAATCAGACAACCACCAAGATTGCTTCAAATCCCATCTTCCATGAATGCACGAATCATATTGAGGTGGACTGGCACTTTCTTCACCATCATCTCGAGCACAACCATGTCATCTTTAGCCACATACCGATGACAGATCAGCTTGCCGACATCTTCACCAAAGGCCTACCAGGGGCTCGCCTAGCCTCACTCAGTTCCAAGCTGGGAATCCACAACATTTGCAACCCATCTTGAGGGGGAGTATTAAACCCTGCTTTTTATTATTCTGGGTATTTTCGAGTCCCACATCAGAATACTCAATCATGTATTCCTTTTTCTCAATCTATAAAAGAAGGCATCTGCCTCACCTTGAGGTAAGGAGAATTCCTCCACTACAATTCAGATTTATGTTTTCCAAATATCTGACTGGTAGATCACCCACCATAGAATTTTTTTCCCAACTACCATTAGTGTAAGGAAAAAGGGACTTCTTTTGATATTGAATGTTATCCCAAATATGAAAACCTTAATAAGGGGGTGAATTAAATTTTAAACAAACAATTTTTCCACTCAAGACAATAAGTAGTTCCAAAAGATATAAGTTCTGAACTATCAGAGTACGACATTAATAAATGTAGCAGAAATTAAACAACTTTGAAGTTATGAACTATTCAAGGTAAAAAAACCAAATGGAATGAGAAAAAAAATAGAATGAAATAATACAATTGAGTTCTAGATGACAATCCATAAACACCTTCAAGAGAATCCTAATAAAGGATATAAACAGTTTGAGTCGAAACTGTTCACTTTTAATCCAAAGTGGCAGAAAGATCAGTGCCTAGATTCAAAGGAACTAAGTCCTGAAACTCCCAAAATTCCTCGATCTAAAAGGTTTAAGGATACAAGTCCTATATTGATTTAAAATATCATGTTGTAACACATTCTGAATGCATGAAGTGCATGAAAGTGGATTTAATTTCAGACCATCACTATGTGTCATATTTGTTGAAGGATATAATCACCTGGGGAATACGAGAATGTTGAGTCAGATGATGGGGTCTTAGATGAAGATAATGAAATATAAATAGAGTTGGAAACAAATGCCTCATGTTGAATTAATGTTCACAATTATTATTTGTTAAACCATATTTTTATTATTCTAGGTATTTCCATGTCCCATGTCGGAATACTCCTATATGTATTCTGTATCCTCAATCAATAAATGTAGGCCTCCACCTCACCTTGAGGTAAGGGGGTTTTCCCATTCTACATTGTATCAGAGGGAACCTAATCCTGATTCCTCCCTCCAATTTTTTCTTCCAGTCTGGGGTTTTCCTATTAATTTCTCCCCCATGGGGGGCAGTGGCCTCCATAGCCTGCGAGCCGTGGGTATTTCCTGTCCGCCCCCTTTAGCGATCCTAGATCCTTCCTGAGCGGATCCATCCCACTGAAGCCCCTCCCTCCTTGGCTTGTCCTCCTCCCGTCGTCTCCTCCTGCATCCCTATATCCCACCCGAGAAGAGCCCTCCTGCTGACCCCATCTTTGTTGCGGCATCTCCCAGCCCCCGCATCCAACATGGGTTCCCAGCCGACCTCTACGACACGTACCGTATCCCTCCTCCGTTGTATGCTGCAACTCATGGCTCCCGACTGCACCCCTCCCTCGCGACTTTTACTGCGACATCCCTCTCCCCACCACCGTCTCTCCTGCGGACTCCCGGTGACAACCGGCTCCACCTCCTCAGCGGCTCCTGCATTCCCCGACGATCCATCCGGCTCCCGCAACTATCGGCACATGCTCCTGCTTCTCCATGCAAGTAGACCAGACAACTCTCGCCTCTCACGATATGCATGAACTGCCCTCCCGTTCAAGCGGTTTCCAACACTACCTCCCTCTTGATATCGTCTCCTGCTTCCGCTTCCAGAACACCCTTCCAGTAGACTCTTGGTTCGGCCCAGCACCTGCCCTATCAGCTCTGTCTGCAGATCTTACGTCGGCAAGTGCACCTCCTTCTCCAGTGAAGGATTCTATCTGCCACAGGATCCTCCATATCAGGACAATCTAGTCCCCCCTCCTGACTGTCAGACAGCTCCCGTCAGTCGTGGCTGCTCCTCTGCCAGGAATCCCTTCCTCCCATCGTCGGCACCTCCTGTGGACTCCCAGCCTCCTATTAACAGCATCTCTTGACGACTCTCGACAACCGCCTCCCTGTCCGTCGGCACACACTCACACTTCCTCCACCGTGGTGAAGCACTTCGACCTCCTAGGATCTGGGCCCTTTGGCGCCGCCAGACCCCACAACAATTCTGCGGAATCCCTACCTCCCGTCATCGGCCCTACAAGTGAGGTTTTTCTAGTGCTAGTGTGGATTTACTGATATCTCATCGACCGACCCCACTAGTGTAGGATTCAGGGTGCTCCGTCATCCAGCCTGGTCTCTGTGGTTCCTCTGTGGCGCCCGCAACATCTTCATCCACCCATCATCCTGCGGGGGAGCTGTGATCGTGAGGGGGAGCAGAAGACTTGAAGCTTTATCTTTTATACTTCTTTGTCTTGTTTTGTCGTCAAGCTGGGTATGTCCATCTTGAGTGTAAGTGTTTGCAACATGTCTTGTATGCTTTTTATTGTCATTGCTTTGGTATCTTTTCTTTATGTGTCTATGCTAGGTACACCTAGCTTGAGGGGGAGTGTTGTAGTCTGTATCCCACATCGGACTTATGGTCTGATGTGCTCTTTACTATTCATTATAAAAGAAACTCAAAGCCTCCTTCAGAGAGAACCGTAGGAGTTCGGGTAAAAAAAATAGATGTGAGGCAGGGTTCGGGTTTATCAAACCTCCTTCGATAGCATGCAGAATGATAAAATGAGAGAGACCTGAACCCCCATGGTGTTCTCTCTAAAGGAGCCCTTGGGGTTATTTGATAATGAATAATAAACTCCACATCATACCTCAGGTCTGATGTGGGATACAGAATCCAACAAAATTTATAATAATTATTGTAGATGGTGTAGCGTTCCATACATGGAGATTAAATGGAACATTTTAATCCCTTTCTATGACTAGCATTTTAAATTTTGACTGAACTAATTATATATACATGTATATGCAATAAAAAAATATAGCAATCATTATGCCTTGACTTGTGGGAATTCTATGTTATTAGAAAAATTTTCTCCAGCTAATTCTATCCCATGTACACATAAGTAGTGCCGTTTGCAGGCTGAGTTTACATCCATGCAAATGAAAACATGCACCTACTTAATCTTTCCAAATTAAAAAATAATAACGCAATTTAAGATGCTTCTCATAAATTCACATAAACCATAGCCTAATCCCACTATTATAATTATAGATGGAGAATTACTTTTACCTCAATGTGAGGCATATATATTCTTTTATATATGAGTAAAAATAATTATAAGGCGGGATATTTTGATGTAGGACTCAGAAATACCCATTATACTAAAATGGGGTCCAACACTCCTTCTCAAGGTAGACATTTTCTTCTTGGATTGAGAGTCCCACAAAAAGAAAAAGACGACATCGAACAAGGCCATACATACTCCCCCTCAAGTTGGGCTGTAGAGACTGTGAATTCTCGGCTTGGTAGTGAGAGAGTCCAAGCAATCTCTTGGGAGGCATTTTGTGAAGATGTCGGGAAATTGATCCTCTGTGAGAATATGGCCAAAACTGACATGGTTCTGCACCTGATAGTGGCGAAGAAAGTGGTAGTCCACCTCGATATGCTTCATTTGTTCATGGAAGATGGGATTCGATTCAAATGAGGACTCCAATGTGGATGTGGTCTCAAATAAAGAGCAGTTTTCACCTGATGCTATTGCAAACATAGACATGCTTGGAGGTGAAGTTATACCTAATGAGCTAATTGGGGATGGTGATCCAAAGCAGTACATGCTTGGTCATGATCAAGGATGTCAAATCATGGGATCAGATCAAGACTTGGTTGACGACCGATCCATTGAGTCCCATCGTGAGAAGGATGACTCATCGGGCATGGATAATTAAAATACATCATCAAAAAAATACTATGCAATGGAGAAGAGGCAAACATCCAATGGTTCGGGGTGGCTCCCAAGGTAGAGGTGCCATACATAAGAAAAAGTGAAGCCTGTTGGACGGTTCATGGGAACTAGGATACTTGATGACAGATACACATTTCCTTGATGGTACCTTTTTATTAGGTGTATTTTGGTGGGTGGGTGTGTGTCTATTTTTGGATCTTGCAACCCATTATTCTTGTATTTTACTTTAATTGAATAAAATATGGGAGTGTGGGTTGGGTCACCAACTCACACTATCACCTCTTTGGTGTATATAAATATATTTATATTTATATACAAATATGTATAAATTTAGTTATAAGTAGAATTATAAATATATATACATATATATCTACTTATTTAAATAATTACAAAATTATAGTCAATATATTTAAATAATATATATTTATTATATTTATAAATATATATACTTATTTATTAATAAATTTATATAATTACATATATAATTATATATAAACATGGATAGTTTATCACTCTACAATGGAGAGCTATGCACTTCGGGTGATTACCTAGGAGAACACAATCTGGGGTAGACTGTCTCAAATGGAGAAATCACTGGCCAAATCTTGGATGCAGAAATAGTTGGGCACTTTGAGATGTTTTCAGTATGTGGTGACAAACATCCTGGTGGGAAATCTGATGGTGTGAATCTTCTTAAAGATTCAGATGAGATTCTCCCTCGTTCTGACTGGGAGTTTTCTCCGATTAAGGAGGATCTCATCTCAGATTAACATCATGATCTCAGATGGAGGACCTCAACCATTGGGGATTTAAAAAAATAGTATGGATGTTGCCAACGGTAGACCACAGATCGATTTCAGGAGGCTCCTCCAACTGGTAGGGGCATCGATCAGGCCAGTGATGGAAAGTGGGGGTTGATTGGCGAACGAGGGTGGCGATTTGAGCAGGCTGGCGAGCGAGGTGTCAGCAACGACCTCGGTGTGTAGATAACGATGGTATGAGGAGAAAGCCAGGGTCGGCCTAGGGTGCTGGAGGGAAGAATCTTCAATACGCGATGTCGGACGACATCAGGATGTAGAGATTCCTCATGATGCATTGACCTTGGATAGTGAAATGGGTGCAGCTAGCGATTGTTGGCAGGCGACCTCTTCAGACGCAGTGGCTTCATCGAAGAGAAACTTCAGATCAATCCAGGAGGTAGTTGTGGGATCTCGACAATTATTTCTTTTTGAGCCCACCTCCATGGATGCTCACAGTCGGTGTGGATTCCGGTGACGATGTGGTGAACGGGTCGGGGGTGACCTCAGGAGGTGGTCTGATGACCTTAGGTTGCATGGTTGGTGATATTGGGATACAAGTTCTTTTCATATTTGGCAGATTTTCACAAGACAGGCTATATCTGACATTGAAGTACTGGAACACAGACGACACATGGGTGGCCATGATGAGGGAACAACGATGCACTTGGGGTGGAATTTGAAGGACCACAACATGATGATTTTTCAACTTTGGGTGTGCAAGGGTTTTCTTGCGAGGCAGGCTCACAATGGCTGCATTGGATCTCATAGTGGGGATTCAGCACATCTTCCTGGAAGGACTTCATAATGAGTCGTGTATTAATGGGTTCCTAGGGTCTCATTTCTATAGGCCACCTGCTCGCCATATTTTTTATTGGGGGAAATTGTTGTACCCATCATTGTTTCGGTGTACTTTAATTTTTTTAATAAAATTTGGAGACCGTGGTCTAAAACTCATGGTCTGCACCACTTTGGATATATATAATTACATAAATATATATAATTACACAAATATAAATAATTACATAAATATATATAATTATATAAATATATTTATAATTATATACAAATATTTATAAATACATATTGTTATAATTATAATTATAAATAAGTATATATATTTATAACTATAAAATTATAATAAATATATTTATTATATTTGTGATTAAATATATTTATATATTAATAAATATATAAATAATTATATAAATATATAACTATATAAATATGTATAATTATATAAATATATATAAATATATCTAATTATATAAATATATATAATTATATAATTATATATATTAATATATTTATATACAAATATTTATAAATATTATTATTTATAGTTAGAATTATAAATAAATATATTTATTTCAATAATTACTCAAATATAATAAATATATTTAAATAATATATATAATTATTATATTTACAATTATATATACTTCTATATTAATAAATACATATAATTATATAAATATATTTATAATTGTATACAAATATTTATAAATATATTTTTTATAATTTTAATTATATATATATATATATGTTTGTTTTTAAATAAGATTTACTCAGAATGGCATGAACCATGGATTAAATCCATGGTGCCAGAAAATTATTATAAAATAGAATGTTTAGAGCTGAGACAGAGAATAGAGAAATGAAAAAATAATGGCACCAGTAATGCCACCAACAATAAAAAATATGACAACAATCACTTTCTTTTGTGTACGTCGAATCTTGTCCGAGAGCCACCATGACCTCTCAGGTGTCTACCTCTCTTCCACTATTTAGGGGCTCGCCAATTGTTATCAGGATCATCCATACTCGATGATTCATCGACCTAATCATGGGGCTCAAAGAATCTAGTAGAGTTATTCTTTATTGAAGAGTCATCCATATCCAGTGAATTGTCCCCAATTTGTTCATCATCTCGAGGGTTTCCAAATTCCTCACAAAATACATCCCTACTGTGAGGCCTATTGAGAATATCAAGCAGGGTGATTTTATCAATATACCCAGAGTCCTACGGTGAATTGACACCCTCTTTAGGTGCCGCCTTACCTTTCAGTGAACAACCAATAGGAACACCCGCTGCACCTTCAATGACATCTTGCAGAATTGGTGCAGAGAGTGTTGGGAAAACAACATTCAGAGAATGTTCATAAATACGCCATGATATGTCAACCCCATTCATCACCATCACAGGTGGTTCACTCTGATTCTGTTCAATTAGGTGAACTTCTTGTCCATATATAGGAGTGGGTGTTCTGGATTTTCTAAGAGAAACCATCTGTAATCCCTCATCGTCCATCAACTTCTCTTTCCCTTTCCTTTTTTCGGTTATAGGTTTCTACTGTTGATCACAATCAATCAAATTTTGAACAGAAGACCAAATTCTGGATTTTTCATATGTGGTTTTGACATTCCTCTTACACATATCCTCTTTAAAGGAGAGGTTGGCCTTTACTACCTACACATCCTGTTGATTTCGAGACACTACACCACTAGGATGACGGAAAGCATGCTCAGCTGGCATCGCAGGAGAGTCCTCCAGCCGAGGAGCCTGTGTCTCTAATATACGTGAGACATTGTTCACAACTCCTTGTTCATTAGTCGCATCTCCCTGCACAGGTTTCACAAGTTCCTTTTAGTCCGTGTTGCGGGGAGTGCCCCTACGCGAGAATCAGTCCGCACGAAATAGTCCGGATCTATTGTGTGTTTTGATTCGTTAAAATATGAAACGCGAAAACCATGTTTATTACCAGTTTAAAACATGTAAACTAATAAACAAATAATGCTCAACCTGAAATTCCAATACTTCAAATGAATATATTTAAATGAATTCAACAGTAGTGGACAACACACTGGCAATGGCAGTTACATCAATAAACAATGCACTTAATTCTCATTAAAATAGAATACATAATCTGTACGTGATGATTCATCCAAAATAGAATCAAACAACAATGAGAAATTAAGGCAGCAACAACAATGAAAAAACCGAGCCAAAACAAGGCTCAAAACAGCTTCAATTAAACCATTTAAATTCAAGACATCCTTGAACAAATACAAGAAGCAAGTGTTCAGCGGTATACAGGTCGAATAAAATACGGAAATAGAAAGCAGTAAAAGGGACACGTAGATTTTTGTGCTTCAGTCATAGGCCTACGTGCACGGGGCAGGATCATCCCAGGTTTTCCACTATGCAAAAACAAAGGAGTAAAAGGATACAAAACCGAACAAACATCAATACAATGAACAACAAGATGAACATGCAAACCGAGACACAACATATACTATTATAGAACAAGAACCAAGCATGAGACCCAAAAAAAATAATGACAAAGGAAAAAATAAATTGAGTGGACCGAGAACCCATTAACCAGGCTTGGTCAAACCTTTGTCAAAGAAGAGGGCCAATTCAAGGCACTGAAGTTGTCGGTATTGAATCTTATGTCTCAATGTCCACAAGATTGTGGGTGCTGTATAGGTTCCTCATCACTGTTCAAGAACGCAGACCAAGAACCAGTGTAAGGGGTCGCAACCACACCAACATCCTCCTCCACCTCCAGCGAACAAAGATCCCATCGCTGGGCCTCTGACGCATGTACCAGTAAATGGTTGCAACTCCAGCAGCTTCCAACGAACTCCAAGAACCAAATTCTTCAACCGAAAGGTTCAAGAATGAGACCTACCAGCACCCGACAATGATGTGGGCTTCCACGGAAAAAACTACCCCCTCAGTGAACAAGAAAAGAATTGTCGGAGTGGCACTCCTCTCTGATTTTCTGATATGCCTCGGCCGAACCAGAAGAGCTCCCCCCCCCTTCGTGGGATTTATACTCTCCATCACCTTCGCCCTTGCACCTAGGAAAAAGTCGCTACGCACACTCTTTCATAGCATAAAAGGGACAATCGATCTGGGAGAAGTCAACGTTGCTCACCCTCTTCATGAGGCCGAACTCTCTCCCTCTCGGTCAAGATGAAATTCCCTCACTGGTGAGGCGGTGCTCTCGAATCCCCCAAAATGCGCTGCAAACCCTGATGGAGGAAAATAAGGCGTGCAAAGAAAAAGGGGACAACTGAATGGGAGGACATGTGGATTGTGGAGATGGAATGGGCGGTGCGCCCCTTGCCAGCTACGTAACAGCTCGTAAAACAAACTCTTAACAGAAAAATTATATTAAATAAAAATCCATTTAATTAACAAAAAAAATGAATTAAAAATTCACAAATCTCCACCTTGGAAATTAAATTCATGAACAATTTTAATATGCCACAACAACATACTCTCCACCTTGGAAATTAAAACCTAAACCACATGATGATTCTGCACCACCTAACATCACCAACTTGGGAAAATCCTAAACAGGAAACTACCTACAGGGTATGACCGAAATAACCCCCCAACCATATATCAACTGTGATACATGTCGTCCAAAGTTGAATGATATTTAAACAATTCTAAACAACTACATGATAAAAGTTCATACCTGCACTTACCTGAGTCACACTCTGAGATCATGCCAATGAGGAAATCACGGACCGGAAAATCACATCCCAATAGGTCCCGAACAAGCTCACCTGTGACTGCAGAACACAAATAAATAGAGCAGTACGATCCTCACACAAAACATGGCAAACCAAAACTTAGATAAAATCACATAGAATTGCAACTTAGAAATAGAATAGTGTAATCATGCAAAGAGGAGCATAAAGAGACAGAAACAGAGAGAAAACATGCATAGTAAGTAAAACATCCCAAAAGAGTCTCCACATGAACCCACAAAAACATATCAGGACCAAAGGACCATGAACCGTTGACTTTAAAACCGAGACATGCCACCTGGAGTTTCGACGCAAGGCCCCATAAGATCCTCAACTGAATGGATTTAGAATCTCCCCCACATGAGATGACTGCCTAAACAAAAGCCAAAAGGAGACTTCCTCACATAAAGGGGAAACTGCAAGGACACATGCAAGCAGTCCCAACCTTTTAAGACAGCTCTAAGAAGTGAGAACAAAAGGTTGGGAGCTAGCTAGAAACTAGGGGAATACAAGACACTAAAGGGCCACACATCGTTGTCTAGACTTACTAACGACCCATGGTTCCCAGGAATCCAAACAAAGCAGCTAAACAGGGTTGAACAGTAAACAAAGAGGCTTGGTGGACAACCAAGCAACACTGAACCCACAAGCTACCCAAACCTAAATACCGAACTCGCAACGGGACCATACCCGGAGCAAACAGTCCTAACGGATGCAGAGGAACACAACGGAGCTAACATAAGATCATCTCTTAGGCAAAAGGCAGACACTAGAGACACATGATCCGGCCAAGACCTTACTGCTAACAAGCTCTCAAACATAGGCAAACCTCACAAAGTATGCATTCCTACCTCAAAAATATAGACACATATAGGTAGAAACTACCAAGAGGCATCTTTTGAGGCTCAGACAGGTAAAGGAAAATGGAACGAAAACAACGAGGAATCAAAATACCAGCAGTAGAATGACATTACAACCCAAGAGAGCTAACGAACTATCTGAACAAGACAATCAAAGCATGCTGCAACAGGTAAAAGCTACTAAAAAATCATTTGAAAGCAATGAGAAAATGGTTTCAAATTTTAACAAAGCAAAACATAAACCCAATTAGGATTTGATATCACTTTGTTTCGGGGAGCACCCCTGCACGAGAAGAAGTCCCCACAAAATATCCCGGATCTATTGGGTGTTTTGATTTGTTAAAATCCAAAACACAAAAATGATGTTTATTACCAGTTTAAAACATACAAACTGATAAACAAATAACGATCGACGTGCAATTCAAATACATCAAATGAATATATTTAAATGAATTCAACAGTATTGGACAACACACTAGCAATGAAAGTTACATCAATAAAAAATGCACTTAATTCCCATTAAAATAGAATACATAATCTGTACATGATGATTCATCCAAAATAGAATAAAAAAATAATGAGAAATTAAGGCAGCAACAACAATGAAAAAAACGAGACAAAACAAGGCTCAAAATAGCTAAAATTAAACCATTTAAATTCAAGACATCCTTGAACAAATACTAGAAGCAAGTGTTTAGCGGTATACAGGTCGAATAAAATGCGGAAACAGAAAGCAGTAAAAGGGACACATAGATTTACGTACTTCGGCCATAGGCCTACGTGCACAGGGCAGGATCATCACGAGTTTTCCACTATGAAAAAACAAAGGAGTTCAAGGAGAAAAAACCAGACAAACATCATTACAATGAACAACAAGATGGACAGGAAAAATGACACAACACATACTATTATAGAACAGGAACCAAGCATGAGACCCAAAAAAATAATGACAAAGGAAAAAATAAATTGAGTGGACCGAGAACCCCTTACCCAGGCTCAGTCAAACCTTTGTCAAAGAAGAGGGCCAATTCAAGGCGCTGAAGTTGTCTATATTGAATCTTAAGTCTCAATGTCCACAAGATTATGGGTGTTGTCCAGGTTCCTCATCACTGTCCAAGAACGCAGACCACGAACCAACGTAAGGGGTCACAGCCCCACCAACGTCCTCCTCCACCTCCAGTGAACAAAGATCCCATCGCTGGGCCTCTCATGCATGTACCAGTAAATGGTTGCAACTCCAGCGGCTTCCGACGAACTCCAAGAACCAAATTCTTCAACCACAAGGTTCAAGAATGAGACCTACTAGCACCAGACAATGATGTGGGCTTCCATGGAAAAAACTACTCCCTCAGTGAACAAGAAAAGAATTGTCGTAGTGGGACTCCTCTCTGATTTTATGATCTGCCTCGGCCGAACCAAAAGTGCTCCTCCCCCTCACGGCATTGATGCTCTCCATCACCTTAGCCCTTGAACCTGGAACAAAGTCACTACGCACACTCTTTCACAGCATAGAAGGGACAATCGACCAGGGAGAAGTTGACGCTACTCTCCCTCTTCATGAGGCCGAACTCTCTCCCTCTTAGTCATGCTAAAATTCCCTCGTCGGTGAGGCGGTGCTCTCGAATCCCCCAAAAGGCGCTGCAAACCCTGATGGAGGAAAACAAGGCGTGCAAAGCAAAAGGGGACAACTGATTTAGAGGACATGTGGATAGTGGAGATGGAATGGGCGGTGTGCCCCTTTCCAGCTGCATAACAGCTCGTAAAACAAACTCTTAACGGAAAAAACATATTAAATAAAAATGCATTTAATTAACAAAAAAAATGAATTACAAATTCACAGTCCGTTTCGAGATGACCTTTAGCATTGTATTTACAACAGACAACCAGATGACATAACTCAATTGAACGCCCAATATAGTTGCAAGGCACACAATACAGAGGTCGTTGTTCATACTCAATTCTCAAATAAATATATTCATTAGGGATATAAAGAGTTACCTTATCTACAAGGGTTCCAGTAAGGTCTACATCCACTAAAATTTGTGCAAAATGGACAATCCTCACTTGATCCTTCTCCCGATCCAATATGATTAGAACTATAAGTGAAATTGCGATGTCGTGTAGGATCCTTGGATTCCATAAAATCCAGCTAAGCTCATAAATCCTCACCTAGACCTATGCAAACACATTCTTGTCACTTGAAAGGTCAAAATCCTAACTCCAGTCATGGAAACAAAGGGTTCCTAGTTTTAAATAAAAAGATCTGAAACCCAAAGCACTCTACTTGGGAAAGAGACAATGGAAAACTCCATGACCGGTTGATACACATTTCCGATTAGATATGTATGTGTACATATGTATGTTTGTAATTCACATAAATGTTACAAACTCACTTTTTGATATTTTTTGTAATTTATTTAATTTTATCTATTCATTTATTATTATATATTCGTTAGTAATGTTAAAATTTTATTGAATCATTTTTTACCATTTATTTATAGATATATTAATTTACTATAAATTTAACATTTTAAATATGTTTGTAATTTATATGACTATTATTTATTTGTTTTTATTTATTAAGTTTTATCATTTAAAATATGTTTGAAATTTATATAATTTATCTATTTGAATAATTTCTCTAACAATTTTGTAAATTAATTATTTAATTATAAAATTATTAGAATAATAAATTTTTTGAAAAAAGAATTTCTGAAATTATAAATAAATAACTATATATTTAAATAATTATAAAATTATAATAAATATATTTATTATATTTATAATTATATATATATAATTATATATAAATAGTTTTTAAATATATTTATTTATAATTATAATTATAATTAAAGAAATACATATTTAGATAATTATAAAATTATAATATATATATGTAAATAATAATAATATATTTATAAATATATATAAATAATTTTTAAATATATTTATTTATAATTATAATTATAAATTAATATATTTTTATTTAATTAATTTTGAAATTATAATAAATATATTTAATGAATAAATATAGTTATTATATTTATGATTATATATATTTATATTCTAAAATAAATATATATACTTATATAAATATATATAATTATATTAATATATTTATAATTACATAGAAACATTTTTAAATATATTGTTTCACAATTATAATTAGAAAGAAATAAATATATGCTTCAATAATTATAAAATTACAATAAATATATTTAAATAATACATACATTTATCATAAATATATAAATATTTATTTTTATATTAATAAATATATATATAATTATATCTGCATATACAAAAAATATATTTATAATTATATACTAATATTTAGAAATATTTTTATTTATAATTATCCCTATATATATATATTAAAATAATTAAAAAATTATATAAAATATATTTAAATAATAAATATATTTATTATATTTATAATTTTATAAATATATATAATAATATATATATATATATATTTATATAAATATATTTATAAATATATATAAATATTTATAAATATATCGAAATATTTTTAAATTTATTTATTTGTAATTATAATTATAAATAAATAAATATTTTATTAAAAATAAATCTTTATCAGTGCTGATAAAACTACTCTTTATCAGTGCTAGACTTTTAGCGGTCATAAAGAATCCTTTTTTCAACCCTCAAAAAGCACCGATAAAGCGTAGTTTTATCTGCGCTTACTATTTTAGCATTCATAAAAATACACTTAATCAACGTTTTTTTAAAGTACTAATAAAATCCTTACATGATATTATAAAAAGATTCCTAACTGTGTCTTCTCTCACACACCTTCCAGATCTCGTGAAACCAGACTACTGTCGATGCTCTCACTAAACCCTACTATCTCCGCTACACGACTTTTTTGATGAATCGGTCATGTCCAAATCTAAGGTATTTCTAATTTATTTTTTCAGCGCCTCCGATCTCACTTAGTTCTTCAATTATTGCACCTCATCTTCACGACTTGATTGGGTCCTTCTTTTTTATTTTTTGAAAGAGACTTCATGATTCGCCTCAGGCTCAGTTGATCCACTTCTTGTTTGACCCAACCATCCCTGTCATGCATAAAAAATTATTCTTCACGCTAGATTCATATACGGAAACTCATTTTCACATAAAGCATGGTTCATACTTTTTTTTCACATGATATGCAGTGTATGAGAATATCATTGTACATGCAAAAATAGAGTGAGTTCTTCCTATGTTCTTGCAATCAGTCTTGAACTGTAGATCACCATTAGTAGTCTATAAAAAACACTGTAAATGGGAATCTCGGGGGGTATTTATAATTGAGATTATAACACACTATTACCTCTTCAATTGTGGTGATCTTTTTGATCCAATGACTTACTCTATCAGTCATAGATGGATGTATGATCTTCTTCGACTTAGAGAATAGCCCATCTATTCCATTTATGCCGCTTACTAAAAAATATCGATTTGTGATCATAAATGAAACATTCTATTGGTAGATTAAATTGGATTTACTATCACATAATTAAAAATAATAATAATTTTAGTGAAGTGAATTTTTTTTATCTTAAAAAATATGTTGATATAAAACATTAAAATGAGAAAAATAATCAATATATCCAAATATATGGATTTTTTTATACATGTATATATTTCTTAACAATGAATTTTATAAGTTTTGTTTAAATTTTCAATTATATATTCTTGAAATATATTATTTAAAATATTTCTAATATTCTAAAAAATGTTATTATTGGATACTTATATTAATGAATTGAATAGATTTTCATCATATTAAATTTATGAAAAAAATATAATAAATTTTAACTAAAATAAAATACCAGTAAGTGTTATATAATATGTTTTTTAATGTAACACATAAATAAATTATGGAATCCTTTTGAAACATTTTATGTTTTATTCAAAAATATATTCTGATTTATCAATAAATGTATTTATATATTTCTAAACTATATATAATGAATATTATTATTCAATTATATGTAAAATGATTGGAAGAAAATTTTAGTAATATAAAATTAAATTATTTGTTAATTGTTTTACTGAAAAACATAATTGATAAGGAAATATCTTACTAAATTTTAAAAAAACATTATTATTGATTCTTAAATTCATGTTAATATTTATTAATATATGAAAATAATTAATAAACTAAAATTCAATTAGATCCTCTATGACATTTTCTCTAAAATATCAATCATATTTCACCATCAATTATTTTGAGAACTGACATAAAAAATCACATATAACATCTGTTATTTTTATAACTGATGCTATTGGTGAGTTTCAATGATGTTTTTAAAAAGAACCAATTTCAAATGTTATATATATATTTTAAAATATTTCAATACACATAACTCCCTTGTAATGAAAAACTAGATGAAATAACTAAAAAATTATAGAAACCAAATGAAGACCATAAAAAAATTCAATGTTGTGGTTTCTTCTCCTTGAAAGTTATGGTTTTATAATAGACTAACTGGGGTCAACCAAACCAGTCACCCAAGTAAACCCATTACGGGGTGGGGTAAAACAAACAAAATTAAATAATTCTCATATATAAGGATTACAAGGCATACAATCAGAGTTCAAAGTAAAAACAAGGAAGATAAAACTGAGCCAAACAGGAAAAAACCAGAAAGTACGGAAAAACTAGACAAAACTAGTCTCCATGTGACCAAACATCAGCTCCAAACCAAAACAACAATATAAAGAGGAGCTTGCAAGATACTGAATGCTCTTCCCTTTACCTATATCCTTCAAAACAAGGTCTATAGCTTCCCACAGGTAGAAGTAGGGTGTGAGAAATAGAGCCCAGTATGATACAACCAAATATTATTTTAAAAGTTCTAATAACATGAAATCACATTTCCATGATTTAAAAAAAAATTATAATAATTTTTATAAATAAAATATTTTTAAACCCTATTTCAAATAATCCATGAGTTTTACAAAATTTCATAACATGTTTACAAAGCCAGAAAAAAAGCAAGTAAAGATACCAAACATATATAAACATGTGATCCAACATCCATGAAATAAATTATCATGCATTAAACAAACAGAAACAATAGTGCACCTACTAGTTGGGATCTTGCCTATGGGACAATACGTACTAGATACTCAAAATCCTAACAAGGAAACATGTTGGATCTGGATAACTTCAAGGCCTACCATAGACCATCGATATACAAGAGGTTACCACCTAGTGGCGTCACACACACTAAGGATACAATTGCATCTTTCTCTATGCCCCAAAGGTCCCCATTGTGAAATATTTTTCAATTTATATTTTAAAAACCATGATAACATTTTTATAAAACCATTTGAAAGGAAAGCCAATATTTTTCAGGGTTTGAAAATACCATTTCCATTTAAAATCAAGGAAAATCATTTTTCAAATAAAAAACCTCTTTTCAAATGTAAACATGTTCCCTTTTTAATTTTAGAAAATGAAATTCCATTTCAAATCTCAAGTAATTAATAATAACAACAAGAAATTCAAGAAATTTGAACAATTGAACTGATCCACCTACCACAGGGACATAAAAACTTGACTATCTTTGAGAATAGGGACTGTAACCTAAGAGAAAGACCTTCACAAAGAAAGGAACACCATGAATCTAAAGATTACTGATAGAAAAACCTATCAAATAAAAAATATGCAGCCAAGACATAGACACAACATAATCCAACGAAGAACCAAGAGAAACACTTACCCAAATAAGATAAATCCAACCTAGACGATGATCAATCTCAAAATGAATCAATCCAGATGAAAGGAAGTCACCCAAAATTACCTAGGGTAGGATTTATAGTAGAGAGTAGAAGGTTACAAAAGATAATGAAGCCTCAAACACCAATATGACAACCTGAAAACCACAAATCGGGAAATTAAACAACCTGTAGTACCTTTACACATCATGAAACCATTTCATTTTTTGTTACACCAAACAACATGTCCCTTTTTTTAATTATTGGATTTTCACATTATACAATGTTTAACATTCTCACAATATTCAATCCAATTCACGACATCTATCCAAAGCGCATTACACGTTATTTAACTACCCAGTGAATGTCAAAAAGTCATAGGAAAAGTTTACATTGCCAAAAAATCATTGAATTCACCATTACAAGTATCCACCCAATTAAAAAATTGATAAAACTTTCCCAATGGAAAAAGGGAACCCAAAGAAAAGACTATGACATACCTATTATAAAGATAAAAAGGAGTTAAAACTCCCCACCATACAATATTTTTGTCCCCAAAATGATTTCATGATCCTTGAAATGAAAAATATGAGATCACTACTATCTCAACAACATCTCCCACTCCCACATCTCATGGAAATCCTGTCTACACTGACATAGTACCTAGACAAAGGGGTATCATTTTATAATGAAGTATCTTATCCCAGTGATCCATAATATGAACTATCTCCCTAACTCAGAAACATTAAAAATTTAATGTATATAAGTCAATCTATATGCTAAAATAAAATAGTAGGGAACCCTCCCTAGTCTCCCAACTATCTCAATGGGGCCCGAAAACCTAAATGCCAACTTACCCTACTTACCCAACTGATGATGTATCAAGTGAGGTGAAACATAGAAAAGACCATACCACCAACCTCAAACTCCAGTGGCCGACAATGATGGTCTTCATAATATTTACGAAGACATTGTGCCATGGTCAAATGCCTTTGGATCAACTGAAACACCTCTATCATCTCCTGAACAACACTTGGACCAACCAAGGACCACCCTACCACATTTTCCTAGCACAAGGGAGATCTACATGTATGACCATACAACTATTCAAAGGGCGCCACCATGATCGAAGATTGATAACATTTTTTATGGGAAAACTCAACCAAAGTAAAATTCATATCACAAAATCCATCGAAATCAAGAACACACAACCAGATAATGTCCTTAAGAAACTAGATACCCCTCTTTGTCTGCCCATCTATTTGTGGATGATAAGTCATTCTCAATTTCAACTAGGAAACCATTTATTTATGCATACATTTCCAGATTCAATATTTTAACCTCAATAACCAATATGAAACAACTATATAGGGAACCCCAAGAAGCTTCACAATCTCTTAGACATATAATTCCCCAAGTTGTTCCACTTTCATCATTTCCTTTATTGGTAAAGAATTCACTCAATCTATACTTTATGTTCCACTAATTTGGTAGGTGACATTCAATAGGATGTCATAGAAATTGGAGTCAATCCAGGGAGTAGGTCAATAATAAACGCAACCACTCTCTGTGGTGGTAAATAAGAAAATTCATTTACAAATACCTTAGGGTACACACACAAAAAATAACGTAGTTGACTTCCTATGCATGGGTCAACTACATCAAGAAACAGTTCTAACCACTGGAAAGAGATTTTACAAGCATAAGGGAAAACAGGAAATGCCCTTCCCGATCTAGTATCCCACCCACCCAGGAAAACACGAGTGACCTCATCAATAGATAAGAACTATACCCAAACAAATAATAGTCTATCTATGCCTTCACCCTGATCATCTAATCCATAGTGATAATTATGTAAAATATTTCAAGATCAAGCACTAATAATTCCCAAACCACATCAAAGTCACCAATCACCACCAAACGCTCAGGACACTTAAAACCTTGTCCGGGCCTCTTTCTCAAATGAGTTGAAAGATCCAACAAGAATGAAATTATCTCCAAACAGAAATCCAAAATGTAAACCAAATTTCACGATATTGAGGAATGATTATCACCTATATCAAACAAAGCAGTCACCATAGAAGATAAAATAAACATCGTACCTCTAACAGTAGATGACACTACTTTAGATTCCTCTAGAATACACTCTACCACATAAAGTCATCAGATGTAGCCACTTGGACATCCCATTTGTCCTGATAATGAGACCCACCACCCTTGGATGTATCAACCTTAACCTTAAATTCCTTGATGAAAGTGGATCTTGCCTTGCTTCTTTGGGGAATCTTATCATATAAATAATTGAGATGTCCAGATCATCTGTAAAGATGACAAGTCCAAGTAGCATATATGAAATGAGGCCTGATATGAACACACCTCCCACAATAGTAGAAAGTAACCTATTACTTCCATGAATATTCTCCTAAAACTAGTACTGTAGAAAACTGACCACTCATACTCTTCCTTTTCTAATCAGAAGAAGCAGCCTGGTGACCCGCTGCACCAACTAAAGCTCCAAACAAACCTATCCTCCCAACTATATATGCCCCAAACATATATACATTATCTACAACATATAAAAAGGTTATAAAGAAAAAAGAAAAATCATTGACCAAATATCATCCCTCACCCCACCTCAAACATATGATCCACCATGTTATCATTAGTGATAAGCTCTAGTGCCAGATGAACCAAATTAGCAAAGCATGTGGAATACTCTAGACCAATATGCCCCCATTTATCCAAGATAAAAAACTCTTGAGAATTTTCCACATGTAAAGTGTTAGGATAAAAATACTAATTAATGATCTTCTTGAAAGAAACCCATGTAATACCTGAGAGGACCAGTTTGGGATATACCTAACACTGAGAGGGGGGGGGGGTGAATAAGTGTTCGGAACTTTTTCAACCAATTCTATCTTTTATCCTTGTACCTCTTGACCTATTAGGATCATGATTCTCTTATTCTCTTTTCCATTTTGCATAAAATAATAGAAAGAAATAAAAATATGCACACGATATTTTTACAAGGTTCACCACTCAATAAGAGTAGATACATCCTTTCCATGGATGAGAATGACCAGTGCATGGATTCTCCACTATAATTTTATATTATTTTATAGTGGAGTGGCTAGGAAAACAACCCTTTAGCCAGTGTGAGTCCCTTAACTTTAGAGGATGGGTGGGAAACAATCCTCCTCACTGGAATGGTGATGGCATAGTCCAACTTGCAGCCTCTAGCTGGTTCTTTATACTTCTTATGGAGACAATATTCTTCCTTTTTGATAAAGGTAGGTTCTAATATTGTTTTTATTAAGTGCTATTCACTTGATTACTTGAAAAGAAGTTGGAAATCAATTATTCTTTCTCTCTTTCTCTTCTTCTCTAGTGAAACACCAACTGCACTAGAACTGTTTCTCTATTCTTGGCTCGAATCACATACACCAATGTGATTATTCAAACACTGAGGATCAGCTCACATAGCATCATCTGAATTTAACTGCCCTGAATAATTTTCAGCCTTCATTTGAGAATACTCGGTTCTTTGTCTTCTTCTCTTCTTTCTCTTTGACACAGTATAATAAGAAATAGTACATCATTGTCTTATACTCTTTCTTAAATTCTCAATACCTACACAAGAGTGTATCAGTATAATTAACACTTCCTTTAAGTGTATATGAGTTTAGTAGCACATCTGGATCCTTGTCACACAAGCAACAACACCCCTGAAAATAGTGTATATAAATCGTGAAATCAGAGAGTGTTCACCTTCGTGCACGAAAAGATCTCCACAGGTCTTCTTCTTCACACATAAGACACATGATTCTTCTTCACAGAACTAGTGATGGTTCGTTGATATATCTTCCCAAAGCACTAAAAGGGTGATTATTCACTAGTTTTGTACTCACGAGATCTCCTTCACAAAACACAGTGAGGGTTTGAGAAAACCAATCACTTTTTTGCAGATTGTTCTTTGCATAGAGGGTATGGTTCTCTTTCTTCGTGAGACACTTCAAGAGTTCATAGAACTTGTTAAAGGCCTATGAGACCTCAAATTTTCTGTGCAAACTTTTGGGTGTCTTGCGCGAAAAATTCAAGCCTTGCGCGTAAAAACACCTTTTTGGCTCGAAAAAGACTTTTTGGGATACTCTTCTTTTTCACACAGAACTGCCCTTTTTCGCGGAACACTTTCTTCGGCACGCAAAACTCTTCTTTTCGCACACCGCTCTAGACTTAAATTTTTTTTGCGCATCAGATCTCGTGATTTTTCTATGTGTTGATCCTTAACAAATGAGAGGGGGTCACATCAAATTTATAGGCATTTTGGACCCTGCGCGTAAAACCCCTTCCTGTGCGTAAAACTCATTCATGCACGTAGAAATGTCTCTCCCTTCTTTATATTACGCACACCTTCCTATACTTCCGTGGACCACCTGGATTTTGCGTTCACCTCATGAATTTTCTATTTTTCGTCATTAAAAACAGTAATCCTCTCTTGCACGCAAAACATTAAACCCACATTTTTGCATACAACCAATTTTTACGTGCACAAGTCTTATGTTCCGCGCACATTACGCAAACATCTCCGATTTTTCGCGTACCACTTTCCTTTGTCATTTTTCATCTTTCTAATCACAATACACCAATTGAACGCAAAATTCCAAACCATGTTCTATATTGCACGCAAATCCAATCTTTCACGCAGCACAATTTTTCACGCTCTTCGCCCATTTTTTCGCGCACCTCATGAATTTTCCAATTTTCAATCTTATGATCTTGAAACACCACTTGCGCAAAAAAAATTATTCATCTATTTCGTGCATCCATCTGATATTTCGCCTATCCTGCTACTATTTCGTGCACCGCTTTATTTTTTCACGCAACTTGCCTAAATTTCCGCGCACTCCACACCTTTTCCATTGTTCGATGTTCTGACCTTAAATTATTCCTTGCATGCAAAAATCTAAACCATCTTCAATATTTCATGCAACATCCATGGCCAAAAACACATTTGTTCATCTCCTGATTTTCAGTCCCTAAAATTTGGCAAACACTGGAAAACGGCCCCACCTTAAACTGTTCTTTTATGCCACCTCCAGATTGTTCGTTCCTTTGTTATTTCTTTCTTAATTTCTTCTCATAACCATTCTTTAGCATTCATCACGAACTCCACTATCATGATATATATCCTTCGATAGACCAGATTTAGCATCGTCAGTGTTACAATGTGATGTTCTGAAACTTCCCTATCTTCTAGTAGCATCATTCCTTCCAATCAAAACTGTATATGTCTGGTATCATCATCTCTCCCCCTTTCCTTCGTAAGGATTTCATCACAAGTTCTCCTAACTTATGATATTTGTGAAATACATAATAGCAATGAATCGTCTGTTTTACACCATTCTTCATTGTTGTAGACAATGTAACACCTTTGATACACGTTCTTTGAACTTAGGATCAACTCAACAATCGTCTGAATTTTATTCTCCATCAACTATGGAGTTATTCTTTATCTCCTTCTTCATTTTGACCTGTATTGACAATTTTTGATAACAAATACAATCTTCATACAAAAAGTGTTCCCAACTATCTACCCCTTTGTATTTTTTTGTCAATACCTTAATGTCTCCTCAAAGGAATGTGTCAATGTCAAAATGAGAATCTTTCTCTCCCATTTAGTTCTTTCTCTCCCCCTTAATTTTCAAACTTTCATTTCAATTTATCTCCCCATTATTGAAAAGAAATACAATGTTCATGGTAGAGAGGGAATCCGTCCTTACTTAAGTAGTGTGTCATCAATCATTTCACTCTAAGTCTACTTGACCAATGATCGGTGTAAAAAACAAGAGGATTTGATTTAGACAACAAAGCTGTCCATTATCCACTGATCATGATACCTCAGTATATGAGAACTCATGTACTTTTCCTTCAAGGGGTTTTCAATTTAATTACATGCTGAATATATTGAATGCAATATTATTTTATCAACTTGAAACTCCTACACTCACTTCAACAAACAAATCAAAAACATTAAAGTGAAATAGGAAGGATAAGTGACCTTGGGCACTTCTATTCTTCTTATGTCACTAAGAAATTCAGTTACACCCCATTTGTAAAAAGATATTTATTTTGAGTAACCAAGGATGAGAGATTAAGAAATTACATACCTTTTCCAATGACATGCTATTCAAGAAATTTCCCGAGTAATTGAATTTGATACCTACTGATGTTGACACTGATTGAAATAATAACTCTAGAAGCTTCTTCATAAGTCTCCACCTCAAGGGAAAACTCATCATCTTCATCAACGGTGGTCCCTCATCATATTAATATTTGAATGTCAATTGAATAATAATCCACGAATGACAACTTCTTCAGCTTTTCTATCAAGAGTTGATAGCAATCACTGCTTCATAGGTTCTTCCCCTGAAAGTTTGCTTCACCTTCAATTCCCTGTATTATCAGAACAAATACAATACAAAATGATTTAAGGGAATAAGGTGGATCCTCCTTGCTTATTCAATGTGATCAGGAAGGATGGGATGATTTTCTCAACCCAGATGCTTTATTCTCCACACCTTCACAACTGATCTTCAATGCTGACTATGATTGTGTGGACCTTACTATTTCATCCATCTATTTGTGTGTGAATTTTCTTTGTTCAAGATCTTTCAACTCAATAGATTCTCCTGGTGAAACTTTCATCTTTTTGAGGAATCCTTTTTGGTCTGGGGTAAATTCAAAGCATCTTCTAACATTATGACAAACCTTATTGCACCTCACACAGAGAACTTATTTGTCTTCATGTAGAATCTTCTTTTTTTATTAGAAGTCTTAGCATGTGCATCTTCCATATTTCTCATTATTTCCAAATCTTCAAGCCAAACCACCAATATATCATTAGGGACTGAGGAATCAAGATTGGATCTTATATAGGACTTCTTCTGAGTGGAGTCTTTCTTAGTAGTTATTTTGGATGCACCACCCTTCACTTTCTTAGAGTTAGAACCCAAGGACTTCTCATCTTTCCTTCTTGAAATCTTATTGGGAGATTTTTTTTCACATTATTCATCTAATTTATTACCAAGGATGCTTCTTTATTCTTACCCAGCTTCTGTGGTATTCTTTTCTTATATGAAAAAGCACGATTCATATGACCACTCCTATTGAATACATCATAGATGTTATCTAACATTCAAAATTTGTTTGTGGTATACATATGCTTTTGGATCTGTAGATGTTTCTTCTTATTCTCCAGCTTTCTCCCCCTTGATATGGGATTTCTTTGTGATTTTAAATTTAAGGGATTGTACCAACAATCAAGTGCTCAATGCCAAAATTTGTTACAGCACCAGCATTGACCAACAAACCTTGACTTCTTTCCATCTTCTTTATAAGGTTACTGAATATTCTTCTTGGTATGTTGTGCTTTCAGTGAGGAGATATCTTTCACAATATTTCCCCTATCTACTATAGCCATGATGGTAGGTTTCTTCTCACTTTTCATCATCCACACTTGTTTAGAATTTTTCTTCCAACCTGCACTTTTTATAGAAGAAATTTTAGAATCATTAGTCCAAGTTGGTATGGATTGTACCTTTACATTTTCAGTTTCTTGTGATAGATCAATGAGTGAATTCATGATCTTCTTATCACATGTTGGAGTTCTTTTAACAGTATAATCCTCCATTGAACATTGAGTATTGGAAGAAACTATTTCCTTCTTTTGTGGACACTCAATATGTGTCTTCTCAAGATTAGTCAGTTCAGCTTCCAATTCAAGACATCTCATATTGTGGATGACTTCCTTGTTTTTAATCATAGATATCTTCTATTCAAAAGCCTTCTTTAATATTTCAACTTCATCTTCATGCATCTTTACTTTGTCTTGTAACAAAGATTCAGGTTCTTTGATCTTAATGGAGTCTTATTCCAAAATACCTCCTTGACTTCATTGCTCTTTTTCATCTCATCTTCATGTGCAAGGATATTCTCTTTCAGAGTCTTGTTGACTCCATCCTTTTCTTCAACATCTTTGATCCACTTTGAAGATCATATTTCAAATTCAATCATTGTTGCTTCAAAGGCTCCAACATGTTTGGAGAGCTTTAAACATTCAATTTTTTTTTCTTGTAAGCATTTCTCCAAAACATCAGTTTCTTCTTCCAACTGATTGATATTTTCCTGCATGCATTGAAATACTCCAAAAACCAGAGATATACTTTCTATAGGAATACCATGAAGAATCATTCTTAATATATCAACTGATATTTCTTGAGATGTTGTAGATTGTTCATCACCACTTGTTTGTGCTAGCATTTTTATCATGAAAATACCTTCCAAATGTACTAACACATACCTCCTTATCATTTGAGGTAGGAAGGTTGTCCATCTTCTTGGTGGAAACAAGATCCACCTTCTCATTACTTTCCAAGCCCGACGTGTCTTCATTTTTAGCAAGGAATGGAGAACCAGATACTTCCTCTTCTATAGATAAGAGGGAATTCTTCTTTAACTTCCTCTTCTCTTTCCTTTTCCTGTTCATCATGGTCTTAGTAGATATAGCCATCTGATCAGAGGTAACTGAATCTTCACTAAAACTGCTCTTCATTATTGAATAAGGAAAGGTACTCAAGTCTTCGAAAGAGAGTAACTTCACTGTAGAGAATCCGACAGAGGTGAACCTGCCTCTGATACCAATTGAGAGGACCAGTTTGGATATACCTAACACTGAGAGAGGGGGTGAATCAGTGTTGGGAACTTTTTACCCCAATTCTAACTTTTATCCTTGTACCTCTTGACCTATTAGGATCTTGATTCTATTATTCTCTTTTCCCTGTCGCATGCAATAATAGAAAGCACTAAAAATATGCACACGATATTTTTACAAGGTTCACCACTCAAAAAGAGTAGCTACATCCTTTCCATGCATGGGAAGGACCAGTGCATGGATTCTACACTATAATGAGATATTCTTTTATAGTGGTGTGGCTAGGAAAACAATCCTACAGCCAGTGTGAGTCCCTACACTTTATAGGAGGGGTGGGAAACAATCTTATTCCCTGGAGTAGTGATGGCATAATCCAACTTGCAGCCTCTAGCTGGTTATTTATACTGCCTATGGAGACAATATTCTTCCTTATTGATAAAGGTAGGTTCTTCTCTTGGTCACCATTAGTTCTCTTCACTTGATTACTTGCAAATTATTAGTCAAGCAATTCTTATTTCTTTCTTTCTCTTCTTCTCTAGTGCAACACTAACTACACTAGAACTGTTTCTCTATTCTGGGATTGAATCACATACACCAATGTGATTATTCAAACACTGAGGATCAGCTCACATAGCATCTTCTGAATTTAACTACCCTGGATAATTGTCAGCTTTCAGTTGAGCATACTTTGTTAATCATCTTCTTCTCTTCTTTCTCTTTGACACAATATAATAAGAAATAGTACAACAATGTCTTATACTCTTTATTCAATTCTTAATACCAACACAAGAGTGCATCAACATACTTCATACTTCCTTTGTGAGTATATGAGTTTAGTAGCACATATGGATCCTTGAAACATAAGAAAAAACACCCATATAAATAGTGTATATAAATTGTACAATCATAGAGTGTTCACATTCGTGCAAGAAAATAGCTCCATGGGTCTTCTTCTTCACACACATGACGCATGATTCTTTTTCACAAAACCAGTGAGGGTTTGTTGATCTATCTTCATGAATCACTACAAGGGTGAGTATTCACCGGTTTTTTTACTCACAAGATCTCCTTCTTAAAACACAACGAGGGTCTGAGAAAACTAGTCACTTGTCTGCGGTTTCTTCTTTTCATAGAGGGTACAGTTCTCCTTCTTCGCAAGACACTTCAAGAGTGCATAGCACTTGATAAAGGCCTACGAGACCTCAAATTTTCCAAACAACCTTTTGGATTTCTTGCATGTAAAATTCAAGACTTGCACATAAAAACACCTTTTTGGCATGAAAATGACTTTTCACGCAACTCTTCTTTTTCGCGCAAAACTGTCCTTTGTCGCGCAACACTTTCTTCTGCGCGCAACACTCTTATTTTATCTCACCGCTCTAGACATCAATTTTTTCGGACAACAAAGCTTGTGATTTTTCTATGTGTTGAGCCTTAAAAAAACATAGGGGGTCACCTTATATTTATAGGAATTTTGACCCTGCGTGTAAAACCCCTTCCTGCGCATAAAACTCCTTCCTGCGCTTAAAATTGTCTCTCTCTTCTTTATATTATGCACATATTCTTTTATTTCCATGCATCGCCTATATTTTGCGTGAACCTCATGAGTTTTCTATTTTTCATCATTCTAAACATTAATCCTCTCTTGCGTGTAAAACACCAAACCCACATTTTTGCGCATAACCAATTTTTATGCCCACAAGTCTTATGTTCCATGCACATTGCACGAACATCTTCGATTTTTCGCGCACCACATGCCTTTGTAAATTTTCGTCTTTCTAATCACAAAAAACCAATTGCGCGCAAAATTCCACACCACGTTCCATATTCCCCACAAACCCAATCTTTCGCACAACCTCATTTTTCACGTGCTTTTCCCTATTTTTCACGCACCTCCCGCTTTTGGAAATTTTTGAGCATCTGATTTCGAAAAACCTCTTGCACAGAAAACTTCATTCATCTATTTCGTGCATCCCAGTAATATTTCATGCATCTCGCTACTATTTTGCGCACCGCTTTTTTTTTCGCGCAACTTTCCTAAATTTCCGCGCACTCCATGCCTTCACCATTGTTCAATGTTCAGACCTTAAATCATGCCTTGCACGCAAAAATCTAAACCATCTTCAATCATCCATGAAAAATCCATTGTCAAAAACACATTTGTTCATATCCGGATTTTCAGGCCCTAAAACTTGGAAAACACTGGAAAACAACACCACCTTAAACTATTATTTTATGCCGCCTCAAGATTGTCCGTTCCATTGTTATTTCTCACTTCACTGCTTCTCATAACCATTCTTTATCATTCATCATGAACTCCAATATCGTGATATATATCCTCTGATAGACCAGATTTAGCATCGTCAATGTTACAATGGGATGTTCTGAAACTTCCCTATCTTCCAGTAGCACCATTCCTTCCAATAAAAACTGTTTATGACTGGTATCACCATCTCTCCCCTTTCCTTCATAAGGCTTGCATCACAAGTTCTCCTAAATTATGATATTTGTGAAATACATAACAGAAAAGCATCGTCTGTTTTACACCATTCTTCATTGTTTTAGACAATGTATCTCCTTTGATACATGTGATTTGAACTTAGGATCTGCTCAACAATTGTTTGAATTCTATTCTCCATCAACTATGGAGTTCTTCTTCATCTCATTATTAATTTTGACCTGTATTGAAAACTGTTGAAAACAAATACAATCTTCATACACAAAGTGGTCCCAAAAACACCTTCATGAAACTTAACATGCACTATATAATCCCACCATCTTCTCCTCAGTCCCTTAAGAATATACATGAAAACACTGACCTAAGAATATTCAGGAGTCTTTAAGAAGTTTTAGGTCCTCTCAATCTTTTGAACCCACTCCTCTGACTCTTGTGGTCCTTTTTCACCCTGAAAGATAGGTGGATGCTACTTGATAAATTCTAAGACAGGATGCACTACTCATCCTAGGTTCACTACGCCTATAAACCCTAAATTCTGAATACTACAGATTACTACCTTTATAAAATAAGAGTCCATAGGAGGATCTGACTATGGAACCTTCCTTGCGGATCCCCCTCCCATATTTTGAATATCGCTTCTAAGAGGAATTGTCTATTAAACAAAAGACAAAAATCAATCATTCACAAGAAACTCCAAAACCAACAAACACAAAACAAGAATCCAAAACTACTCTTCAAAAAAATAATTTAATGAAATTATGAATTCTATCATGAAAGGGAGATACATTTAGAAAGGAACATATCCATATAAATAAACACCCCACTTACTTTATTCGAATGACTATAAACACACCAAGTTCCCAAGTTTGTAGATAGGTTAATTTAAACAAATATACAATACAATTTATTCAAATGAACATTAATACTAGGTCTTGGACATACTAATTTTTTATAACCACCCATGGAAAAACTGATTTAGTCCTGGGATTAAGATAGATATGCCTCTTTTCCATACCTTATGTCTGAATTCTAACTATCCTAATCCTGTCTACCATGGACACTGAACCAACTCAGGCAGTGCTGACACAATTTAGTTTAAGCAACCCCTTTGATACCAAATTGTAACAGACCAGCTTGGGTCAAGAAAAACAGTCACCCAATTTATCCCATTATGTGGTGGGGTAAAACAATTGAAAATAAACAATTCTCATATATAAGGAAAAAAATACATACAACTAAAATGGAAATATAAAAAAGGAGATAAAACTGATCAAAATAGTAAAAAACTATAAAGTATGAAAAAACTATAAAAATCCAATCTCTATGTGACCAACCATTACCACCAAACGAATACACCAATGTAAATAGAAGCCAACATGTTGTATAATTCTCTTACCTTTACCTGTATCCTGAAAAAAGGTCTACATTCACCTACAGGTAGAAGTATTATGTAAGAAATAGAGCCCAGTAGGATAACATCAAATAATATATACATGTTCTAATAACAAGAATTCACATGTCAAATCTTTAAAACAAACCAGTATTATAACCATTTTTATAAATAAAAAATTGAAAACCTCATTCAAACAATCCTTGTGTTTTCAAAAATTGAATTTTTTTTTACATTTCTAGAAATAAAGTAGTTAAAGATACCAAACATAAATAAAATGTTACCCAAAATCTACGGAATAAACTTCCATGAATTAAACAACCAGAAACAATAGTGCACCTACCATTAAAGCTCAATCATATTGGAAAATACATACTAGACACTCATAAGAATAACAAGGAATATGGTTTTATCTAACTAAAATTTAGGTATTCTATAGACCATCAATATACATGAGTTTACCTTTTATTGGTGTTACACACAATAAGAAACATGTGTCTCTTTCTCTATTGTGCAATGTTTTTAAATTTCTGTTTTAAAAACTATGATTAATTTTTTTTCAAACAATTTTAAATAAAACCCAATCTTCTTTAAAGTTTGAAAATAATTTTTCCATTTAAAATCATGGGAATTATATTCTCAAAGAAAAAACCCCTTTTCAAATATTAACCAATTACCTTATAAATTTCAACACATGTAATTCCATTTAAAATCTCAGAGAGTTAATAATAACAACATGAAAATCAAGAAATTAGAATAATTGAATAGATCCACCTACCTTAAGAACATAGAAAAAATAACTGCCTTTGACAATGTGGACTGGAACCCAAGAGAATGACCTTCACAAAACCCTATCAAATCACAAATCCACAACCAAGACATTTTCACAACCCAAACCAAAGAAGATCTAAGAAAAAAACTTACCTGTATAAGATAAATCCAACCACAAAAACAATCAATCATAGAATGAATTGATATGTATGGAAGGAAGTCACCCAAAATCACCTAGGGTAAGAGATTTAGTAAATAGGAGAAGGCTTCAAAAGATAATGAAGCCTCAAACACCCGCACAACACCCTAAAAACTGCATCTCAGAAAATTACACAGTGTGTAATAGCTTTACATGTTTTGAAACCCTTTCATTTTAAAATATGCTAAAAACTGCATCTCTTTTTAATTAAAAATGGATTTTCACATTACATGACGTGTAACCCTTACAAAACATGTAACATTATGACGTTTTGTAATCCAGTTCATGAAATCTATCTAGAGGCTTTTACACTTTGTGTAACATCATAGAGAACATCAAAAATTCCTTGGAAAATATGAAAATTCTAAAACATCCCTGACATCACCATTATATTTATCCTCCCAATTCAAGGAAGACAATACTTTTCCAATGGAAAATGTAAACTAAAAGAAATGTCTAAGACATACATGACAAAAATGTAATGGATCATTACAAGTGTCCTCTCAATCTAAATATAATTTATTAATATTAATTTCTATTTCATGGAATAACTCATGTGATATATTAAACATATTTTAAAAATTATCATGTAGAAGATCTAACATTTATACTTGATCTCAAGAAGTCATATTATAAAAAAAAAATCATCAAATATATATATATATATGAATATAATAAATCATAAAATAAACAAAATAATGATAAAAAATTATAAATATTATAGATGGTCGTACCCCATTGAATGATATATGAATATTTTGAAAGGGTACGTCAAAAATAGAATTCAAGAAAAAAGTTGTCTTATAGGGTGATATATTGTTGAGGAAGTCATTGAATTATATACCGACTACCTGTCCAGTGTGGAAATCATTGGTCTACTGAAATATCATCACACTAGGTGTCCTGTGGGTAATGGAATTTCTGGAATAGATGTTTTCACTATCACTATTATAGATCATAAGTAGGCTGTCCTGTACATTTTTCATAATATTTTATTGGATTTCCCATGCATTGAAACCAACAAATAAATTAATAGGCATTTAAATCAATCAATGGATGAAAGATTGATATCAAATAAACACATTCAATAGTCTATAGGGTCATTTCAAGACCATATTTTTAAGGAGTCAGTTGAAAATATAGATTCAATTTCATAAACAATTTTATGGCTAGCCAAACGACCAAGTGTGGTTGTATTATATTATAATGGTTATGTAATTAATGGTTAAATATTCTATTCAAATGAACATGATAAATGATATACCATAAAGAATAGTGGAGTTACACTTGTGCCTGAAGTGATTTATGTATTAGGTACCTAGGACATAAATCCAATTTATGTGAATATGTCATACTTTGGCATCATCAGAAAAAATATGGGAGTTAGATTATACAACAATACCAGTGCCCATTTTTCAATGAATGTGGGTTGATAATATGAGTGATTTTAAAATGGATAAATTTGGATTCATGAAAGTTTATTTAAATAAGAAAGGGTACAAAGGAATACAATTTATAATGGTATTCTATGAAGTTAAAGTATTTTATGTTCTAGATCCCACAAACTAAAAGTGGTCAATTGTTTTATTAATGACCAAAACCACTGAATGGTTAGATAAAAATTAAATTGAGTATGAACCTTTCATTGGGCCATCATACTCATTTCATTGTGGTCCCAATGTAGATGGGGTCTTGTATGTTAAAGGTGACCACAATAAAGGGATTTAGATACTTGATAAAAGGTTCAAATCCCTTCAACCAATAAGAAAATAGATAGTTCAAAAACCATGTTATATATATATTTTATAAAATAAATTGTGTTACCTCAAATTAATATTTTTTCACTGATGAATTTGTGTAATATAAATTAAATTTTCAACCAATTATACAGATATTTAATTCTACGCATACCGATGCTCCCAATCCTAATGAACAAAAGGTTTCTCAACCTGTTGGTTCTCCCAATATAGAAGAACAATGAAATTCTACACATATCAATTCTACCAATCCAGAGGACCAAAATATTAATGATTTTGAACGAAATGGTATATGACGAAAAACTGGTATCCTATAAAAAACAGAAGCATCGTAGTGTGATTGTGTTAGTAAAAATTATTAAGGTGAGGATAAAAGGAATCTAATTCGAGATTGGTCAGAATACATGTGGACAACCTTTTAACCATATAAATTCCATGTTCATTGGTTTAATTGGGAACACCGCTTGGTAGCATGTTCCTATTTATATTATTCATGGAAGAATGTTGTGCCTGTTCTTAAGACACCGATTTGTGATGATATTAGGGTGAAATTTTCATATACTTTCATTATTTTACAAAAAACATAATAATGAAACATTGACTCACACTTCATTATCCATTTAAAAGTGAATTTATAATAGATCCCCCCTAAATGAAATTTTATTAATGATTGGTAGAAAGGCTTGAAAAGTATTTCACACAATTCTTATGATGCTTTATCGCAAAGGTGTTGATGAGAAAATAAACCTACACCCACAGTATATGAATTAACACCTGATAATACAACAAGTGATGGGTGAGTTTACTAGCCTTTGTGAGGAGATATATTTCCAGGTACATTTTGATAGTTAATAAATTGTTTGAAAATATGTGTATTTATCACTTTTATTAAAAAAAATTAATTTATGAAACAAAAACTGAGTGCTGAAAATAATAAAAAAACTGAAAATCCAACATAACCCTACCATAAATAAAGGAAGGGGTGTGATTCACTTGGAAAAAATTGGTACATATTTTAAATATTTATTAATACTTTTATGTAACATAAAACAACAACATAATTATGTTCCTCTACTTATATGAATATTGATGAATCAGAATCCAAATCCAATTCCATCCCACATCATGTTTGATAGAAGAAGGAACATGTAAATAATGATAGGATACTAATATAAAAATAAAAAAGGTGTTAGAATCATGTATCAGTATGACATAATAAAAAGTTTTTATACTTTAAATCGGTATTACATAATAATGATTACTTATTTTCCTAGATATTTTGTCCGACTAAAACAAGAGAATCATCATCAGTTGTACTAGAGGAACAACTGTTATCTATCACCTTGAAGTAACCAGAATAGTATGGTCATGTTGGAGGTGTGGGTTTTGGGTGACACCCCAAACATATTTTGAGAAAAAAAGAACATATGATAAAGATAAAAAAGTGCAAGAGATGCATGAACAATTAGATACTATTGAATAAATGTTTCATTGGCAGTTTGAGTTTTGAGAAAATGTTATGGATAAGAATCAAGGAGATGAAATAACTCATGAACAACCACTGCATGAGGATCCCCCCACCTCCACCAGCTTTGATGTGATCCATTCCCCTAAAAGATTCATCTTAGATGAGGTAATCAATATTCTCATAATTGTTTCTATGAAATGAGAATTAAGAAAACACTAATACCTTTCCTATATTGATATTCTACAGGGTAAAAATGATTGTGATTTATACCTATCAATACCCACCCATTGCCTTGTTGTGAGGGATACTATGATAAATATCCAATAAGACACTATACACAATAGACAACAACAAATAGGTCATGTGAGAGTGGGAATTGGTGTAGATCATGAGGCGAGTGTCGAGCTACCTGCTCTACATGATGAAATAGATATTCATATGGCTGATCAAGCTATTGAAAAATTCATAGAATGGGTGTTATATCTTGTGAAAAATTATGTTTACAAGGAGGTATTCATTTCCCATTAATTTTTCATACTTATCATTTAATAATTAATCAAAAAATGTATGAACAAATGAATGTTATTACAGAAAAACAAAGGGAAATGGGTGAAATGAAAGGTTTAATAAAAAATATCTAAAGGATCAAATTACCAATTGAAAATATCTTCACAAAGAACCTTTACCCTACCCTTTCAATTTCCACATTTATGAAAATTAAAGTTTCATGTGGATATAAGGTTAAAAAGTGGTAGTAATTTCATAGTTGATTTCGAAGAACAAATATATCGAGACACCATTATAGACTACACTTCTCTTGAAAATGTAATTGAAATCTTCATGTATGAATGGCCATGAGTCGAAGTAGTAAATATACATGTGAGGTGTGTTTTCAGGATTTTTTCCAATAGTTTATCTACTATGTTAATTATGAAAAATGAAATTTCATATTTTTTTGAAGAAATATATATCAATACTATTTGAAGGAAAAACCCTAAGAACATAAATATGGACTCATTAGTCATCGCATCACTTTTACAGATCAAAACAAAATGGAATGAGATAAAATTAATGAAATAGTGAAAAAATGGCTGAATAATTTCAAACAAAACTTAAAAATAACATAATCTTATTATTAAAAATGATGTAGGGGAAAAATTATACAATTTAATCACATCAAATATATTTTCATCCCTTTCATTACTTATTCCTTTTTGTATTTTAGAAATCAATGGTTACTCATTACAGTCAAATTGGATACTCCAATGATCTTTTTTCTGGATTCACTGCATGGATTCCCAACAAACTGACCACACGTGATGATGATTGTATATTTTTAAGACACTAAATCCACAATTTTAAAACTAATATTCAAGTTATATATTTTATATTATTTTAAGGGAGATTTTTTTTGGTAGGATGGTGATTAAATATAATGAAAATCATGACATGAGGACTTTCCATGTGCACAAGGAGCCTATTGACTTCTACAAGTGGAGAATTATTAGGGTATATATAATAATATTTTTTTATCAAAACACATACCAAAACAAATTACATATTTTTTTCAATGTTTTAGAAGCCTCCAAAACAAACCAATGTCAAAGATTGTGATTATTATGTTTTCAATTTTTTGAGAGATATCATTTACCATCAACAAACTAGAATCCAAAAATAGGTATTTTATAATATAAATAAAATTTAATTTAGAATTTTCATTAATCCTGTGTGTATTGATATTTTTTCAGTACTACCATGACTATCAAAAGTCCTTGTATTAACAAGAAAAAATAGTTCTTTTAGAAATAACTGGGAAGAATACCTAATGTTAGAATGTACACATATATCATGAAGATGTGACTTAATACTACTTATTTAGTTTATTTTATCATCATTTTACATACTTTTTATGAGTTAATATCTTTATAATTTTATTTTATATTAATTTTGTTAATTTTCTTAGAGATATTGAATAAATGAATTCATCAACAAGGATGATTCACTCATGTACTATGATCATGAAATCAACATGGATGAGACACTCACAATGACACAATTTTATTTTTATTCTATAATGAATTCATAACATCGAGTTGTAAAACAACAATATCGATAGATAACACAGACTGTTGAATGAATTGTAGGATAACAAGACACGATGGAATTAATCATACCACAATTTGATACATGGTGTACCCGGTATGACTCAAATTTTGTGGGTTCAATTTAAAATTGACATTTTATTAATGAATTGTTTAATATTTATGTTTAATTTATTTTTTTATAGTATTACTAACATAAAAATTGTTTTCTTATACAATTGGATTATCTTTCTCAAGTTGGGTTTTTTTGTTCAAAGCTGCAACTGAAATAATGAAAATAATGAAATGGGTCAAGAATGTATATAAGAATCAGGAAAATGTGAATTCATACTACTTATTTAGTTAATTGTATCATAATTTTATCAAATTTCTTTAAGTTAATTTATTTATCAATTTTATCGAATGCTTACTTAGTTTTTTATGTCTTTTGGGTTGTCATATTTTTCTTTCAACTGTCTGTATCTAGCCCAAAATAGATAATGTGTTCCATGTTCTCTCTTTTCTAGAATGTTAAAAATAGTTGAAAGAAAAACACACATCACATTAACAATTGACTAAATCTCAATCTAATATACAATGTGCTCAGTAAGACTCAAACTGTATGTTTCTAGTTTATAATTTACATTTTACTTAAAAACAAACATCACATTATGAAAAATGATTATACACATTCAGATTGTTTTGATACTTTATGAAAATGATTCACAAAATATTTGTGATGTGTAGTAATCAACCTCACCTCAATCCGACACCCTGTGTGACCAGTATGACTCCAACTATGTCTATTTATTTAAAATTGACATTAATATTATTAAAAAACACAAGTTAAATACTCAAAACTAAGAAAAAGACATTTGTATTGTTTTGATACATTTGGAAAATTATCCATAAGTAATTTTTGATGTGTATGAATCAAACACACCACAATTTGATACACAATGTCTTCTATATGACTCGAACTGTATGTTTTTATTTTTTAATTTACATTTTAGTTCAAAAAACTCCTAAAATTTTTAAAAACTAAGAAAAAAACTCATATTGTTTTGATAATTTAGTAAAACCATTCATAAATCGTTTATTCTGTATAGGAATCAGCCACAAATTAATCTAAATTTTTTTTGACCGATATAACTCCATGAGTGACTTTTTATTTAAAATTGTCATTAATTTTAGTAAAAACACCAGCGAAACACTCAAAAATGGGAAAAACATGTAGATTGTTTTGATAATTTATAAAAACAATTAATAACTCATTTGTGATGTATAAGAATATGCCAAACCTCAATCTGATGTATGGTGTGGCCGTTATGACTCCAAGTGTGTCTTTTTTATTTTCAATTTACATTTTAGTAAAAAACACAAGTGATATACAAAAAAAATGAAAAATAATTTATATTATTCTGATACTTTATAAAAATGATCCATAAGTCATTTTTGATATTTAGGAATAGTCCTCACCTCATGCTAATACACGGTGTACTCGATACGACTCAAAGTGGCCATTATCAGTATAAAATTGACATTTTACTTCGAAACATGTGTCACTCACTAAAAACCGAGAAAAGGAACTAAAATTTTCTTGATAATTTAGGAAAACTATTTACAAACCATTTGTGATGTGTAAGAATCGTTCTCATGTCAAATAGACACACGATGTGACCAATATTACTGAAGGTGTGTGTTTCCAGTTTAAAATTGATAATTTAGTAAAAAACATAAGTGACATACTCAAAAACCAAGAAAATTCATTCATATTGTTTTCATACTTTTATAAAACAATCCATATGTCATTTTTGATGTGTAAGAACCATCCTCACCTCAATCTGACACACGGTGTGACTGGTAAGGCTCCAAGTGTGTATTTTATTTAAAATTTACATTAGTTTGAGTAAAAAGGACATTTAACATACTCAAAATTGAGAAAATACAATTGGATTGTTTTGATACTTTATAAAAATTATCTATAAGTAATGTTGGACATTTATGAGTCAGCCTCACCTCAATCTGATACACCGTGTTCCCTATATGAATCAATGTTTCTGTTATTAGTTTAAAGTCTAAATTTTAGTTTAAAACATGTTTCACTCACTAAAAACCTTTAAAAATGATTTTATTGTCTTAATAATTTAAGATAATGATTCATAAGTTAATTTTGATGTATATGAAGCAATCCCATGTCAAACTGACACACATTTTGACTAACCAAATGTGTTTGTTTTCAGTTTAAAATGAAATTTTAGTAAAAAACAAAAGTGACAAACTCAAAATTGATAAAACACAGTAATATTGTTTTGATACTTTAGGAAAATGATCCATAATAAATTTTTTATTTTTAGTAATCATTTGAACCTCAATCTGATGCACAATGTGACTGGTATGACTCCAATTGTGTATTTTTATTTAAAACTACCATTTTAGTAAAAAACTCAAGTGACATACTCAAAACCAAGAAAAATCATTCACATTATTTGGGTAAATTAGGAAAACGATCCATAACTCATTTTTGATGTGTATTAATCACCTTCATTTCAATATGATACATAATGTTTCCAGTAGGAGTTAATGTGTCTGTCATCAATATAAAATTTACATTTCAGTTAAAAACCTATGTCACTTAATGAAAACCATGAAAATACACTCAGAATATATTGATACATTAATAAAACAATTCATATGTCAATTTTGACATGTAATAATTATTCTAAAAAAAACTAACACACAATGTGATTGGTATGACTGAAAATACGTGTTTTAGTTTAAAATGACTTTTTAATAAAAAAAGTAACATAATCAAAACTAATAAAATATATTTGGATTGTTTTTACACTTTAGTATAATGATCCATAAGTCAGTCGTGATGTGTAAGAATTAGACCCACCTCAATCTGACGCATGGTGTGACCAGTATGACTCTAAATTTTTCCTTTTATTTAAAATCAACATTTTATTCATGTATTGTTTCATATTATGTTTATTTATTTATTTATAGTATTAATAACATAAGAATTATTTTTTATATAGGTGGATTATTTTTCTGAAATTTGGGGCGGTTTATTCAGAAACTGATACCATAATCAGGCTTTTTTGAAAGGGGGTCACGGGTGCCAAAGACAATGAAACATTAATTGAATTTTTAAATGTTTTTTTATAGTAATTGAAAATGTAATTATACAAAACATTTTTTGAAAGGTAAATAATAGTTTTTTTTTATTTTTGATGCAAATCTTATTTTAATGAAATTATGAATTATCATATAGGTGTATTTTCATGCAGGTCTATTTTCATAAAAGTGTATTTTCTATAGTGTGCTATAATTCCAACAACACACTGCAGCAGTAGGGCCTTTATCAGTGCTCTTTATTTCACTGAGAATGGACCCCCATTATCATTGTTATTTCTAATACTGATAAAGGCCCCCCCATTATCAGTTCTAATTAATGTTTTGATAAAGGGGTCTTCCATTTAACAACACTTCATATAATAGCACTGTTAAAACCCATCTTGAGCTATCTTAATGGGTCGATTTGTGGTAGTATGTTGTTGCACTACTCCACCACCTCACCATTTCCATAGCTCACCACCACCATCAAACCCCACCACCACTTCTATGCTAATTCACCATCATCGTAGTTCTCCTCCATTGCACTCCTCCACCACCATCACACCCCACCACCACAACTATGTCACATTGTTGTGTCACTATCATGAACCCATTGTCTCCCTGAACCCATCGTCTTCATCCAGCCTCTATTGCACAACCTGTATGAAACATCTATTTTTTTTCCAATTCCCTTTCTATTTCAATTTAAATTTTCCTTTCCATTTCCATGGAAACTAGATCCTACATACCAAACAAGTCCTACGACTTTGACAGAGGTATGAAATAGGAAACCAACAACTATAGTTTTGGATGTTGTCATTTTCCTAATCACATGTTTCCCTATTAAGATTATGAAAAATACCATCATCTATATGTTAAATAGGTTTTTACAAAATATCTATTTAAACCCATTTATATTACCATCTCATCACATAAAATTGACATCAGTTATCCCCCCACAATCTCAAAAGAATTTAAATGTTCATGGAGATTATTTCATTGGAGTAGAAACCACTATGGCATCCACGTTTTCTGGTGAAATTATTAATGAGATCCTCACTCAAAACTCATTATAAGCAGTTCACACATATTGATTTGTTTGAATTGAATAAAATATAATGATTTATGGTCCCACCATCTTGAAAATTACACCCTCAAAACTGGAACCCTCCTACGGTTTGTTTCTTATACAATAAATCTTCCCACAAAATGTTTCGATTATTCCATCATATATTCTATTTTGCAAAATACTACGTCAATAAGTTTCTACCATTGGACTTCACACTAGATTCTAAAAATGATAATGTGTTAAAATCATACAACGTGAAGGTTCAATCTATGTACCTACATCCACCATCCATATCACATGGTAACATGAATTTTCATAGGTTGAATTTTTCCAAGACATTGATTGACCAAATTTGACAAGATGGTTGTCAATCCCATATAGCCTCCATAATTGTTTTTGAAATATTTGAGTATAGATTAACCAATTCGATTTATACATCAAGTATCATTCATCTAGTAGATTTGTACATCATATTCCCCTCATCAAAGAAGAAAACCACATTATATGAATCTTTTTATTATAGTCATACATTTGATAAATCTATCTTAATCGAGGTCCCAAATTTTGTACTCATTATACGATAAGACAATCGTAACATGGTTGATCTCCAAATAATGACATGATAAAAAATATACCTAACTGCCTTATGGTTATCTAAACCCCAAGTCTTGTGTAAAAAAGTATCCATTCATGTAAGTTCTCATGTTAAGTGTAGAGTCATGACCTTGAGGGCATTTGACCAGTGCTCCGGTCTGGTTTTCCAAAATAACTCATGTCCTCCTCCCTATATTCACTACTAGAAATATTACTTTTAGAAATATCTATCCAACCTCTTTTGGTGGGCATGGTTGTCCAATTACTACAGGACCTACGCAGATGACCACAATGGCAGTATCTTGGAAGAGCATTAGAGACTTCCAAATGAGGCCACAACATATAAATATAAAGCAACCACCATAGGAAGTTTCTAATACTCCATGAAAATAAAATCATTAGCGTCCACCTATGGGGGTCTCTAACTTGAATATTTTTTTTATATAATATTGTATTTTCACAACACAAAAATTACCAAAAAAACATCCATCAAATAAAAAACAGAAAATAGAAGACATGCATCCAGAAAAAACTAGTGATCCAAATAGCTATAGATCTTTTGAATCTTATGTCTCAATCAACCTACCGATAAGATACAAAGAAACATTTAAACAAAAAAAATACAAATTAATATATTTAACAATATTAAAATTTATTCAGTTAATATATATATATATATAGAATAATCAAAATAGTTCATATTGTGTTACGTACAGAAAGTATCCTAAATACAAAAATGATAAAAATCTAATTTGAAATGTCTCTTTATATTATTTATCAATTACGCAATGACTATTAAAAGTTGAAAACCATGTTTACCATATACTGATAAACGTAAGCATCAGATTGACACATAGTTGATTCTAGTAGATCAAATATGGTTTCAGGAATTCTCTCCTATATTTTCGCATCAATTAGATATCATTTTCCGGTTTATGACCCCCTTATGGGAGATATATCATTTTGAAAACACTGGACAATGTTACCCATAATTTTCCATCATACCGAGTTACATGAGCATCTGATGGATGAAAAATTGATTCCTACAGATACAAAATGGATATGTGATCATTATCCCATGATTTCAAGTCAATCCATGTGTGTTTTATTTTTTATTTTCCCTTCTTACGCGAGTTGTCACTTATTTCTAAATCTTATGTAAAAAAATCACTTTTTATCATACCAAGAAATTCAGGTATCCCATATACATGTCGATACTTCATAAAGATTTTAAGTGACATAAATATCATTATCCTAAAATTACATGTTAATCTAATCTCATTTTTTTGATTTTGACCCCTACACACATGACTTTCCCATTATTATATAAATGATAAAAAATTTGAAAATGAAATTATAATTGTACCAACCAATCTAGGGATCAGATTGACACATGGTTAATTCAAATATATCACATATTATTTGGGGAATGTTCTCATAGATTTTAACATCAATCAAAAATCATTTTCTCTTTTTTACCCCTTTATGGGAGACATATCATTTTAATAACATTATACGGTGTTATCCATCGTTTTCCATCATACCAGGAGACATGCGCATTCAATGGATGTAAAAGTGATTCCTATAGATCAAAAATGGATTGGTTATTGATGTTATTCATTTATTAATAACTTTTTTATACTCAATTTAGTAAATTTCATGTAAAGGTGCATAATTGGTGTGAGATACTAATGTTTTAATACTAAATATAGTTTTTGAGCATTATTTGAAGTAGTCCAATTCAGTTAGTTTAATATTTTAATTACAAATATCACTATTTTTATCCAAATTTCGTGTTTCTTGTTTTTTAGGATTCCTTATTCAATTTTAAAAATATCATTAGAAGGAATAATTGGATAATTCATCCATTTGAAGGGTCATATAGACCACACAAGAAGGCCCAAAGAATCTGTGAAGAAACTGGACCAACCATGAAGATCGAATTACTGGGCTCAATACAGAAGTAAACAATGTTTTATTCTCTACCAAAAGTATTGTTACAACACCATTCATATTGGATAAATATTTCATGGTCCAAATCCACTAAAAATGGGCTCAAATGATTCTATGAAGTCCAGCCCACCATTCTGCACAGGAATTAAAACCAAAACACATTTATTGAATTTTCTCTTTATATAGACATCCATAAAAGATGATATTTTTTAGTTTTAAATAAAATATATAGTTGGAAGACTTTTTAGAATAAATGTTTTGAGTTTTAGGGCATATTCCTATTCATAAATCCATTCATATTCCAGCCTTCGAAAAAGTGTTGATAAAAATGGACAACTGCACACTATTTAGTAAAATAGAAATATATTTGGATCAAAATGTACAATGTCCTAAAAACATTTAGTTATGATATTAAAAATTAATATATACAACTTTTAAGAAATCATACCTCTATATTCAAATATATGAATGGCCAAATTGGCAAGACAAGTGGAGTGGCAGATTTGGAATGCAAACAGTCCACAACCTTGGGCTATAAATGCATCCCCCTCTTCTCCTTGCATGGAGTTGGAATTTCAGAATATAGGGGAATAAATTGGAATAAAAAAGCCTTTACAAAGTATTGATAGGATCTTCCAAGATCAATTTTTCAGTTGAGATACTCTTCCTCCTCTCTTTGTTTCATTTTCTTCTGTGTTCTTCTTATTTGTAATCATGTAAGTTTGTTTTCATTTCAATTGAGTTTTAATGCATGTTTCTTATTCTTAATCTATTATTATCATCTAAAATCAATTTTATAATATTAATGGTCATAAAATAGTTTAAATAAATAAAAATAAACCCTTATTTTTCTAATTCAATCCAAATTCTGTATTTAACTTTCTTCACTGCTCGTGTGTGTGTTCGGTGCACAACTCTTTTCTTATCCCATTATTATCGTTCTATTTATAATTAATAACCATAAAAAATATTTTTATATTACTAAAAAGCTCAATGGAAGAGTAAATATACCATTTGGATGAGTCATAAATTGTGGATATTAAGTGATTGAGAGCTTTTTATCGATAAATATTCTTTAGGTTAACATTGTGTATGTTGAACTTAAAATATCATGAATTAATGACATGATTTATTTAATATGTGGATTACATGGATTATTAGAAACATAAATAAACTATCATAAACAATTAATTATTATGATTATACCCATAGATAATTTATGTCTTGGATTAAAGCCTTAACACTTGGGAATTATGATCAAAGTCATATTGTGAAGTGGGTGATAATTTAACGCAATATAAAGAAAAGTTCAATGATATCATAATCTTAAATACCCAATAATGAACTCAACCCAAATATTTATAAATTTTTTTAAAAAATATTAATCAATCAATTGTTTTATTTTATATCTGCAAACAACCCCCCCCATTAAAAAGAAAAAATCACAAAAACAATAGAATCTAAAATTTGTACCATCACTGAGGATTCGACCCGAGTGCCTCTATAAAAATTAACAGACCACTGAACCTTTGAAAGGTCGGTAGGAGACAATTTGACAAACTTAAAATGGTGCCATTGTTGGGGATGATTCCTTAAGTGGTCAGTAGTTTTTGGTTTTTCTAAAAAAACAACAAAAAAAGTAAAAAATTTAATATACTAAAATTCAGAAAAAAAACACACAAACAAAAACACGTCTTCTCATAAAAATCATAAATAGAAAAAAAGAAAAAAAGTCTTCCTCATATTTTCCAAACATATATTAATTTCCCATACCCTCCCAAATAATCTATCGGATCTTTTTTACCTGAAAATCAAGCGAACACTTTGTCGACTAAGGAGGAACATTAGGGATAATCAAATCACTCTTGAACCATTATTTGTCCAAACAATTGAACTAGAAATGGATAATCCAACGGAATAAACCTTAAAAGAACTTTCTGGCCCTGGTATGAATTACCAACCCCTTTGTCCTGACCTACCTTCTCCAAGAAGAGGGAAAGGATGACAAGGTACCCTGTTTTTCCTTCTTCAAGGTGAAGGAGAGATAATGACCTCCCGAGTCCCACCATCAATAGGCCCCAGAGTGGCGACTAGTACCAAGGGTATAGAATCAAATGTAATATGGAAGGAATTACCCTTTTATTAGAAAATTCCAAGATATAAGACAGTAAATCCCAAACAACTCCAAATAATGAAAGTAAAATTAAAGTCAAAAACCCTTTTCCACATGCATGTGCAAAATAATGTGATAAAAAGTACAAGAAAACTCTGATGGAATGTACTAAAAGAACGAAAAGCAACAACGACGATTGTCCCGACGCCCGAGCTAGTAAGGACCGACATGGTCCTCAAAGTCCTCATGGAAACCTGAAAGTAGTTTTATATACATAGGGTGAGTATACATTTATACTCAGTAGGGAAAGAAAAATCTTTCATGCACAAGTGGGGAGACAGTCTAATGCCCCATGAGAAAAAGAGGTAATCAAAACACCTAGTAAGGAAAAATATCCACCTAGCCTCACCAAGGCACACTACCCAAATAACACAAGCCAGGTAAAATAATAGTAATAGAACATCGATACTTGGGTACCCTGAACCAATTTCCCGCTAGTTATTTATAACATCCTTTGCATCAGACCTCCCCCACAAATCCTAATGTAGTCCCATTGCCGCCCCAACAGAAACCATATGGTCCATCACAACCACACATTTATCCCACTCACAAAAACCTGGTCCACCACAACCATAATAACCACACCCAGAGACACATGGTCCACAAAAATCACAAAAACCTCACCCGAAGATACCTAGGCCACAACAACCACCACCACGCCTGAAGACACTTAGGCCATAACAACCAGTGCCATGCCCGAAGAAACCTATGACTTATCCAAAAGACACTTAAGAAATAAACCTACCCACACACACCTAGGTAAACCTACCACCAAACACCCTACCTGAAGAGTCTTGGGCCATAATGAACCTTAGGTTGTCACAGCCTGCACAAAGAGTCTTGGGATACCTGGGAGAGGGAGCATGAAGGAACTAATAACCAGCCACTCATAGGAATTTTGGGAAAAACACCCTCCGCCATGAAATGGGGGTGTTCGTCATGAAGTTCTCAACATGGGTGGGGCGCGTATAAGAAACAGAAGAACTAAATTTTATTTATATAGTTAATAAAGAACTCACCCCATCCTAAGGATCCTGAAACCAATAACCATACCGCACACAACCACTCTTCCTGCTACACCTACATGCACAAGTACACAACAACCACAACTAGAGCACAACCCACTTCTGGAAAACATTTCCCCATTGTATTCGTTCTCATTATCAGGTTCAAGTGATCCATTTAAATATTTCTTCACTACCAGAAAAATAATAGGAATAACCACAATACAAAACAAAAATTGAAAGAAAACAACCAATCAGGCATTGAAGCATTCACTCCTAGTTCTCTTGTACGTAACAACATCAAAATGGGATCTGTGAGATCCGTCGAAGTACTAAAACCAAACCAATCACCAATTTATCGTGTCCAAAACATTTACTGACGACTCCACATGACCTCATATTCACAAACCAATAACCTCTCAACCAAAGATTCCATTCCCATCTACATCACCCCACAAAAATTAAACAGAACAACCAGGTATATCACCATAACAAAGAAAGGGAGTTTTTAGATTTATCCAAAACCAATCATTAAGATCCTTCTTTCTGTCCGGTTAACCGGGGCGGTCACAAAAGAATTATTATCCATTAGTCATCCATTTAATCAACCATGTTTATGTGATTAATCAGTTACCATGTTAAACCCATTTAATCACAAGATTATACAGAAAACAGAGCTTCCTTAGTGCACAATAAAGGACCACCAACGACCACGATTTTCAGTGGACATGAGCCCATAAAATTCACAACATAAAAATAGAGGTAAAATACAATGACATCATCATATTTCCCACCCCTTAATTATTTAAAAGTCTGTTTATTATCTTTGTTAAATTTTGTTTCATCTGTGTTTAGAGGAAAAAAATCATACCCACCCCACATGATGCACAATAAAGAGAGATGAAGGAAGAATCTCTACTAGGATGATCAAGGATCGAAGTTTTCTCCTTGAACCAAGAACTGCGTTGCATGACAGGAAACTCCAAGAAGAGTCGATCATGAGGGATCTTACGATGGAACAATTCATCTCCAAAGGAGGGACTCCAAGCACACCAAGATTGAACAAAATAGACCAAGGAAGAATAATATCTTGATGTGATAAAAGGCACGATCCTAGAGTTACAGGATGTGAAATCTAGAAGTTCTTGAAAAATGGATTGTTGTTTGACCACGTGACATGGTGGTTTCACATGTTGGATTTAATTGAGATTTAATAATTCTCTTAGAGACAGGGATATAGACCATCGCACGACAGAGAGTTGATATGTTAAATTTAAACTGAGAAATACACAAAACATGGGTGTAACTGGAAATGCAGAAAAGGGTGTGAAACTGATTAAAAGGCAACAAGTTTTGGTAGTCAAGGGTTTCCCCACTATTAGGGGATTTAAGATATCCTTCACCGGACTTAAAATAGTCTTAAACAACTTTAAAAGAGGAAATAAAACATAAAAGAGACGTTATAGGGAAATGGGGAAAGAACCTCGACACCCCTTTGTGGCACCGTTCAGGTGCAGTACCGATCACTGGAACCATTAGGTGACACCATGGTGACACCCTACCACCAACAATGACACCCTCTTGACTCACTGATGGGGTCTAGAACACCCCAAACACTATAATTTGGCAAAGTAATGGACCAGGAGGGGCTGTGTTATTACACCCTTGGTATTGAATATCCAAACATAGAGGCTGACTTTGAACTCAAATCGGGTTTGATTCATCTTCTACATCATTTCCATGGGCTAGGTGGTGAGAATCCACATCTTCATTTCAAAGAGTTTCAAGTGGTGTGCTCTACCATGAATCCTCAAGGGATTTCTGAATAACAAATAAAACTTTGAGCATTATCTTTGTCCCTAGTTTTATTCGCTAATTTAGGGTTCTACTACCTCCCTCCTAGTTCTACAAACTCATTGATTGACATGAAGCATCTCTTTTTAGAAAATTATTTACTACTTTTCATACTATTTCTATACGAAAGGAAATAATTGGTATCCATAATTTACCTAATGAATCACTCCATGAGTATTGGGAGAGGTTTAAAAGGCTTGTGGAAACCTACCCACACCACCAAATCCCTAATTAACTCTTGATACAATAATTCTATGCGGGGTTATTGTCTATCGAGAGAACACTCATTGACGCCGCAAGTGGTAGTTATATTTTATAAAAAATCCTATTTCTTCATGATATCTCATAATCAATATGGCTGCAAACATGAAATAATTCCATACTCAAGCACATGCTCAAGTCAAACAAGTCCAAGAGAATCAATCTATAGAGCCAAAGAAGATGACCGAGTGGTTGACAGAACTTACAGGTCTTGTGAGACAACTAGATGTGGATACCAAATCCCCAAACCCATCTTCTCTACAATATTTGTTCCCTGGACATATCAAGAATTGAGGAATCTTTATTTCACCAGATCATCCAACTGACACATGTCCACAACTTCAAGAGGATCCATCTGATTTAACTGGACCAATGGAGCTCAATGCAACATATTTTCAGAGGAACACTAAACCTCAACAATCATGTAAGTTCATTAGAAACTTCAACCAACCCCACTCTGAGCCCTTATCTTATACCTTTAACCAAGGCTTTAGGTATGGCAATCCAATTTCTCGTCCCCCTCAATTACCTACTCAAAACCCAAACCAATTCCAGTATGGTCAAGGTGTTGATAACTTCCAACCACCTTACCCTTTTGTTCCTCAAGCTCAAAGGATCAATAATCCTCTTTCTCCTATTAGATTCCACTATCCTAGTGATACTTCCCAATTCCCAACCCAATACAAGCACTTTCCTAAGAACCAAAATCAAGGTAATCCCAATGTGGCACATGCCTCTTCTTCCTAGAAACCATGGGAAAGCACTGTGGAAGATCCTGCATCCTTCACCGATTCTAGCCTCAAAAACATTGAAACTCAAATTTGTCAACATGCATACCACCTAATCAAGAAATAACCATCCAATTCATACCAACTCCCATATCAACCACTACCCAACCCTAAGGGCAATGAAAGTGAAATTTCACTTAGATCGGGAAAATAAAGTCATGATGCCTCATGATGAATCCCCTAAATCCTCTTTGAATGTTGAGATTGAAAATGAAAAGACCAAAAATCATGAAAACAAACCTGAATCCACTCCCTCACCTCATTATATCCCTCTAAGGAACCTGATTCTTTTTCCTCAAGCTATTTCTAAGCCAAGGAAATTCTTTGAACCTGATCCTGAAATTCTTGACATGTTTAGGTATGTTGAAGTCAACATTCCCCTCTTAGATTCCAGAAAACAAATCACTAAATATGGAAAGTTTCTTAGGGAGTTGTGCACCCATAAGAGACAACTTAAGGCTATTGAGAATGTTTCAACCCAATAGTCCTTACCCATGAAGTGAAAAGACCCATGGAAATTTACTATTCCATGCCAAATAGGGAGTTCCAACTTCGATGATGCACTCATTGAAATAGGACTCTCAATAAATTTTATTCCCAAATCCATATTATCCAACCTTGGTCTTTGTACCTTGAACCCAATGATTGTTTTCATCCAGTTAGCCAATCGAAGCACTGGTAGTCCTAAGGGAATAATTGAGGATCTTGTTGTCTGAGTTAATGATATTATCTTCGTAGTTGACTTCTATTTCCTTGATATGTATGGTGATAAAACTTCTTTCCAATCTCCTTGGATTCTAGGAAGACCTTTCCTCATGACATCTAAAACCAAAACTGATGTCTATAATGGCATCTTTTCAATGGAATTTTGTGACCAACTAGTCAATTTCAATATTTTTCAATCCATGTGATACCCATCAGAGAATCAATCTATATTCTCTATCCAAGCTTCTGAAAGTCTCTCTAAGAGTTTTTAATCCCAATCCATCTTGTTCTTCATGTTCCACTGATAGAGGAGTTTGTTAATATTGAATCCTCATTAACCAATTCATAAAAGGAGAATTTTATGTTGTCATTAAAAATGAAAATTCCATTGATCTAAAGGATCTTGAAAACTCTTTGGAATCCTAAACCACCTCTGACATCCACTGCTCCAACTTGGACTTTAATGAAAAAAAAACACGTTTATTTTTTGATTCAAATATGATTATCCAAAATTCATCATTTACTATCAATGACTTTGAAACTTATATTATATGTGAGGGGAACCCTAAACAAATGTGTTTATCTTGTCCTAATGGCAGTGATGTTTGTGATATATGTTCCCATATTAATAAAGTGATCACTAGTGATGTTGAAATTGACCATTCATTGGTGAACAACACTGATATAAAGGATATTGAAAAATTTATTCAGTCTTTTGACTCCACAGATCCTCATTATTACACATTGATAAGTGATGAAATAAATGAGTTAAAAATAATTTGGATCTCATACTATAGTTTTGTGTTATCTAATCCTTACATAAATGCACCATCAAAATTGAAACATCTTTCTGAATTTTCATGCAAAGAAAACCAGCACTTTTTGGATAAAATCATTCCTCAAGTTTAAGACCAATGGGAGGATATAAATATTATATTTCCACCCCCATTGAATTGAATGAACAACATCAAGGAAGGGGAGAAATTATACAATGAACAATCAGACATCCCAAAAGAGATGTTTTTCAAGAAGCACTCTGAAGTTGAGAATATATCGTGGTCACCATCAGACTATGGGAAGTCCACTGCAAATGTCTAGCTGTAGACAAAAAAATGTAGTGATACTTGGGAGGAAACCCATGTTTTCTTTTACTTTTATGAAATTTTAATTTATTTTTAGTTTTTTATTAAATGAATAATGTTTCTTATTTTTTATTATCTTTTAGGTAATGGAAATTTTCCAAAGCATCATTAGAGAGGACAGATTCCCCAAGAATCCATCAAATTCCATAGACCCACCACTTGATGGAGATGGAGACCCAATAAATCTAAACTAGGGGGCACCTATTTTCCTTTAACTCTCTCTCTCTCCTTCTCTCCCTCACACTCCCTCTTTCTTCTTCTTCCTCTCTCTTTCATTTTTTTTATCACATTCTTCATCAAAACCATTCTTTTTATATTTCTCTTTTTTTTGGGTATGTATTTTAAAAACACTAAAAAAACTAATAAAAACATAAACAATCCAAAAAAACAAATATTCATACTTATCACCATCCACTTTTTAAATTTTTTCCAACCATTTTGGGGGGGGGGGGTTAAAAATACACTTTTTCATCTAAAAAAATTGTATTTTCATCATGAATTTGGATAAATAATCTTGTGTCAAAACCAAAATTTTTAGAATGCTCAGTATTAAATTTTAAAAATTATTCTTCCCCAGCTATGAGGAAAAAATTAGATTCCATGCCAAGGTCACCTATAACCATATTTTTGTTTTTTGAATTTTCACCCCCTTTTGTGAGTCTTGAGTTTTTGGACCTTCGATCTGAATTTCCTACTTCGGTGTGCTTAAATATGATAGAGGTATTTTCTAAACCACATGAGAATCATAATATCCAAATAACATCCCATTAACTATACATTAATCTTAATTTTGAAAGCCACTTTGAGCATATAAAAACCTAATCATTGATAGCCACATTACAAGCCCAATAACTTGTCCCACCCAACATCTACATGGAATTACATCGCATAATTTATTAAAATTCAAATATGGTGGGAATGGATTTTATTTTAGGTTCAATTTCCTTGATTTTAAATTTATTATCATATGCTTGAGGGAAAGAATCCATTTAAATTTAGGGGAGAGGTTGTCATTCAGTGATTTTTGGGGAATGGACTTTCATTTATGTAATTTTGTAAATGTTATTGACAGGTCTTCAAAAAAAGAAAAATAGTTTTATGTCTTGGGTAGGTCAAAACAACTCTTCCTAAACCTTGGATCTTATTATAACTATTACAATTAGTGTCGTGAGGAGATAAAACATGGGTTGGGAGATGATTTTGAGGTTTTTTTGAAGTTCAAATTTCTAAAAATATGCAAAAAAACATAATGAAAAAATGAACACTTATGTTATTGGGAGAAGTTTTTTGTTATGTAAATATTAAATCTTCACATACCATTCAAAATTTCTTTCTCTTTTGTTTCTTTCTTCACACAATCATGCCCATATAAATACGTGTTATCATTTCATTCCATGTTTCTTTTAAACAAATTTCTGCATTTTTTTACCCATGATGATGTTTTACCCCTCTTCTCCTCTTTCTTAGACATTAAATTCCTACCATACCATTGCGATAGAAAAAACCCTAAAAAATACCTCTTGATTCTTGTGATCTTTTGGATAGGGAATGAAAGCTGATGTCTCTTTCAAACTCTAAGATTTTCACTTTTGGTTGGTGAATGAGTGAACATCTAGAAATTAATTTTTATTATCTTGAGAGGAGTAAGTTTTGAGTGCCTACATTTTCCATTTCTAATTTGAGCATGAAAAATGAAATGTCTTTGTAAAATTATTTTTGTAACAATTTTTTGTGGAATTCATTGTGGATGAGTTAAATGTTCTAAACCTCCCCTGATTGGGGAAAATAGAATTGTTATATTTGTGGGAGAGTGAGAATGAGTTTGTTATGTTTTTATATTTGTTACACATAAGGAAATAAACATGACTAAGTGTGGTTAAGTTGATGTTATTAATTTATTCATAACGTGTTTGTACTATCTTTAGTAAATTTCATTTAAAGTGCATAATTGGTGTGAGATACTCATGATTTAATACTAAATATAATTTTGAGGATTATTTGAAGTAGTCTAATTGAATTAGTTTACTATTTTAATTCTAAATATCAATATGATTTTCCAAATTGCATGATTCTTGTTTCTTAGGATTAATTATTCATTTTACAACATATCATTAGAAAGAATCATTGGATAATTCTACAATTGTAAGGGTTATATAGACCACACAAGAAGGACCAAAGAATCTATGAAGAAACTAGACCATCCATGAAGATTGAATTACTGGGCTCAATACAGAAGTTTAAAATCTTTTATTCTCCACCAAAAGTTGTGGGGAAATACCACTAAAATTGGATAGAAATTTCAAGGCAAAAATCTACAAAAAGGGGCCAAAATGATTATATGATGTCCAACCCACGATTCGGTCCAGGAATTTAAACCAGCACATATTTATTGAATTTTATACTAATATAGACATCCATGTAAGCTAAGATTTTGAACTTTTAAATACAAGATATAGGTGGAATAATTTTTAGAATAAATGATTCAAATTTGATTGCATCTTCCAATTCATAAATCCATTCACATTATAGCCTTCGAAAACATGTTGATAAAAATGGACAGTTACACACTGTTTAGTAAAATAGACATATATTTGGATCCAAAAGTCCAATGGCCGCCATATTTTTAGGGATGATAGTACACATCAATATCTAAAACTTGGATGCAGATAATATCTCAATATTCAGCTTTATGAATGGAAAAATTGGTTAGACCAGTGGAGGGGTAGATTTGGAATGAAAACAGTCCACAACTTTGGGCTATAAATGCATCCCCTTATTCTCCTTGCATGGAGTTGGTATTTCATAAGATAGGAGAAAAAATTGGCACTACCAAAGAATTGAAAATTTCTCGTTAGTACCTTCCATAATCAAGTTTTTAATTGAGATACTATTCCTTCTCTCTTTGTTTCATGTTCTTTTATGTTTTTCTTATTTGTAATCATGTAAGTTTCTTTTCATTTCAATTAAGTTTTAATGCATGTTTCTTCTTCTTCATCAATTATCATCATCTAGATTATATTTAATAACATTAATGGTATTAAAATAGTTTAAATAAATCAAAATAAAACCTTTATTTTGTTGTTTTCTAATTCAATCCAAAGTCCATATTTATCTTTCTTTACTACTCATGTGTGTGTTCGGCGCACAACTCTTTTCTTATCCCATTTTTTTCATTCTATTTATAATTAATCACCATAAATACATATTAAAAGGTTACTAACCATCTAAATGGATGAGTAAATCTAACATTGGTGTGAGTCATAAATTGAGGATATTATGTGATTGAGAGCTTTTTCTTGATGAATATTATTTAGGTTAACATTGTTTATGTTGAACATAAAATTTTATTGATAAATGACATGATTTTTTTAACATGTGGATTAAATAGATTATTGGAATCATAAATAAACTATCGTAAACAAGTACTGATTATGGTTATAACCCTAGTTAAGTTATGGATTGGATTAAATCCTTAACACTTGGGAATTCTGATCAAAGTCATCTTGTGAAGTGGGTGTTAATTAAATGAAATATAAAGAAAATTTCAATGATATCATAAGATTAAATAACCAATAATGAAATCACCCAAATATTTATAAAATTGTTAAATTAATATAAATCAATGAATCATTTTATTTTAGATCTACAAAAAAACCACCCGTTTAAAAAGAAAAATCACAAAAACAACCGACTCTAAAATTTGTACCATCGCCGAGGATTTGACCAGAGTGCCTATATACACATTAGAAGAGAACTAGACCATTGAATGGTAAAGAGGAGAAAATTTTCCACGCTTTAGTGATCATTCAGCCATTATTTCATGTTAATACATGTGTGTTTTCTTGGTATTATCCCCTTTTAAGTGATTTGTCACTTAACTCAAAGTCAGAGGGACAAACGCTACTTTTGATCATGTTGATAAATTAAAGTATCCAATACATGTTCCCATGATTCCTACATATTTTAAATTTCTTAAATATTATTGTACTAATATTTAATATCAGTTTAATCTCATTTTTTCAGTTTTGACCTCCACACACATGATTTCCCCATTATTAAAAAAAGGATAATAAATTTGAAAATGAAATTTTAATTGTACTGAAAAATCCAGGAATAAGATTGACATGAGGTTGATTCAAATATATCACGTATGATTCGAGGAATTTTCTCCATTATTTTTTCACCAATCAAAATTATTTTTTTCATTTTGATCCCCTGGTGGGAGATATGTCATTTTGATGACAGTAGATAACGTTATCCATCAATTTACATCATACTGTAAAACACAAGAATATAATGGATGAAAAATTGAATCCTATAGATAAAAAACGACTTAGTGATCATTATCCAATGATTTAAATTCAATACAAGTGTGTTTCCTTGGTATTAGACTCTTTTATGTGATTTTTCACTTAACTCAAAATATAAAGGACATATGATAATTTCAATCATACTGGGTAATTTAGGTATCTGATCCACATTATGATGCTTCCTATAGATTTTAAATCACTTAATAATCATTGTACTAATATTTCATGTCGATCATAGCTCGCTTGGTCATTTCTGACTCCTAATGTGAAGATAAACTTTTAATTGTACTGACTAATCTTGGAATTGGATTAGCACGCCACTTATAAAAATATATCACATATGATTTGAGGAATGTTCTCCAAGATTTTGTAATCAATCTAACATAATTTTCTTTTTTTTGAACCCTTGATAGGAGATATGTTATTTTAATAACACTAATCAATGTTATCGGTCATTTTCCATCGTACAAGGTGACACGAGCATCCGATGGATTCATTGTTGATTCCTAAGGATCAAAAAATGGATCCGTGATCTTTATCCCATGATTTTATATCAATCAATGTTCATTTTCTTGGTATTAGACCCTTTTATGAGATTTTTTACAGAACTCAAAATCTTAGCAAAAATGCCATTTTCGATCATACCAAGAAATTCAGGTATCTGATCCATGTTTTGATGCTTCCAATAGATTTTAAATGAATTAAATATTGTTTTCATGATATTTCATGCCAATTAGATCTCATTTTGTTGGTTTTGACCCCTACATATATGACTTTCATATTAATATGAAAATGATAATAAATGTGAAAATGAACCTTTAACTATACTGAACAATCCAGGAATAATTTTGACATGTGGTTGATTCCAAAAGATAAAATATGATTCAAGGAATGTTCTCATAGATTTTCACATCAATCATAATTTGTTTTCTCATTTTTGACCCCTTGAAGGGAGATATGTCATTTTAATAACACTTGAAAATGTTATCTGTCATTTTCCATTATATGAGGTGACACGAGCATCCTATGGATGTAGTGTTGATTAATAAAAAAACTGGATATGTGATCATTATCCAATGATTTTATTTCAATATAAGTATGTTTTCTTATTATTGGACCCTTTTACGTACTTTTTCACTTTACTCCAAATTCAAGGGACATACATGAATTTAAATCATAATGATAAATTTTGATATATGATCCGCGTTTTTATTCTTCCTATAGAGTTTAAAGGACATAAATATCATTTTCCTAATATTTCATTTCATTTAGATCATGTTTAGTCAGTTTTGACCCGCAAACACATGATTTTCCCATTATTACAAAAATTATAATAAATTTGAATGTTAAATTTTAATTATGCCAAACAATCCAAGCCTCATATTGATGTGTGGTTGATTCCAATAGATCACATATGGTTTGATGAATTTTATCCCATATTTTCACATTAATCAGAATTCATTTTCTAATCTTGAACCCCCGATGGGAGATATGTCATTTTAATAACACTAGACAATGTTATCCATTTTATTACATCATATTAGGAGACATGAGAATCCTATGGATGTGGAATTTATTCCTAAAAATAAAAAATGGATTTCTGATAGTTATAATATGATTTAATATCAATACAGGTTAGTTTTCTTTGTATTGGACACTATTTTTTGATTTTTCACTTAACTCCAAATCTGAGGGACAAAACATTACTTTTGATCATACCATGAAATTTATGTATATACCAAACCTTATATTTATTTCACATTAATAAATGGTTTATTGCATTCCATTAAACTTAATACATCCTGGATGATCGATAAGTCAAGTGACTTTGGGAATTAGGTACATTACATAACAAATTAAAATAGAAAAGACATTGTCCTAATTAAAAACATCCTTAACATGCTCATACTTAAAACTACATGGGATAACCAGGGGGAATAAATAAGAAATGTGTGATCTATAAATCCATGTAAGGGATAAAAAAGGCATAAAATGAATAAAATAATACATGTTAGACAATAGGCATCAAAATGGGGAATAAATGGTGAGAATCGTAAACATGAATAATAAGTCATGATATAGATTGATTACACAGGAGATGTGGAAACATCTTAAAACACTACATCATAAACATAGATCAAGGAAAACTAACAATACATCATAATTTAAAACGTATCATAAAGGAATCATATTCACTACCTTTCCCAATATGATGTCTCATGAGACTCAATATTACCTAATTCATTAGAGCACTATATAATTCCAGGCACACCTGTCAAATTCATTTCATTCTCATACTTAAGTGTGCCTCATAGATTAAAGAACATGGATTAATTTACCATAATATTTTATTCCATGATCATGTAGTGTGGAATAAATACATTTATGTTCCATGTAAAAGAGTTATAAGTGTATAAATTTGAACACCCTTGATAGGAAATGGGTATGGTATTTACTACACAATTGTTTTGGTATGGAAAATTGTTGTGAAATTTCGACAGCAGAACAACGTCACTTAAAAATTCATAAAATGGGTTGATGAGATAGAAATGGGTCTCTTATCATTTTGAAATAAAATTGGAAGTAATAGGTACATTTAATTATATTTCCCAATATTAGGAATTGGAAAATAGTAGCCATAAGATAATAAAGAAATATTAATAAAGAAGAGAAGAAAAGGATCCCTTAATTGAGTATATGACTCCAAATGCTTGGGAGGGGATTCCTAAGATCTTGGGAGAACCCTTTGAGGACTCTAGATTGGGGATAATAGATTAAGGACGTGATCCATGAATTTTTAGTGAATATAAGTGGGATTTTGTGTGGGTTTATATAGGAAATGAGTGGGGAATTCTTTTTGATTTCTCAGACTTAGGTTTTTTATTCTATATAATAAAATCACCAAAACCACAAACCGTACCATGAATTTTACCATTTTTTCTTCCAAATGGGATTGGTTTACATTATTTTATAATTCCAAGGTCCAAAATTAATATAATAATACAACTGCTTATTTGGAGGTGAGTCATACTCTTAATGAAATGATTTTAAAACCATAAAATATATTAATATTTTTGGAGGATTCATAAGGGTTTTATAAAATGAATAAAACAAACATAATATAAAATTATTTTAAAAGTAAAAAAATATATTTGGTTGTGGATACCCTTTATAGTATTTATTACATAACTTTTGTGTCATTATGATGTCTTAATACACAAAGTATATTTATACAGTATTTAATTTTTATTTGAAAACTTGACTATCTCTAAAAATCATGAAAAATTAACTGTTGAATAATTTTGACCCTATGATTCCATAAATAATATTCATTTTATCAATAGAATTTTCTAAATATGTGAATTTTAACTTTAAAAATAAGAATTGATATTTATTGAGAAATACTGGGTTTTTTTACAATATCAGTTTTCGATCCCAAAATTACATTTGAATTCAAAAAAATAATATGATAATTTCAATTTAATAAACATTATATAATAATAATATTTCATTAAAATATTATTTATTTCAATAATACATTAATTCATGAAAATAAATTCCTTAATTGAATTTGAATATTACCTAAAAATACAATTTGTGTTTTATTGTATCAAAATTAGAATCATGTATAATGTAACAATAATAGTTTGAAAATATATTCAACATTCTACACAAAATAAGGTAAACAATCATATATCTAGGATCTTGATACATATCCCTTTAATACACCAGCAAACTCCCTGAGGGTAAGGCGCGTGACTGTGAGACTTTCAAGGGGTGGTTTGATGAACATGGTTTGGGTTGTGATCTCAATGAGCATGAAATTCTCAAATAAATAGTTTTTCTCATTCTTAAGTTGTTGGATATCATCTTGGTATTGTTCAAGGGAACGTCCCAGTGATACTATCTCCCTTGGAAGCTCTGATAAATGGGAAAGATAGGGTATCGACCTATTGGTTGAGGCTGACACTTCCTTTGTCTTTATCAATTGAATTTATTAAAACCCTATATTTATACTAATCTTGTGATCACTATTCAATGGATATATTATTATCAATAATGATTCTTAATGTTATTCTATGCCTAATTGTATATAATAAAATAAAATAAGTGAATTTTTTTTCTATAACCATATTACATAATATGACATTAAATTAAATAAAAATTGGAATTTTATTTATAAAAGTTCAGGTCGTTGCAATTTTACCCCTTATAAAATTTAATCATCAAAATTATATTTTCCCACATCAAAACAGATAAGGTTAACTCTATTTTATCACCATATATAGTTCCCATGTTTCTTCATCAAACTTGTGGTTTCTCCACGACACTTTGACCAGGTGCATTTTCCTATTCAATAAAACTTTGTCTTTATAATATAATATTTTCACTGGCTTCTTCTCATATGAAAGGTAATTATCTTATGGTACCACCTCTATATTGACTATATGTGTGGGGTCTTGTATATACATTATCAAGAGGGATATATGGAATACATCATGTACTTGAGGAAGTAACATAAGCTTAGTCCAAGATACATCGACCCCTTTGGACTAAGCTTTATCTTCATACAAAATATTATCACTTTATTACATGGATATATTAAGAGGAATAACTTGTTTCTAACATCAAACTCTAGGTATCGTCGAAGATTTTTAGTATAGATCTTCTGTAGAATCTTAGAAGCCTTGATGTGCTGTTGAATGGTCTTAACCATTTCCACTATTTCCTCAGCCATTTTAGGAATTAGTAGTTTTTGTTCTGCAAATTCATCCCAACATGCTGGTGTTTTTATTCTCTTCCCATAAAGGGACTCATAGGGATCCATTTTCATTCTTGATTATAAACAGTTATTGTACAAGAACTCGACCAGAGGAAGATGTTGATCCCATCCTCCTTTGAAGTAAATTGAGCATGCTATCAACATTTTCCCATGTTTCTGGATTTTCTTCTCATATTGTCCATCAATTTGGTGGTTATAATCCATTATTAAGTTCTACACAATGTTTAGAGAATGTTAAATACTTTTCCAGAACTTGGTGGTGAATCTAAGATCTTGATCAGATAAAATCGATAGAGGTACTCCATGAAGCCTCACCACCTCTCTGATGTATATCGGTGCAATTTGATCCAGTGATAATTCCTCCTAAATTGTAATAAAGTGTGTAGTCATTGTATTAAGATCCACCAAAACCCAGATAATATTATTTCCTCTAGATTTATTCAGATGTATGATGGAAAATTCCATGGTGACATTTTCCCATTTCCTTGTTAGTATGGGTAATGGGTGAATCATCCCCATAGGATTTTATCTTTCAACCTTAACTTGAAAACATACTAGGAACTTTAATGTGTATTCTGTGATCTCCTTATTCATATTTTCCACCAATAGTTCTCTCAAATATTTCAATACATCTCTATGCTTCCATGATGGATAGAGAATGTTGAACTTGTGAATCATCTAACATATACTTCATTAGCTCAGGATTTTATGGTACACTTTACCATGAGCCAAATCTTACAAATCCTTCTTAATTTACACTAAACATTGATGATTTACCTTTTCTTATATTTTCAACATTATTATGAATTCCCACATCCTTTATATGATAATCCATTATCCTCTCGAGAAGGCATGGTTGAGAAATCATTTGTGAAATGATTTATGATGTTACTTCCTTTATGATTCCCATATCTATACTTTCTAAATTTATGAAGATTAGATCCCTCTAAATTATCATCAATGATAGAATTTATAGATTATTTCTACTTAGAGAATCATCCACTTTATTCAATTCCCATTATGGTAGTGAATTGATAAATCATGGTCCTTGATCTTCTCTAACCAACTTTGTTAGCGTATATTTTTCTCTTTCTTTGTGAATATATACCAGAGGCTTTTGGGATCCGTATATATTTCACACTTCTCACCAAAAAGATAATTTCTCCATATATTCAAAAAAAAATATCAATATAGATAACTCTAGATCATGCATTGGGTAGTTCTATTTTTGAAATTTCAACTTCCTTGAAACATATGCTATCACTCTGTCTTCTTACAATAACACATAACCAAATCCCTTATTCGAATCATTGCTGAATACCATGAAAATTTCTACACTAGTGGGTTGTGTGATTACATGTGTAGTGATAAAAATCCTTTTAAACTCCTTGAATATATATTCACATTCATCATTCCAAGAAAACATGACTCCCTTATGAGTTATCTTGGTAAGAGGGTTTGACAATCATGGGAAAGTTCTCACAAATCATCGATAATACCCATCTAATCCTTGTAAACTATGTATATTTATCATATATGTTGGCCTTATCCATCTTTCAATTTCTTATATCTTTGAATGATCCCCAGATATCCCATTGGTTGTGATTATATTCCCCTATAATGAGACTTCCTTCAACCATAACTCACATTTTCTATACTTGGCATAAAGGTTGTCCTTTCATAAGGTCTTTAGAATAGAACTCAGATGATCCTCATGATCCTCCATGATTTTAGAGAATATTATAATATCTTCTATAAATACTACCACAAATTTGTATAGGTAATATAGAAATACTCTATTCATCTTGTCTATGAATATTTTTATAGAATTATTGAGTTTGAATGGAATTACTATGAACTCATAGTGCCCGTACCTTGTATGAAAAGAGGCCTTGGGGATAACTTCCATCTTCAACCTTACTTTATAATATCCCCAAAAAATATCCACCTTGTAAAATTATTTTCCTCCACATAGATGATCAAACAATTCATGAATCCATGGAATATGATACATTTTCTTTATCTTTATCTTTTTTAGCTCATGATAATCGATGAAAAGGTACATTGACCCATACTTCTTCATAATGAAGAGGATGGGTGCACCCCATGGTGGAGCACTTGGGCATATGAAAACATTATCTAGATTATTATGTAGTAGTTTTTTATCTCCTAAAGTTTCACAACATCCATTATATATAGAGTTTTTGGATAAAGGTAACACCCTAGGTATAGGATCGACTGAAAATTCAACCTCTCAACTAAGAGTAAGACCAAACAATTCCTCGAGAAACACATCAACATATTCCCTCACAATGGTAATTTCTTGAAGGTTGATTATTTCCTTAGACTCAATCATTTTATCTAGATATATTTTCTTATGGGAAATAATATACATTCTTTAGATGTTGGTGCTAAAGAAAATTTATCCTCCTCCTTATACTTATATAAAATTAGAGGATGATTCACAATACTGAGAGTGATTTAATTCTCACTGTTATTTATGTTGTATCTATATAATTAAAGCCAAACCATAAAAATATTTGAATCAAATTCCACCAAAGGGAGTATTATAAGTTTTTCTTGGAAGTTTAGCAGAAAAATTTTGATAGGGGAGGAGTTATATACCTGGGATGCATTAATTTCCCCATTTTCCATCTTCATTGATTGTTCTAATTAAATTATTTGTGATGGTGTTTGAATAGTTATAATAAACATTAATGATACGATGTAATTCATATAACTAGAATAAAAAATTATGTTTGTTATTATTGAATGAATAACTAGAATATATTCCACCACATTGTTTTTGGGATCCACCTCAGTGTTTGTGTTAGAGAAAGATCTCCCTTTCTTCCTTGGAGGTTGTTGGTTGTATCAAAAAACATTGGCATATTGATTTGGTTTTCAAAGTTCCCTGGTTCCTGAATGTTAAGGAAATTAACAATGGGCTAAGGGATGAAAAAATTATTCCTCTCCTCTAATGAATTAATGGGGTTTTCGTATCGACAATCGTTGTTTAGGTCTCCTTCATTCCTGAACCTAAAACATTTTATCACACCCCTTAGACAATTTATGGGGTTCTTCTTTATGCACCTTTGACAAGTGGGATGTTCAGATTTCATGGCACCATTAGATTTATCCTTCAGACCACAAGAATTAAACTCCACTTTCTACTTTTTATCCCCATGATACCCTTGAGATTCTTCAATCTCTATTTGGACTTTGAGAGCTTATCAGTCAACGTCGTTATAGCTACTAATGTCTCAGAACACCATAGATTTTCATAAACTAGTGTTTTAGCCCACTAAAGAAGTGGTCAACATTGCATCCGGGGGTAATGAAAAATAAAAAGGTGTATCGTGCAAGTCTTGTGATGTTTAACTCATATGACCCAATTGATTCATCGTCTTTTTTAATTAGGGTAAGGAAATACATTTTTATTTTATGTCGGTGGGTGTGGGGAAAATATTTATCAAATTTTTTTACAAGATTATTTACACACCATCACCTCACTATCATTCGAAGGATTTATATATTTGATTAATGTAAACCATTGATTAGGATCTCATTCCATACAATAAGTATCTGGTAGAACATTCTCTTGTTCAGAACATTGAAGGATGGAGATGATCTTCCCAATGGAGTTGATCCATTGGTCCGCGATTAAGGGATTAGATGATCCATTGAATTTCGGGAACCTTTATCACATAATGGGCTCGATTACAACTTGTTCTCTCTTAGGGGTATTTGAGCCCTCATCCTGATCAAGGTTTCTATTCAGGGCCTGAGTTAGATGAGAGAGCGACATCAAATTTTTTGTGATTCCCGCTCCCATCAGGTTGGGCATCTCATTGGGGAAATAATCACATTTCCCATCACATTGGTTTTTTAATTGATTACTCATATTTCTAGAAATTATATAGAATAAAATTAAAATTATAAGTGAGTGTTTTTAAACTATTAACCATATAAAGCTGGAATCCAAGGACATTAATGGGATAAATTATAAATTACATTTATTTTTTAACTTATGAATTTTTAGGATTCAATCTATGTTATCCATGATGTATTTTTTATCATATAATATTGTGGGATTTTTTTGTTCCCTTAATAATGGTTTATAAGGAGATTATGAATTTATCAATGCATATCCCCTAGGAGTGTCAAACTAGGTGTTTAGTAATGCCCGTTGTTGTGTACTAGGTTATGCCGAGTCAGGCCCGACGCACCTTGTCGGAGATGTTACCCCTTGGTACATCCATGCCAGAACCATGTACACTTATATTATCTTGAGAAGGATGAATTTTATTGATAAAACAATTACTCTATACTTACCAAAATTTAGTAATGTTTTCTTATACATAGTCTTACCCCTAATACTTTTCTAGAGTTTTCTAATCCTAATCCTACAAATAACTAAAATTTTAGTTTGACACCAACTATAACAACCCTACTATTTATTTCAAATTAATACATGATTTATTACATAATTTTACACATAATAAAACCCAGATTATTGATAAGTTTAGTGACTTTTTGAATTAGGTACTTTACATAATAATTTAAAACAGGAAAACACTATCTTTATTAAAAACGTCCTTAACATGCTCGTACTTAAAAGTGCATGGGATTACCTTCGTACATACATAAGAAAATGGTGAAATATAAATCCTATTAATGGAATAAACATGGAATAAAATGAAGAATATAATACACGTAAGAAAATAAGAATATCAATGGGTCCTAAAACGTGTGAAAATCATAAACAAGAACAATAAGACATGATATAGAATTATAAAATGGGAAATGTGATTACATCTTAAAACCCTACATCATAAACATATTTCAAGGATAAATTCCAAGAAATCATAGTGGAAAAAGTCCTATAAAGGAATCATGTTCACTCCATATCCCAACATGAAATCTCATGAGACTCAAAATTACCTAATTCATTGGAGTGCTGTATAATTTTGGGCACACCCATCACATTCATTTCATTCTCATGCGTAAGTGTGCCACATAGATCATAGAAATGGTGTCATTAATCATCATATCTTATTCCATGGTCAAGGAATATTGAATACATACATTTAATTCCTAAATTTAATATGTATAAGTGTATAAATGTAAACACCCTTGCTAGGAAATGGGTATGGTATTCACGAAAAAAAATTTGACATGGAAAATCGTGGTGTAATTTCGACAGCATAACAATATCACTAAAAAATTCATGAAATGAGTTGATAAGATAAAAAGAGGTATATAATATTTTTAACATAAAAAGGTAATTAATATGGATATGTAAATACATATCTCAACATTAGGAATTGGAGTATAGAATTCATATGATAATAAAGAACCATTAATAAAGAAGAGAATAAAAGGATCCCTTACGTGATTATGTGACTCCAAATTATGGGGAGGGGCTTATTCATAGCTTGGGAAAACCTTGGGAGGACTATATAGATGTTGGGGATGAGAAAGGATGTGATCTAATAATTTTGAGTTAAGTGAAGTGGTATATTATGTGGGTTTATATTGGAAAGGAGTGGGGAATTCTTTATCGTTTCTCAGACTTAGGTTTTGGAATCTATATAATAAAATAACCAAAATCAAAAAAAATTAACATTGTGTTTCCTATGGTTTCTTCAAAATGGTATTGGATTCCATTATTTTATATGTACAAGGTTCAAAAATAATAAAATAATACCCTTGATAATGGGGATGTGAGTCATACTCTTAAATAAATGATTTTAAAACCTTAAAAAATATTAATGATTTTGGATGAATCATAAGAGCTAAATAAAATTAATTAAATAGACATAAAAACATATCATTTTAAAGGCAAAAATATATTTTGTATCTTATAACATTTATATTGTTAATTACATTACTTTTGAGTCCTTATAATGTCATAATACACAAAGTATATTTATACGATATTTACTTTTTTCCTGAAAATTCGGCTGTCTCAGAAAATTAGGAAAAATTCACCATTAGATAATTAAACATAGTGATTCCAAAAATAATATTAATTTTATCAAAATAATTTTATAAATATTTTGAACTTTAACATTTAAAATAATAATCTACATTTATTGAGAAATGTTGGGTTTTTTGACAATAATAGTTTTCAAACCCAAAATTACATTTGACTTCATAAAAAAAATAGGATAATATTTTTTAATAAAAATTATTTAATAATAATATTTTATTAAAATATTATTTATTTAGAAAATCCATTAATTAATTAAAAAAAATTCCTTAATTGAATTTGAATGTTACCCAAAATTACATTTTGTGTTTATGTATCAAAATTAAAATCATATATAATGTAAAAATAATAAGATAGAAATATATTAATTATTCTCTAAAAAATAATGTAGATACTCATATTTCTAGGGTCTTGATACATATCCCTTTAATACACTATAAAACAACTTAAGGTTAAGGTGTGTGACTTTGAGAATTTAATGGGGTGTTCGAAAAACATAGTTTGGTTCCTGATCTCGATGAGATTGAGTATATCTCATAAATGGTTCAACTCATGATTAAGATGTTGGATCTCTAATTGGTCTTGGTCAAGGAAAAATCCCAATAATTCTATCTCCCTTGGAAGCTCCAATAAATGGGATTCACAGGGTACGATCCTACTGGTTGAGCCTGTCACATCCTTTGTTCGTGGAAATTGAATTTGTTAAGTACCTATATTTATAAAAATCATATAATCATTGTTAAATGTATATATTATCAACTGTAATGAAGATTAATATTCTTCTATGTCTAGTTGTATATAATAATACAAAATAAGTGCATATTGTTTCTATAACCATATTACATAATACGATATTAAATTAAATCAAAAGGGTAATTCTATTTATAACAGTTCAGTTCATGAAAATGTATATGATCCATGTGTAGATTCTTTATATATATTTTAAATAAATTAAATATCATTTTCATTAGATTTCATTTCATTTTGAGCATGTTTGGTTGGTTTTCCTCCCACACACATTATTTCCCCATTATTACAAAAATGATAATTAATGTAAAAATGAACTTTTAATTATACTGACCAATCCAAGAATCTGATTTATGCGTAGTTGATTCCAATTGATTACATATGATTCAAGGAATTTTCTTCTATATTTTCATGTTAATTAGATGTCATTTAATCATTTTGACCCCCAGATAGTAGATATGTCATTTTAATAACACTAGATAATGTTATATGTCATTTTCTATCGTACTAGGATACACGAGCCTCCGATGGATGTGACATTGATTCCAAAAAATAAAACATGGACTGATGATCATTATAACGTGATTTCATGTAAATTTACTTGCGTTTTATTGGAATTGGCCTCTTTTACAATATTTTTCTCTTAACTTCAAACATGAGGAAAAAACTCAGCTTTCAATCACATCGAGAAATTCATATATCCAATCCATGTGTCAATGATTCTTATAGATTTTAACTTAAATAAATATATTTTTCCTAATATATCATGTCATTCAGAACTATGGAAGATTAGAATAGAGAGTGTGGCATATAGATGAGCTATGATATCAGAAGAAGAATATGGGCTACAATGAATCATATACTGTAGTTGTGATCTCACAATATCAATTTTTGATGGGTTAGTAGAAAAATTGTGAAATGATACATGTTGAAAAATGTGGTGTGTATGATGAATTCATGGGAATTGTGATTATTTGAAGATAAAGGTTTATGGAACTGAATATTAAAATAGCCCTTCTTGAGTATATTTAACCTATAGGGCTCTATTAGAATGAGTTTGAATTTCAATATTAACTCATACCTCTATAATTATCTATTGATAATTACCTATAGAAGACTTAAATTCCAAAAACTATTTTATAAAATAAAAACCCTATAAAAGATCATAGTGTTCATCGATGATTTCAATGATATAGAATTATTCTTTGAACATATAATCAAACTAACCGAGTGGATTTCTTGAGTAGATATATTACAGTCAGAAATAACAATTACATGAATGTGACATATAAAATGAAAGAAAAAATATTCTAGGAATAAAATTTCTTCCAAAATGACATAGAATTCCTCACCCATAAAAAGTCATGTTTAGGAAAATATAATGACAAGCTAATGTCAATATAAATACTAGCCAAATTGGTGGATGTCATATAGAGTGTTAAGGCATCAGTGTAAAGGAAATTCCCAATAATGTCTATAATATCCTCTAATATTGATGTGTTTTGAAACGAGAGTGGTAAAAATAGAAGACGAACTCATGTAGAATACATCTTGTATCATATTTATTTAAAAAGGCGCATTAACCAATGGAATAAGGGAATGATTTTATGATCATAAATTTTGGATACACTTCCCCATATATTCAAAAAATAATATTTTGAATAGAAATGTAGGGAGATGAAAGACCTATTATGGATAGACAAGGTCATGTAACCATGAGGTATACATATGGATTTTTAAAAATTCATAGAGACAACAATCAAGGTCTGATAACTTCTAAATTTTGAAACAAGGGTCAAAGAGTCATTTAAATTGCTAATTTAAATTTATTGATTATTTTCCTGTGTTTTCTCATAAGTATATATGTATTTAGTTTTCTTTGAATCCATACATAACCAAATTTTATTTTCATGAAAATATAAATATGATTTCAGAATTTTTATGTAAAGTACATAAAATTGAGATAGTCAATTTGAATGAGAAACCAAAAAGATAAAACAAAAAACAGCTCCCAAATCTGATGTGTCATAACGGACCTTGGCTACTAAAAGTGTCTGTTGTGGAAAGGGCCCACAAAAAATAAAAATTATGAAGATAATAACAATGAATATAATAAAAAATAAAAAATAGATTTATTATAAACCCGCGTTGTAGGATGCCCTACACCATCACCATAATACATATACTCTCGTAGTACTCTAACCTCATCTAACAGAGGAACATTTACCTCCTTTCAAGCATGCCTTCATTCCTATAAACCTATAATATTCTATTTCATCCTAGATACAACATTATTGACAACCTCAACACATGACACTATAAAATAAGGAATCCATGTTCTATATGTCAATCTATATCCATGCCCATCACAACCAATAATGTAATAAAATATATCATCCCTTCACATGGAAAGTTTCCACAGGTCCTCTAGCAACTGTGCTAAATCAACCTAAAATAGAGACTTTTTAAAAATTTAATTTAATTATATATATATATATATATATATATTAATGTATTGATAATTTGTATAAGTACATACTATAATATATGCAATATTTGGATCATTCTGATCACGAGTCATCATCCACACTGACATTGTATCAGTTAGTGAACCTTTATCTTATAACTGTATAAAAGATAGATATAAATATAGAACAATAAACCATATTAAATATTAAATTTATAAAGTTAATAATAAATACATCATGTAAAATCTGCGACATGAGACGAGTCCCAAACCTATGAGGTGGTCTCTAAAATACAGGATTCTCAAAATGGCACACTTCCACCTACTACATTCCATTAATTCAAATATAAAACATGAAAAATTATAAAAATGATTAAAAATATATAAACCAAAACATATATATCATTTTTCAGCTTCAATGAACCAATATGAAACAAACTTATTCCACTGAGAAGGGAGAACACCTATCAGGACTTTGTCCAGAATATCTGGGGCACCAGCATTTGGTACCCAGAGATACCTCTTGAATCTACCTTTATAATTTTTCCACATTTAATGAACTTTGGCCATAAAAACTGAATGAAACTCATTATTAAGAACTCTAAAATTATTCTATATAAGGGAAAAATTATCACATATGTAATTATTTTTTAAACATAGCTAAGAAATTGAAATGATCCAGTTACCTGATCATACCTCCATAGTCGATCTAATGTATCCTAGGGGAATAAATCCCAGTCAGATGAAGTCAATGAAAATATGTGTGGTTCGTTTATGATATGACCCAACTAGAAAACAAATTTAGGGTAACCCACTCCCATATGATGGTATTTCTTATGAAATGATACCTTAAGGGTATTTTTATAATTACATGATGAAATACCATGATTAGGGCCTCATCTATGAGAGGAAGAATAAGACATGTCTGATGCCATTGAAAAAAAGTTCATAATTAATTATAAATATGTGTAAATGTATGTATAAGACTTAATTAAAAAAAATAAAAGCACATTTACATTCTATTTCCGATGAAAAATCTTTCACCAGATGATTTCTTTTAAGGGGTTGAATTTTGTAGAATTAGTCATGTAGGAATCACTATTTATGAATAGATTCCAACATGATTTCTTCATAGAAATTGAAATACCCAAAAATTCTATATCCATGAGTGACCTACTTTCCAAAGGAAGTTGATCATTGGGGAGTTTAGGAAATGATACTTAATAAATCAAATTGGTCGATAAGATGGGAGGTCAGGCTCATTACACCATTTTGTGGGGGGGGGGTGTTACTTACTTCAGGACAATATTCTAAATTTAATATATTTTTTTGAATCATTCATTAATTACCATGTATGACATGGGTTATCCTTAAATTAAAAATCAATTATTATCTTGAATGGAACATAAAATCATTTGTATGTATCTGATGATATTTGTTAATGGAGATATCTTTTTGTATATGATGTTCCCCATAAATGGTATCCTCTTATGTTCTGATTAGAGATTCTTTTTTAAATATTGTGATTATGCTATTTTTCAGCCACACAGTGGGGTTCTCTGGAGTGTATCATCATTCAGGGATATAAGAGTTGTTTTGATGTCTAGAATAGACCCATTAATGGGATTCCTACTTATCCTTGGTAAAGGAATCAGATCCCTTGTAGTTCGTTTCCACTTAATGGGGCACATCATACCTTTTAAGGCCATATGATTAGTGTCAAACCATGAAATTTAATATCAAGCGGTAAGGAAGTATAGGAAAAAGATGACTAGTCAAAGTGTGATGAGATACTTATACTGAAGTGGCCCAATGAAACTGGAAGGGATATAAATTCTCATGTCTAATAGGACCCTTAAGAGAGTGTGTCCCAGAGAGAATTAGGGTTAATTTGAGGTTTTGTGTTTGGACATATTGAGGCTTTCTGCATATCCCACTTGGATAAGAATCAATTCCCATGTAGTTTGGTTACAAGGACTTATGTCTATGGATGCCCAATGATGGTTTTTTCTCATAGAGTATGGACATTTGACTAGATTAAGTTTTGAATTATTCATGAAATTGATGTCTAGATAGTTTGAGATATTTGGTTTTGGATTAATCCTAAGGAGTATTCCCTTGGATTATATTGGGGATTAAACTTTCTATTACTCACCTCGGTATGATTTTAGGGGTTTTCCCTTAAAAGGATTCCCTAGTTTGGTTGGATATTTCACTTTAAATGAAGCATAGTGAGCTCATGCATTAGGTAGGAATCCTAGGTATCCTCATTATAGAAAGAATTAAAGTTATCATAGTTAAATTAATTAGGTCTTACACTCTAAGGTTTCCTTTGGGTGTGGGATCATGTGGATGTCATGATTACAGACAACCTCTAAGCCCACGTGACTGTTTATCGGTGTGAGATACAAGAGGAAGTGGTAAATATAGTAAACCACATAATCTAGTTTTTCTATTGATGGAAGAGTCTAAAACCCAAAGGGATAGGGAAATTAAGTAGGATCTGGTGTCTATTCCCTCCCATCATTTTTCCCTAGGCCCAAAGGGAGAGAGATAGGTATTTGAGGTGCATGTATCCTATTTTGGTTTCGTATCCAAGATAATCACGTCTGAATCCTAGCTACTCTCATGGGAATGGAGAAGGAGGAAGGAATGAAGTAGGAGAGGTCCAACAAGAAAGGCTAGGTGTTTACTCAAGGAGGGATGCCCTACAATTGGTTCTAGGGTGAGGATCTCAATATCTATCAAAAGTCATGGAAAGTGTGATCCTCACCCTCCTTGGCTATAACTAGAGGCTCCAGGTCTTAGAGACAACTAGGGAAGGGAATGGTCTTAACCCTAGTACTAGAGAACAAGAGTTCCCTAACACTTCCCCTAGGGTTGGGGACCTCACGACCAAGGTAATTCATACTCACACGCACCCCTTGCACCTTACCCATTAGGTAGGAAAAATGAGGGATGCCTATAACCGAAGGAGTGAATAACCAAATGGGAGACACACTAGTGTGCCTATTTCTATGGTTTTTCAAGTTTAGAGGCTTTGATGGAGTTTTTAATTTGGCCCGCCCTCATACAAGGGATCCAAAGGAAGAGAGGACCTTCCATTGGTGGATTGGAAGAGGTCCTAAGAAGTGGATCACAAAGGGTATCAGATTATTCAAGCTAGGGAAGTATCACCCAGGGTATGCTTGTGCTCCTAGGAATGCTTCACATAGGTAGGCCTACGTGAGCTGATGGTAATTTGGGAGATATACCACCTAGGAAACAACAAATGGGTGAGTATTTTATCATGGTTTCAATGGTATCTATAGGTGTTCCAAAAAGTCTTTCATGTAGGTCCTTGGTTATGGAAGGGGACCTCGCACTATTGTTCATCAACCACGGGGAAATCATTCCTTGTGAAACTGTTATGTTTTTTTGATACCATAGTGGAATTTGGTTCCACATCCACCTCTCCCATTAATTCCCTCTGCATTAAGTTTTTAGGGATACTTGGAAGGTTTATGAGGTCTTAGGAGAAGGACTGGGGCCAATAGAGAATTAAGAGTGCTTCAGGATTTTATGTCTATGAAATTGAAGACCCCTAAGATCCAATTTATTGGAATACATGGGACCTTGGGTGAAGGGGATGGCTCAAACAAGTATTCCATACAGGATTATGAGTAGGTCTATCACACAAGCTAATGTGCATGGCTGTTAGGTAGGAACATGTGCAGGTACCCTACGTACCGACGTTGTTCTGTGGGACCTACACGGAGGTCCTATAGTGATGTTTGGATCCCTGCCTTTCTTCACTTATCTTGTTTTATTATACTTAACAAATTATTCCTTAACACATTTTCATCATGTTTAGAAAAAGGAGTGTCAAAAAAATCCCCCCCCCTAAGGATTGGATCCGATCAAATGAAGAGGGTATGATCCTGAGGTAATGGAATGAAAAAGGATTGTGGATTTGAGAGGTCATCTGCATAGGTATCCCATACAGGTCATCCGTACGGGTCAATCATATTGGTAGGGCACACACAAAGGCTGCACACAAGGGCTCCCATATCTATAAATAGGGACACTAGTTCAATGCAGACCTTCGGCTTAATATTATTTTTTCTAAAGAACCATTCATGAAAAAAAGGTATGAACCAACCTATGCGATACATATGTCTAGATGAGTGAATTGTGTATGTCCTCTTTTGTGAGGAACCTATGCGAGGTCACTTGTGTAGGACATTAGGTGGATAAAATTTAAGGTGTTTATCTTTGGCCAAAATGTTTATGATTCTCTCATTATTGGTAATCTGTCTGAGAATGTGCTATCATATTCAGGTGTGAGGGGAGAAAGTTGTAAGATATTATCTAGGGATCACTTGATCTAAAAATTGCTATGAGGAAATGGATTATGGTGATAGATGAGGTCTCTACTGAGGACGAAATTACTATTGATTGATAAACCTATTTTGTGGGATACGTTGTGCAAATCCAAATAGGTGTGTTATTGTATATCCAAATAGTGTCATCCTCTGGATGGTAGGCCTATTTTGTTGGGGACTAATGAATATACAATAGGGGAATGTTATATAATAATCAGGAAAAGGATTTCCCAGGAATTATGACATTATATTTCTGATGGCCGAAGGAAATCTATAGAGATTCATATTTCCCTAGGAACGGGGTTTGGTTTTGTGGAAGAATGGTGCCTGAATATATAAGTGACATTTCAAGTCAAAATTACCAAATAATGGGGGGAAAAGGTTTCATATTTAGGTTTGACCAAAACATGGGAAATATTGTTCATTTAGTTTTAGGTCATACTAATAGGACCCTAACATTATGGAAATGATAGGTGATATGTGTCCTACCAAACTAAGGTCATTACAACATACATAATACTTGAGGGAGGAAATTTTAAACCATGGTATTGGAGGTTATCATATATGGATAAAGGATATGGTAAAAATATGCAAGGGATGACCATAAAACAATTAAAATTTCAGGTTCTTATATAATGTCATCAAAGCTTATGAGGACAGAAGCAAGTTCACCTGAGGGAGAAGTTACCAATGGTTGAATAACCCATTTTTGGAGACTTTATGAAAAGAAAACTAATGCATGTTACTGTGTAATCAAACAGTGTAATTCTCTTCCTGAAAAACCCATTTCTTGGGTTACTTTTTTCCATAGCCAGTTGGGGCATGTTGCTACATATTCAGATAGAGGAGTCCTCAGGTATCATACATTCAACAAATCATAGCTGAAGAAAGATTATGTGGATCCAAAAGTGTCCAAAATGAGGAGTATTATGTGTGGAAGGGATATTACTGAGCATAAATTAAGTGTTTAGACCAATACTAGCCATGAATTGAAGAGTCCTTTTCATGAATCAACCTCATATATAGGAGGGAGACATCTCTGTTTCCTTGGAGGACCCCCTAATGAGGGGACCCTAATTAAGAGATCTTGTATAGTTATTTTTTTTTATTTAAGGGATGGGATATTTTTCATTACCCCATGGCTAAGACTAGGACATGATGCCTAGGTGTCACTACGTATATCAATGGAGTGAGAATCAATCCACATGTATTTCTTAAGTTACCTTGTAGTTTAAAGTCATGTAATGAGGATATTAACCATAAAATTTAATGTATTGGGGTATGGATAAAGGTGAATTGATGTGAAAAACCAAGGAATATTGTGGTTGGACTAGGGTATAGGACCCAAGTGTCAATATATATATTTTTGGAACAAGAATCAAGATAGATGTAGTTCATAAGAGGTTCCCCATACTGATTGAATTCATGTGTGTAGAAACTATTTTTTTCATATGGGCTCATGCATAGGGTGAGACACCATATTGAATCCTCTTATATTGATCCTACTCATACATAGGAGAGTGGGGGAATTTTCTGTATTGTGTTTTTATTGGGCCCATTATTAAAGACCTGTACATCTATACATACCTCATTAGAATGAGAATCAAGCTACACATAGTTCTTAAAGAAATTTCATAGTTTATTGTCAGGCAATAAGGACATCTGGTGTGCCTTTTATGGTCTTGTATCTAGGACCATGGTAAATCAGATGCAAAATGATATTCCTTACTTATGTAGGAAACTCTTTTACCAAAACCCCTAAGCTAACATGATTTATGTTCGTCGTCAGAAAAATGGAGTGGTAATGGTTCCTTCCACCAAACTAATGAAATTCAAGTGAATTAATGAAAATAGAATTTATATTTTGTGGTGGATGGTCCAGGTGGTATAATCCATTCGTCAATATGTGTCTCATTAAAATTATAATCAAGATATATGTTGTTCTTGAATCTCATTCTGTTTTACATCATGTGTTGAGGATGAAGATGAACCTATGTGAAAGAGGTGAAATGTTGTGGTTGGCCTCAAGAATGAAAATTTGGGTATCCTTACATATGCTATGATGCCAGGAATCAAGCCTCATGTAGTTCTCAAAAGGTTTACAATGCAGGTTGGACTCATACACAGGAAGTAGGGGATTTTTTTTCAGCTAGATCTAGGATGGGAGATTTCTTCATCACTATGTATCTCATTGGAATAATAATCAAGACACATATAGTACTTGATTAGATTTTTTTATTTTACCATCATGAAATTAGGATTTTGGCTGTGCAGTTCAATGTCTTACAGTAAGGATGTGAGTTACCTGATGTGGAAAAGAATATTATATCTAGACCATGGGACAGGACCTAGGTGTCACTGTGTATCTTGTTAGAGAAATAATCAATACATTCGTTGTTATTTACTTTATTTTTACCCATATCAATCAGGTTTTGATGTGGGGGAAAGGGTATTTTAAATTTTCTAGAATAATGGATGGGCCCATGACATTGGGTTTATGAGTAATTATGTATCTTATTAGAATGATAATCCATCCACACATAGTTCAAGAAGGTTCCCTATATAGGTCAGACTCATACATGGTAAAAGAGGTATTTTGTTTTTTAATTGTGGATGGACATGGTATTGTAGATTCGAGTGTCAATATGTGTGTCCTTAGAATGAGAATCAAGCTAAATGTAGTTCTAGAAAGTTAATTATGAAGGTCTGATTCATACACATAGAACATGGGGATTTTTTTATCGTGAATTGAACTGAGATGAGATATCTGGGTGTCACTACATATATCATTTTAATGAGAATCACTCCACACATAATTCTTGAACGATGGTGTGGTAGAGGTACCAAGACTGAATATTATGATCCACTCAAACAGGGATAAAAATGTTGTGCAGTTTTACATCATGAAACCTGGACATGAACCACGCAGTTTAACATGATATGGTTAGGAAGATATGCTACACAATTTAGAGTTTTATGGCTTGGACTATATATGGTTCTAAAAAGTTTAACTTCATGCTGTTGATATAAGTGTCAAGTGATTACACAAAATATTTCTTTAGGAACATTGCATTGGTTTGGGTTTTAATGATTTCTCCATCCATTGATATTAAGGAATAAGCTCCGATAGAGTGGACCTATGTATGGAGTATGGTCCTTCCTACCATGGTTCATGATTTGGAGGCTTCATTACTTGTATCACTGGATTTATAAGCACCAGTTCCAACTCTCATTAGAGGAATGAATGGAGGCATAACTTCTTTTTAAAATCTAATGTTATCCACTTTTGATGGACCTACAATTGATGCATGGTATGAAATATTTTCTCATCCATTCTCTCAAATTCATCCAGACATTTCTGGGATTTACCAATTGTGGATATCCAGTAAAATATGGAAATACAAAGTGATGGAAATTGGACATTTATGTGAAGGACTGCCTCTATTACATATACGAGTGAGTATGGGGTTGCTTGTGTGGCAGTACGGGTTGTAGTACTTTGCACCCATAAAGTACGAAAGAGCTTGTCAGGATATGAATTTTTACCTTTATCCACTATCTTCTAGAGTATGTTTGATAGGGCCTTTTTTAATTCCTCTATCTATCTATTAGCCACTACATTATAGTGGGTTGAATGGTTGGATATGATATTGTATTACTGATATAGAGTTTCCACCTTAGCATAGAATAAATTTGTGCCTTTTTCTGTCAATATTGTATGGGGAAACCAAATCTGGTAATGACTTTGGATTTCACAAATTTGAAAATTCTTTTGGCCCCAAATACTTTGAGGATTACTTCCTGATCCCATTTAAAGAATAAATCAGTAGCTTCTTAGATTTATTTGAACTATGTGGTTATATCTTGAGGGTACGACTCCAAAACATCCATTATGAATATGGAAATGGAAAGTCGTATTTGGCTATATATAGAAGCTCTAGAGGTTTATGGATTAAGTTGTCATGTATTTGGAAAGAATGATTGTTCTTGGTGAATTCTATGAAATCAAGCATCATAGTGGGTCGATTGTACCCAAGCCTTCGAATTTGGTTTGCAAGCATGTATCTATTGAGTCAAAACATGTTTTGAATTTTCCATCAACAATTTTTTTTGGAAATCAAAAATCATAGATATCGTAATAACATATATTTTTTATCATGTATATTGTTTTAACAATCGTAATAACCTACTTTTTTCATGTTTGATGTATCCTTATGAAATTAGTTCTTGTTGTTCATAAACGATGTTTTATATGCTGTTATGCATCGTAGTCAGGAATCGTAACCTGACTGTGTATTGAATTATATTGAGAAATCGAAACCAGGTTAAGTGTCGCATCATAAATATGCATCGTAACCAGGTTAAGTACTAAATCATAATCATATATCGTAATCAAGATATCGTAACCAAGGTATACATCATAACCAGGTTATACATCATAATCTTATTATGTATTGTTTCCATGTATCACAACCATATTGAATATCATGCATCGTAACCAAGTTATGAATCGTAACCAAGTTAAGAATCGTAACCAGGTTATAATTTATAATCGATATGCATTGTTATGAGGAGCCTATAAAACAAGTTACGTATTTCACTTATGAAATTTATTACAATCTTATGATAACTTCAACACTGATTTCATGTATCTTATACTCGTTGTTTTATACTTTTTTATTGACTTCTTTCTAACCAAAACGATGTCGGTGAGTTGGTTATTTACCAATCAAAATGATGTTGTGTATTCTGTTTTTTTACTATTATAATGCCAGATGTCCAAGTCCCTGTGATTTTTTAGGGAAATATGACCATTGGAGAATATATGACCATTAGAACCTGAAGCCTATTCATAGGAGGTCATTCAAACCAGAATATACAACTTTTGCTTCTATCAAGTTCTATAAAGAGATGTTATGAATTCTCTCTTTCTTCTTATGAAATCCTTGAAGACACAAGAAGTGAATATCTTGTTCTATGTTCTTGTATTTCTATAAGTTCTTTGTTTCTACTTTGTGAGACACATCATTGTGATAACGATCGGGGGATTCTAGGTATAGGTAGATAGCCATACCAATCATCGTATCGAGGGCCTTCAATTGCTTGATGAATAGAGGTGCCAATTACCTTCTTAATTGAGGACTTCTGTGGATAGGAAGATAGCTGTACCAATCATCATATCGAGGGATTACCAAGGTGGTGGTAGACATATGTTATATCCTAGGTGAAAGGATACCCTTATCTTTGGGTTAAAATAATTGTAATAATTTTACATTTCCACTTCTATTTGTTTTAGAAAGGGAATTGTATTGTTTCCCCTTTCTTTTCATATTCAATTCATTTGTAATTGTTTCAATTATGATTCATATTGTATTAAGAGATTCAATACACAATATGGTAGAATCATTAACATTTGTATTACTCTAATCATTGTATTCATTTCAAATAAAATTGTTTTACATTACTTGTATTATTACATCTTAGTATTTCCATCAGATCTAAGGCATGTATAGTCTATTTAATTGGTTTTTTATTCTATTAGTTTTCACTATCTTAAACTAGTTCATTTCTTAAGAGTTTAAATATATAGTTTTTAAACATAAAATTCACCCCTCTTGTATTATGCCATCTAATATACATATGCATTTATGTTATGATAAAACAATTGGTATCAGAGGATGTTTACACTATTTTTTATTACATGATATATTTATTTTGGAAATACAATGGTACGTATTTTACAAATATTTTGTTTATAACTAATTACTACACTAACGTGTGGAGTGGAAAAGAATTTTTTATAAAATGGCAGGAATGAGTATTGGATCAGTTGACAATCTAAATCCAATTAGACCACCTATATTTTATGCAAATGATTATGAGTACTGGAGAGACCAAATGAAGAATTTTTTTATTAATACTTGAGTGGAAAACTTTATCATGCTTACTGGAGGTTATAAAATCTCAGACAAGGAAGTCAGTACCATCACCAATCAAGAGAAACAAGAATATGAACTGAATTACAAGGTACGCAATACTTTTTTGTGTTCCATGACCAGGAATATATATAGTCATATATCATATTGTGAATCATCCTATTGTATCTGTAAGAAATTTGATGTCACACATCTTAGTACATCCAAAGTCATAGAAACAATAAGAGAAATGCTTCGAGCAGAATATCATGGGTTTCTTTTTTCCTTCTGGAGAACCAGTATGCAAATTTATACAAAGGTTTAAGACAATCGTCAATATTCTACAATCTTTGGGTGAAAGTGGCCTTGATGATGAAGCACTTGTAGAAAATATTATTGATATTATTCCAAACCAGTGGGAATAAAAAAAATATATTGATGAAAATAGGAATTTTACTCAAATCACTCTTGATGAGTTATTTGGAACTCTACTTCATCATGAGAGAATAATGATAAGAGATGCTGATTTCAATAAGAATAAAAATAGTAATGTGAGTATAGATTTTACTACTACTAAATCTAAGACACCATAAAGTATAAAAAGATCCAAATCTAAGAAAGATATTGTTATATTAGAATAATGTGATATTGATCACTCAGATAATGAATTAGTCGATCTTGCTTGAAGGACAAACATTATTGTTAGAAATAAAGACTTTAAATATAGATTCAAAACGAAATATAGAATATAAAATAATGATTCCGAGGTCACATGTTATGAATGAAAAACAATAGGTCATATTAGAGAATATTTTCCTTTACTAAAAAGAAATGATAGAAATGGATAAATATTTTGAAAGAAACAAGAAAAAGTATTTCAATGAAAATACAAAGAATGTTTTGAAGTAAAATGATACATGGAGTGCATGTGGTGGTGATTCATCAGATGAATCCTCCGATTATGAATCTTCTAGTCAGAGAAACATATGACTCATATCCAGACTACCAATTTAAAATCATTTCTACATGGCTAAGGTACACAATGCTGAATCCCTTACAAATGTATCTTTAAATGAAAATTAACTTGATGAGAAACATTCTTACTCCTCGGATGAAGAATCTTCCTTAGCAGAGGAAAATTTACCTTCCTTTGAAGAAGTTTCCAGATTTTCCAAATTACTTGAGAATGAAAATTCCAAACCCAAGAAAAATCTTGATAAGGAAAATTATAAAATATCTATTATTACAAAAGAAGTATCAGATCTGTAAAAAGATCTTGATCATAAAACTATTTATTTTGAAAATAATTCAAAGTATCTTAAGGAAGTAATTTCTGATAAGGATAAACTTTCTAATGACCTATAACAATGTGTTTTTATGAAGAGTGATTTTGAAACAAAAAATAATTCCAAAACAATTTCTTGTGAGAATGATAATTCAGTCATTAGATTAAAATCTGAAATCTAATCTATTAAGAAAATTTTATCAAACTTTACCCATGGTAAAGAAAACATTGATAAGATGTATTCTCAATTTTTTCCTTTAAGGAATAATTATGGATTTGGATACACTTACTCAAAACCCATTTTTAGTAATAACTATTTTGTTCCTCAAAGAGCCCCATTTTGTATGAAATGTCAATGTGGTGGACATTGGGAAATATGTTGTTCTATTAATAAAAATCAATCTTTAGAATTTTATAAATCCTATTTTTCAAAACAAATGTGGATTCCCAAAATTCTTTTATCTAACATTTCTGGATCCAAACAAGTTTGGGTTCTGAAAAACTAATTGTTTAATTTTCATGAAAATAAGAAGTGTGCCGACAATAAGAACATTGGGTACATGGATAATGGTTTTTATCAACACATGATAGGTAACAAAGATTTATTTGAAAATATTATTGAAATGAAAGGTGGAAGAGTGACCTTCAGAGATAATTCTTAGGGAATGATCATTGGTATAAGTAATATTTTTCTTTTAGGAAAAGTTTAAATTTCAAATGTTTTGTTTGTCAAAGGTCTTAAGCACAGCCTTATAAGCATAATTAAATTATGTGATGAAGGTTACCTTGTGAATTTTAGGAATGATAAATGTTTAGTTCAAAAATACAAGGATGAATTCATTCTTTCTGCCCATAGGAATAAGAATGTATACAAAATCAACTTAGAAGACCATATGATCCAAGAGTTACCTTGCTTAAGTGAAATGGAAGACTAATCTTGGTTATGGAATAGAAGGTTAGGAAATTTTAAAAAAAGGAACCTTTGTAAGCTTTCAAAAAAAGAATTGTTAAAGATCTATCAGATCTTAAGTTTGATTCTTCAAAGGCTAGTGATCCTTGTCAATATGTCAAGAAACATAAAACTATATTTAAATCAATAAATTAAGTTTCAACTTTAAATGAATTATAGTTAGTGCCCATGGATCTTTTCAGTCCTACACAAACTAGAAGCATTAGAGGAAAATACTATGTATTTTTTTAGTTGATGATTATAATATATTTACATGGGTCTGTTATCTAGAAAAGAAATACGAATCCTTTTTCTATTTGAAACTTTTAGAGACCAATTTAAAAATGAGAAAAACCAACCACCGATAACTATATGTAGTGATCATGGTGGAGAATTTCAAAATTCATATTTTGAAACCTTTTTTAGTAAGAAAGGTATTACTCACAACTTTTCATCTCTAAGAACCCCTTAGCAAATGGTGTTGTTGAGAGAAGGAACCTTATTCATAAAAAAATGACAACAACCATGTTGAGTTAATACTCAATTGCTAAGCATTTATGGGATGAGGCTATTAGAACTGAATGTTATACTATAAATCGTGTTTTAACTAGACCTTTAATTAATAAAACACATTATGAATTATGGACTGGTTGAAAACATAATGTATCATACTTCCGAGTTTTTGGATGCAAAGTATTAATATTGAATAAAAAAAAATTACGTAACTTTTCACCAAAATTTGATGAAGGAATCTTTCTAGGTTATTCCATACCTTTTAAGGATTATAAGGGTTTTAATAAAAAATATTGTACTATTGAAGAAACAGTGCGTGTTAAATTTGATGAAACCGACACCTTTGTTTTTAAAAAATCCTTTCCAACATCAACTTATGCATTCTCACAAGATGATTATCAACATTTGATTGAAAACTATTCTGAAAAGGGAAATTCTCAAAAAAATGTTTTTGAAGCATTTACCCCAGAAGACTTTCTATTGAAGTTCCCAGTCAGGATCCAAGTATCACTGAGAGGGGGAGGGGGTGAATCAGTGATATATTTTTATTTTTATATTTCCTTATTTTAAAAACAACCTTCACCTCCTGTTAAAGAGTTTCTTCCCTATTGAACACACACAACCACAGGAACACAAGATTTACATGGGTCACTACTCAACGAGAGTAGTTACGTCCTTGGTATGGTACAAAAATAATGTAGTACCATACAATCCACTAGAAAAAAATCCTTTGATGTGGAATAAAATGAGTAGGATATACCCTTACACTCATGTAGAACTTGGTAAACAATATGTAAGTGTGTGTGCACCCACTTAGCACAAATAGGAATTTACAGTATTTTAGTGCTTCTTTTCAATTGAACAGGTGTACTCTCTGAAGTACAAATCTTCACTTTCTTACCCAGAACCTGATAAGAACTATCTTACGCACAGTCGAATACATGAGAAGACCCCAAATCTTTCACGCACCCTTTTAAGTGTCTTGCGTTCAACTTTTATGTGAGGTAAGAAAGATTTGACTTTTTTCGTGAAACACCTCTTGCACGCAACTTCAATCTTGGGAGAAACTCCCTTCTTGCACACAACTTCACCTTCTTGCATACAACTCTAGTTATTTAACGCACTCTCCTTTTATTAATATTTTTTTGCACCTAAATTATCGGGATTTATCTATGTTTCAAGATACACTAATGTGAAGGGGTCACCTCTTATTCATAAACCTCATCAAACCCTGTGCGCAAAAACCCCAATGGGTCGCGCAAGATTCTGACGCGTCGTGCAAAAACCCATTTGACGTCACCTTGGGCGCATAAGTATCTTTCGCACCAACCTCATCTTCCATGCACTTCTATGAATCTTTTGTGCACTTCATGCCCTTACCATTTTTCAAAGTTTGGACCTTGAATCATGCCTTGCACGCAAGATTCCAAACTCCCATCAATCTTGTGTGCAAACCCCAATCTTGCACATAAGACTCTCCTTTGGCGGATTTCGATGTTCAGATCTTGGAAATCAGGGGGAGATATGTTTTTATTGTTTGGTATCTTGTTTTTTCTGTTTTGTTTTGTGATTTCCAAAAAGGGGGATATTTTTGAGTCAAAACATGTTTCAATTGTCACGAACCGTCCTCCAGGGCCTGTCTCGTAACTACCCAAAGCCCGCCTTCCATAGGCCAAGGGCTGGAGACTAGCACCAAAGGCGTAAATCCTTAAAACTGGGAAGGCATTGCCTTTATAACTATAAAATAACACAACAGAGTACACAAATATAAGAAAAACACTAATTAAAACTTTATACAAAAAGAAGTGCTGGAAAGTAAAAGGGGCCGGAAATACAGGCCCAACAAGAAAGTAAAAGTAAAACTGAAAAGAAAGTACAAATTAATAAAAGTAAAGTGGGTATTGGGTCATCCTCCGGGGTTCCTACCTAATGGGTAGGTACAGATGGCCTCCTCAGCACTCTACGTCCATCCGTCTCCTCCGTGTACTGTCACGCCGAGTGGTCCACCTCCGGGTACCGTCTAGTCCTGCTACTCTCTGCCTCAGTCAGCACTGTCCGTCATCTGTAACCAACACAACGAGGTGCCGACATTGACCGTGTAGGGGTGAGTATAACGATACTCATTAGGGACCCCAAGACCCTCAAGGTCTCACAAAATCCAACAAGGATAAACTAAAAATTATGAAATCAATGGATAACCATTACTTAGGTATATTCATATACGTATACCTAAGTTACCTAGTAACCCATCTCAATCATGAGGAAAACACAAAAGTCATTGACTCAGATGAAACCAAGATTTTTATTATAGAATCCACAACATGTGGTATACTACTCCTCTATCCAGTATAGTGGTCCTTCCACATCACACAGAGGCACTTACTACTATCCTTGGACTGTTGAGGTACTCCTCCGGTCAAGTACCGTGGGTCTTCCGCGTCACACAAAGGCACTCCCCACCATGGGTCATCCGCACTCACACAGAGGTGCTCCCCCTCGTAGCCTGTTGTGGTACTTCTCCTGTCGAGTACCATGGATCTTCCGTGCTCACACAGAGGCACTCCCCAGCATGGGTCTGCTGCGTCACACAGAGGCGCTCCCCACTGTGCTAGTCAATTCACTCCGAGCCGAATCGGTCAAGCAGTCTTCAGGTCTCAGCCATCTACTAGGTCTTCGTACTCTATCTACTCGCCTATAGAAGGATCTCCTCCATGAACTAATATTCGATACTCTAACTGTCATGAGGTTCCACGAAGATGTATCTCAAAGGTCCGCCATGTCACAGGGGTCTCAACGAAACAAACGATGCGTCAATTGGACACCTGGTCTATTAGTTATTAGCCTTTTAGTCTCAGGGGTCCGGTTGGATTCATGTACAATCCAACCTGACCGTATCTCAAATATTCCCCGAACTCTTGTGGGGTATTCTCAAAGGGACGTCTTCGCTCCAAGAATACTGGTGCCACTGACGGTTTGTCAAATAGATGTGCAGTGCCAAAGATATGGCCCTAGAAGGTAAAGGGGTTGGTAATGGGCCTAGGCCTGGTCCGACCCGGTCGGACCGACTTCTCCCAACCCAGTCTGGGCTGACTAGGTCTGGGTTGACCTGGTCAGCCCATCATGTTTGGCCCGGTCTGCTGGGCTCGGCCCAGTGGACTGCGGGGGCGGTTCGGCGAGGAGGTCGCCGCCTAGGAGACTCGGCCTAAAGGCCAGGGCAGGTTCGGCCAACATCGTGAGGGGTGCGACCCGGGCAATTCAGCCTAAGAGGCTAGGTTGGTTCGGCCAGTAATGTCGTGAGGGACGCCGCAGGTCGACATGGGAGGCCGGTCGGCCGGGAGGCCAGTGGGCAGGCCAAGCGGGGCGCGGACAGGCCATGGGTAGAGCGCGTGGGGCGCAGGCAGGCCGACTGGATGCCAGATAGGCTGCGTGTGCATTGGGTAGGGCTCGACAGGGGATGGTAAGGCCGCAGGGGCGTCAGTAGGGCACCGGGCAGGCCGCGGGGGCGTCGAGACAAGCGCGGAAGGGGCTGGGTAGGTGGGCAGCGCGTTGGGATGGGCATCGGGAGGCCGCAGGCAGGCGGGGCGCACGTCGGGTAGGGTGCCCGGAGGCCGCAGGCAGGCGGGCCGCACGCCGGGCAGGGCACCAGAGGCCATTGGAAGGCAGGTCGGGCACTGCTCGGGCCAGCGGTGTTCGGCCGGGAGCATCGGTGCGCCGCCGGAGTGGCACGATTCGCAGAGGCCGCGGGTAGCGTGGCCTTCGTCGTTTTCAACTTCATCATCGCCACCTTATCGCCATTCCGTAGAATGCCACAAGAAGGGAGAAATCGACAGAGGATGTTGGTCCATGTTAGGTTGTCCCACACCCTCCGCGATTATGGAGGTATCATTTGGCTCATCATGAGAAAAATATGATCATTAATACGTCCACAACAATCCCAATTTATTCTCTGAATAAGGTAAGAAAAAGGTACAACATCAACAAGTAATAAACCACCTACCTTGCTCGATGTTTGTCAACGTTGGTGCGAGGAGACGGTCGACGATCCGGGGTAGAAGAACATGTCCCACGTCGAAGGAGTCCAAGGAAGAAGGCCAGAGGATGTCGTTCTTCATAGTTGAAGGCGTCCCTCATCGGCGTTCTTCATAGGGAGAGTGTTCTTCAAAGGAAGAGCTTCTTCGTTGGAGAGGGTTTTCTCTTCCCCCAAGCTCCCAAAATGAAATATACCTACCCAAAAAAAATAATAGTTTGTCAATTATTTTGTTGGAACAATGATTTCAAAATGGATAAATAATTAAAGGGGGGTCCACCTAATTAATTCATGTGCATAGGTAGAAAATTAATTAGGGGAGTTCAAGAGGCTCCAAGGGTGGTGGCACCATTAAGTGGGGAGTTCAACAGGTTTCCCCCCACATAATGGAGAGTTCAAGGGGTTTCATCCTCGTGTGGTCCCCGCCACTTTAATCCTAAAATGGGAGGTTATGTTCTGGGGGGGCCCACCACCATAACCTCGCATGGGAGGTTAAGGTGTGGTGGTCCCACCTCTAACCTCCATGAGAATAATTTAACCACCCAACATCCACATGGCGGATTAAATAAAATAAAGTCTTGGGCACTTTATTTTAATTTTTTTTTTAAAAAACCCAAAAAATAACTTCTATCCTCAACCAACTATCGTCGTGGTGAACGTCTCTTTAAGTGAATACTGGCTTTGTATGTTCAATGGTGCCCTCATATTTCAATTCCGAGCACCGATTACAAATTTATAAAACCCCCCTCGTACGTTTACTGAACATACCCAAAAAAAACTTCCGAAATTGATTTCGGGAACATCAGGCCTCAGAATCATGCGCCGTTAGTTTTCACAGACTCCTAAAATTGCCATGTATTTAAGAAAAAAAATTTCCACTAAAATTATAGGTCTTTACATTCTCCCCACCTCTGGGCTTTACATCCCCGTAAGCTACAACTCGAACTATGGGAACAAATGGGGGTACTGAGCATGCATCCGTGCCTCCTGATCCCATGTGCCCTCCTAGAGGTTGTCGTGCTGCCAGCGAACACACACCAGAGGTATCGACCCACCACATAGGTCTCACTCATGTTGATCCTCAATCTCCACTGGAACCTCCATAAAAGTCTCCCCATCTTCGATGTCCAACTCTCTATGGTCAATGGCATGGGAAGGGTCATGCACGTATCTTCTCAACTGAGATACATGGAAGACGTCGTGCACCCAGTGCAACTGAGGTGGAAGAGATAAGTGGTAAGACACCTCACCTAATCTACTGAGGACCTAGAAAGGTCAGATGAATCTCAGATATAACTTGCCGCCTCGGAAAAATCTTCATAGACCTCGTCAAGGTGAGACTCGTAGAAAGACGTGGTCACCATCCTCGAACTCCATAGGTCTCAATATCCTGTCAGCATATGACTTATGTCTGCTTTGTGCAGTCTTCATCCGCTCCTGGATGATCTGCACCTTCTCTGTAGTAGCTCGTACCGTCTCTTGTCCTAGTAGAACTGACTCCTGAGGGTCAGTCCAGCAGAAGGGTGATCTGCAAGGTCACTCGTACAAGGCCTCAAAAGGTGTCATCCCCGTGGTGGAGTGATAACTGTTATTGTAGGAAAAATCCACCAAGGGTAAGTGATCCTCCCATCTATGACTGAAGTCTAGGACACATGCATGTAGCATGTCCTCGAGGGTCTAGATGGTCCTCTCAGTCTGAACATCTATCTGAAGATGGATGGAGGTACTCAAGTGAAGCTGTGTCCCAAAAGCCTCCTACAACCCCTTCCATAGTCGGGAAGTAAACAGTGTGTCACGATTGGAGACAATAGAGGAAGGTACTTCATGTAGCCGCACAATCTCTTGCACATAGTGGCGTCCCAAGCTCTCTATTGAACCCTGCTATCTGATCGGTAGGAAGTGGGCCGACTTGGTGAGTCGGTCGACGATCACCCAAATCAAGTCGTGACCCCTGGATGTATGTGGAATACCCGTCAGAAAATCCATGGATATCCCATACCACTTCCACTCTGGGACCTCTAAAGGCAGAACCAATCCTGCTGGTACCTGGTCCTCTGTATTCACTTGCTGAAAAATGAGGCATCGAGAGACAAACTCCGCTACTGACTTCTTCATACCTAGACACCAGTGCTATCACTGAAGGTCCTGGTACATATTCGCCACTCCTAGATGTACTACTAGAGGAGATGTGTGGAACTCCCTCAACAGTTCCTCCTGAAGTAACATTGGTACCATGGTACGTCCTCTGAAGAGGATGATGTTCTCCCCACCTTTAGAAAATCCATCAGGTTCTTGCCCTATGTATATCGGAGCAAGCCGTGTCTCATAGTCAGCTTCCCCCTGTTGTGGTTCCCTGACTCAGTGATGGAGTGGGGGAGTGACCATAAGAGACTGTAGGAATGCTTCTCCATCTCTATCCACAAAGGATATCTGTAAATCATCCAAATGCTCTGTCGCCTCCTCTAGCAGCTGTATACAAGATCTCGTAATGAGTGAATCCACAACAACATTTCCCTTCCAATCATTATAGACTATCTCGAAGTCATAGTCCTAGAGGAACTCAAGCCACCGCCGTTGTCTCAGGTTCAGGTCCTTCTGAGAGAAGATATACCTAAGACTCTTGTGATCAGAGTACACGGTAAAATGTTCGTCCATAAGATAGTGTCGCCACATCTTCAAGGCGAAGACCACTGCTTCTAACTCCAAGTCATTGGTAGCATAGTTCTGTACAAGTTGTCTTAGCTGCCGATAACCATGTGCGATCACTGCTTTCTCCTGCATCACGACACACTCGAGTCCGGTCCCTAATGCGTCGCAGTAGATTACGTTCCCTACACCATCCTCTAGAAGCCTCAAAATGGGGTCACTAATCAGCCTCTGCCTCAGTTCTTGAAAGCTCTGATAGCATATCTCCGACCATACGATGGGTTTCCCCTTCTTCGTCAAGGCTGATAGTGGTGCTGCAACTCTAGAGAAGTCGGTAAAGAACATCTGGTAGTATCCAGCAAAAGAAGACATCCCATCCCCTTTCGGGGTAATCTTGGAAACATATTTAGAAAAGATATCCCCATGTTCTGTCACTCTTATTTGGAACTGAAAACTCAAAACTCCTACTGCCATGAGGGTAAGGTTGGCCGACTTAAGGGTGATCAGATGCACCCTCCTATGCATGAGTTTAACATATGCTCCATGGGTTTCCTTTTCCGCCGACTAAGGAAAACCTCATCCCAACATTTTAGAAAAAACCACAACCTTTTGCCTAATACAGTCAGTCTGAGTATGCACTGTGGATGTCCAGTCCATACCCAAACTAACATCGTAAGGCCTCGACGCTGCCACCAAGAGGTTCCAATCGAAACTCTCGCCTCAATGGTCAGATCACGCCGTCAGCGTATGTGTGATTATCGAGTCTCCTCCAAAAGGTATCTTCAGACATGAGGGTCAAGTCAATGGTTTAACTGGAAACTCTAGGACTAGGAAAAGATTTATGGAAGGGATGAATTATTGGTACCTATGTATATTGATACGATAGCTAGTAGTAGACACAGACCGTACCTGGAATCATTCCTAGAGCCCTTGGGTCACACTCCTTGACCGCATGCAGCTACTCTCTTCCCCTGTCATCCAGCTCCCTCAGCCTGGCGGGGACTACAAAAGCAGGTGGTTGTAATATGTCGAAAAGTAAACCTCCTTATGCTGCTCTCCTAGCTATTCTTCCACGTCTGCTACCCTGCATATTCATCTGTACCTGTCACATCCTCTTCCAAAAACTTCTTGCATGCCCAAGTCTCTGAAAATGGTGCCAGTTTCTTGCCTTCCCACTACAAACATTCACTGGATATATTTTCTCAGCCAAAGAACAATCAACCACAAAGGTTATCTCTGGCATCTAGAGAAATGGCGCTGGCTCGGAAGTCCTAAAACACACCTTTATCGGAGGTCCGAGCCATGAAGAACTGATCGAATCGTAGTCATCGTGTACCTTGAATGGTCGGTATGCCTCGATGAATACTCAGCTACTGATATGTCATCCTAAGGAAGCTGTATAAGCTCTAGAGAAATCTCACCCACCTCCACAGACCAGTCCTTATCCACCTGTGATTCGGGCTCGCCTTGGAACCTGAGGGGTCTCTGATGTTGAAACACGTGTAATGCACTAAGCCTAAATGTGTAATCTACCGGTACCGCTGGTTGTAACTACTGACCAACGGGCAGTGGTATAGCTGACGCACTACCTGAAGGTACTATATCGGGAAACGGTCTACGTACCGAAGTACCATCACTATGTGGACCATCCTCATGGTCACTCACTAGAAAAGACTAGTATCTAAGATCACCATCTTCTCTACTAGTGTCTCAACTAGGTGGAGAACTCCAGAAATCACCTCCAACCAGTCCTCTTCTGCCTGGGAATATGTCTTGCCTCGTAACCTTGGAGGATTCTACCGCTGGATCTCGTGCAACACGCTCTTTCGGCGTGCACCGTCTGCTAGTGCGGCTGTTGGCATCTGCTTCCCAACGGGTGGTGGTGCTGTTGGTACACCACCCGAAGGTGAAAACATAGTAAGAGGGCCCTGCACCGGAGCCTTGTTGCTCAGTGGTCCATCATCGTGTACTCTCTCGGAACTCTAACCAGCTATATGTGTGGAGGAATCCTGAACAGATGCGACTCAGTCAAAAGATTATACCTGGTGAGCTGACCTGGTTGAGCTGACTTAAAGAAAACTTTTAAAAAAACACACACAATCAGTGTTTTCGTACACAGAGTTGGAAATCAGAAGTCAGGGTCCTGGTGTATTGATACGTCGGTCGCCACACCAACACTATACTACCTGGACTGAAAAACCACACTCAGTACTCTTAACACTATTGATTCATAGAAAAGAAAGATCAGAGTCCTATGTTCTGTGGTAGAACCGACTCCTCTGATACAAATTTTTCATGACCCGTACCCCAGGGCCTATGTTGTAACTACCCCAAGCCCGCCTTCTATAGGCCAGGGGCTGACGACTAGTACCAAAGGTGTAAATCCCTAAAACTAGGAAGGCATTTCCTTTATAACTGTAAAAAAACACAACATAGTACCCAACTTGAAGAAAAACACTAAGTAAAACTGTATAAAAAAAGAAGTGATGGAAATTAATAGGGTCCGGAAATACAAGCCCAATAGGAAAGTACAAGTACAACTGAAAATAAAGTACAACTGAAGAAAATTAAAGAAGCTACTGGGTCATCCTCTGGGGTTCCTACATTAAGGGTAGGTAAAGATTCCCTCCTCAGCACTCCACATCCGCCCGTCTCCTCCGAGTACCGTCACGCCGAGTGGTCCACCTCCTAGTACTATCCAGTCCTACTACTCTATACCTCAGTCAGTGCTGTCTATCCTCTGCAACCAACACAATGAGGTGCAAGCATATCCCTTGTAGGGGTGAGTATAACGATACTCAATAGGGACCCCGAGACCCTCAAGGTATCACAAAGTCCAAAAAGGAGAACCAACAAAGTATGAAATCAACGGATAACCATTACTTATGTATATGCCCATACATATACCTATGTTATCTAGTAACCCATATTAATCATGAGGATAACACAAAAGTCATTGACACAACTCAAACCAGGCTTTCTATTATCGAAACCATGACTGGTGGTGTACTCCTCCTCTATTGAGTACAGTGGGCCTACTGCGTCACACAGCGGTTCTTCCCACTATCCTTATACTGCTGAGGTACTCCTCCTATTGAGTACTGTGGGTTTGTCGCGTCACAGAGAGGCACTCCCCACCATGGGTCTGTCACAATCACACAGGGGAACTCCCCCTCGTAGCCTACTGAGGTAATCCTTCGATCGTGTACCGTGGTTCTGCCGTGCTCACACAGAGGTTCTCCCCACCGTGGGTCTGCCACATCACATAGAGGCGCTCCCTTCTGGGCTAGTTGAGTCACTCAGAGTCGAATCGTTCAAGCAGTCGCCAGGTCTCAGCCAGCTACTAGGTCTCCATACTCTGTCTGTTTGCCTCTAGATGGAACTGCTCCACGAGCTACTGGTCGATACTCCAACTGTCACGTAGTTCCACGAAGAAGTATCTCAATGGTCCTCCACATTAGAGGGGTTTCAACGCAACAGACAGTGTGTCAATCAGACACCCGATCTATTAGTTACTAGCCTTTTAGTTCCAGGGGCCCGATTTGATTCCTGCATGATCCAACCTAACTGTATCTCAAATATATCCTAAACTCCATTGATTTATTATAAAAGGGACAGTTTTTCTCCAAGAATACTGGCGTTTCTAAGAGTTCAACAAACGGACATCTGGTGCTAAAGAAATGACCCAAGAAGGTAAAGGGGTTGGTAACGGGCCTTGGCCCGATCGGACCGACTCGGACCAACCCAGTCTGGGGTGACCCCGTCGGGGTCGACCCGGTCTGGGTCGACCCGATCGAGGTCGACCTGGTTAGACCCGCTGGGTCCGACCCAGCCCGTTGGGCGGGTCAGCCCGTTGAGTTTGGCCCGGTCCACTGGGCCCGGCCCAGTGGACTGCTGGGGCGATTCGGCCTGGAGGTTGCCACATAGGTGACTCGGCTTGAAGGCCAGGGCAAGTTTGGCTAGCACCGCGAGGGGCGCGACTCGGGTGATTCAGCCAGAGAAGTCAGGTTGGTTCAGCCAATGACGCCGTAAGGGACACCGTGGGACGACATAGGAGGTCGGTCGGCTGGGAGGCCATCAGGCAGGCCTTGGGCAGAGCGCGTAGGGCGCGGAAATGCCGAATGGATGCCAGGCGGGCCGCAGGTACACCTGGTAGGGTGCGGAAAGGGGCGGGGCAGGCTACGGGGGCACCGACAGGGTGTCGGGAAGGCCGCGGGGGCACCGGGCAGGGCGCAGCAGGGGCCGAGCAGGCCTCAGGGGAGCCGGGCAGGGCGCGGTAGGGGCCGAGCAGGTGGTCCATGCATCGGGTAGGGCATCGAGAGGTTGTGGGGCGGTGGGCCATGCGACGGGTGGGGTTCCAGGAGGCCACGGGCAGGCGGGCCGCGCACCACGCAGGGCGCCGGTTGCCGCGAGAAGGCGGGCCAGGCGCCGATCGGGCCGGCAGTGTTCGGCCCGGAGCATCAGTGTGCCGCGGAGGTGGCACGATTCGCGGAGGCTGCGTGTAGCGCGGCCTTCGTCATTTCCACCTTCATCATCGTCGCCTCATCTTCATGCCATTGAATGCCACAAGAAGGGAGAAATCGAAGGAGGATGTCGGGCCTTGTTAGGTTGACCCTCACCCTCCGCGTTTAGGGAGGTATCATTTGGCTCATCATGAGAATAATATGATCATTAATACGTCCGCAAAAATCCCATTTTATCCTTTGAATAAGGTATGAAAAAGGTACAACATCAACAAGTAATAAAACCCCTACCTTGCTCGATGTTTGTCGACGTTGGTGTGTTGAGATGGTCGTCGATCCCTGGTAGACGAACATGTCCCATGTCGAAGGACTCCGAGGAAAAAGGTTGGAGGAGGTCGTTCTTCATAGTCAAAGGTGTCCCTCGTCGGTGTTCTTAGTCGGGATAGCGTTCTTCACCGGAAGATCATTCTTCATTAGAGAGAGTTCTTTCATCTCCCAAGCTCTCCAAAATGAAAGATGCCCACCCAAAAGAAATAATATTTTGTCTATTATTTTGATGGCACAAAAATTTCAAAATGGAGAAACAATTAAAGGGGGAACCACCTAATTAATTCATGTAAATAGGCACAAAATTAATTAGGGGAGTTCAAGAGTCTCCAAGGGTGGTGGCACCATTAAGTGGGGAGTTCCAGAGGTTTCTCCCCACTTAATGGGGAGTTCATGGGTTTCATCCTCAGGTGGTCCCCACCACTTTAATCCTCACATGGGAGGTTATGTTTGGGTGGGTCCCACCACCATAACCTCTCATGGGAGGTTAAGGTTTGGTGGACCCACCTCCAACCTCTAGGAGGAGAATTTAACCACCCAACATCCACAGGGAAGATAAAATAAAATAACGTGTTGGGCGCTTTATTTTATTTTATTTTTTTTAAAACCCAAAAACTAACTTCTATCCTCAACCAACATCCATCAAGGTGAAAGTATCCTTAAGAAAATATCGGAGGTGCGAGTTCAACGATGCCCTCAAATTTCGATTACGAGCACTGGTTCAAAAGTTATAAAAACCTGCTTGTACTTTTACTGAATGTACTTGAAAAAAACGCCAGAAATTGATTTCGGGCACACAGAGCCTTGGAATCATGCGTCGTCAGTTTTCACAGACTCGTAAAATTCCCATGTATGTAAAAAAAAAATTCCACAGGAATTACAGGTCTTTAAATCATATTTTCCATCAATAATATGGTTTGAAAATCACAAATCACATATATTGTTTATTATGTATGTTGTTTTAACAATCGCAATCACTTACTTTGCTTTTCATGTTTGATGTATCCTTATGAAAGTCGTGTTTTTTTCACACACAATGTTTTGTATGATTTTATCAATCGTAGTCAGGAATCATAACCTGACTGTGTATTCCATTATATTCAGAAATCGTAACCAGGTTAAGTACCGCATCATAAATATGCATCGTAACCAGGTTAAGTAATAAATCATAATCATGTATCATAATCACAATATTGTAACTAGGGTATGCATCATCACAAGTTTATGCATCATACTCTTATTATGTATTATTTCCACGAATTATAACCATATTGAATATCGTGCACCGTAACCAAGTCAATAATCTTAACCAAGTTAACAATCGTAACGAGGTTATAATTTGTAATCGATATGCATTGTTATGATGAGCCTAGAAAAAAAATTACATATTTCACTTATGAAACTCATTACACTCTTATCATAACTTTAATATTGATTTCATGTATATTATACTCTTTGTTTTATACTTTTGTACTTACATATTTCTAACCAAAATGATTTCATTGAGTTGGTTATTTACGAATCAAAACGATGTTGTGTATTTTGTTTTGTTTTTACCATTGTAATGCCAGGTTTCCAAGCCCCTCTGAGTATTTTGGATAAATATGATCGTTGGAGAAAATATGACCGTTGGAACCTGAAGCCTATAAATAATAGGTCATTCAAACTAGAATATAAATCTTTTTCTTCTATCAAGTTCTAGAGAGAGATTTTGTGACTTCTCTTCTTCTTCGTGTGAAAGACTTGAATATACAAGAAGTGAACAACTTGTTCTATGTTCTTGTATTTCTATAAGTGATTTTTTTCTGCTTTGTGAGACCGATCATTGTGATAACGTTCGATGGATTCCACAGATAGGAAGACAGCCGTACCGATCATCATATTGAGGGCCTTCAATTGCTTGATGGACAGAGGTGTTGATTACCTTCTTAATTTAGGACTTCTGGGGATAGGAAGACAGTCATATCGATCATCGTATCGAGGTGTTACCAAGGTGGTGGTAAGACAGACCTTCTATCCTAGGTGAAAGGATAGCCTTCTCTTTAGGTTATAAGAATTGTAATACTTTTACATTTCTACTGCTATTTTTATTAGAAAGGGAATTGTATTGTTTCCCCTTTCTTTTCATATTCAATTCAATTTTAATTTTTTCAATTACTATTCATAATTTATTAAGAGATTATATACTCTATATGGTAGAATCATTAACATTTTTATTACTCTGATCATTGTATTCATTTCAAATACAATTGTTTTACATTATATATAGTATTACATCTTAGTATTTCCATTGGATCCAAGACCCATATGGTCTATTTTATTAGTTTTGAATTGTATTAGTTTAATATCTCTAAAAACTAATTACTTTCTTAAGTGTTTAAATATACAGTTTTTAAACATACATTTCACCCCCTCTTGTATTGTGCCATCTAATATACATATACATTTATATAACGATCCAATAGTATCTTGATTGGAAGGCACCATAGGGTACTGAGTGTACTTATTTCATGATAGTAATAGCATCTTATCCATCAGTTCATTAGAGAAGGAATCCATGAAATTCTAATTTATAGAGGGAATTTTGGTGATTTTGGCCATCATAAAGGGAGAAGTTGGTTTCCCACCATCAGATTTGATCTATCCCATCTCTATCTACTGGGAGTAATCCATCATAATGGTAGTCCATTATTGGTATCATCCACTCATTGGTATGACCATGTGGACCAGGGATAGTACTGAATTCATTAATATCTTCCATTCTAACAGGAACAAAAGGTGATACCATTTGGTGATATGCAATACAGATGATTGTTTCTTCTTGGTTTGGATATACCAAAGCCATAGAATCATTTTCTAATGCATCTAACTAGGAATTCTGTGATCATGGGACATGAGTTAATTTTTTTTCTGAGTGTAACTATACTATTAACCCTCATACATAGTCAAGTTGGGGAATTATCTCTTCTTTTATGATAGCATAATCCATGTTGATATGGTTAATTACCAACTCTGAGTCGCCATTCACCTCCATATGGTCCATTAGTGTTTGGAGTGCTAGTTCCAGGACTAAAATTAGGGCTTTATATTCTACCTTATTGTTAGTATAGTCTTCTGATAACATAAAGTAGTAAGACATGAAAAGCTTTTCTAGTGAGATAAGCATGATACCTAACCCAATTTTTCAGATATTAGTGTTTTAAAGTATCATACCTTTTGGGATCACAGATTCACTGTTAAAATAAATTTACCACTTTTGGGGGCCATCTTGAATATGTAATATCTCTTCATTTAGAAATTTTTTATTTAACAACGTTGTTTCTACAAAAGGGTGTTTTATAAGGAAGTCTATCAAGGATGGACCTTTCACTTCTTTTTGAGGAATGAAATATATATCAAACTAATGTAGGATAACCTCCCACCATGCCAAAAAGTCCTCTCAACATAGGATGGTTGAGGATTTATGTAAGTGGGTTATTTTGAGAGACCAATTGGACCTCATAGTGCTATAGGTAGTGCCTCAGTTTCTGAACCATGAAGATTAATGCTGGATAGCTCTTCTTGATATCAAAATAATGAGTCTTAAATTTGATCTTGGTATGACGAAGATAATAATGGTTGTTTTCATTTCCACCATCGTTCTTCTGTTCAAGGAAGGTTCCCCACCATAACTACTGGGTTGTCACACAGAGAATGAGTGGTATTCCCTCAATATGTGGAATTAATAATAGTGTACATGAGAGTTATTTCTTGAGGTTTTCAAATGATTCCTAAATTTCACTGGTCCACTGATATGTGACCCCATTCTTCATCAGCTTGGTGATGGGAAGACACATTCCTCCAAGGTTGGATATGAAGCGTTGAATGTTGTTCAAGTGTCCTTGAAGTCCTATCAACTCTTTAAGGTTTAGAGGATGTGAAATGATAAGGATAAATATTGTTTTCTCAGGGTCAAATTCAATGTTTTGATGTCATATAATGAAGCCAAGAAACTTTCTAAAGGTTACATTGAAAGAAAATTTAAGGGGTTCAACTTTTGGCTATATTGTAATAAGTTGTTGAATATGGTCTAAAGGTCAGATAGGTGGATAGAACATTGTCGTCATGTAACCACTAGATCATCCAAATATCATTCAACAATCATACACAAAAAAGGTTTGAAGGTGTGATGTATGGAACATTGGTATGTGGTACCGAGATTCATCAAGACAAAGGGACTTACTTAATGGAATTATAATCCCTGTGGGGATCTGAAGGTAGTGGATTATTCATATTTTGGGGCCATATTAATTTGGTTTCACCCTGAATATCCATCCATCAACGAGAGATCTTGATAATCATCCATCACATCAATCCACAATTCTGTGATTTTAACTAAGATGGCGTCTTTTAGACAATTCTAGTTGTGATCTCAAAAGTCAATGAAAACATTAATTTTCTATTTTTCTTCTTTATAGGGAAAATTTCGGATGGATATTTAAATTACTATAATTACCAAAGGAATTCATCCTTGATGATCTTATCCACGTCTACCTCAATTATTGAGGTGTGAGTTGGGTGTGTTCATTGGGAAGGTTGTTTGTATCCCTAGTGGCCTTTTTGAAAACCCAAGTAGTTGGTGGCCACCTTAGGATCAAGACCTAGAATCTCTATGTAATTCTGGGTAAACATTTCCTAGTGTTGGTTCAGTAAGGAAGTATATACCTCTTATTATTCAGAAGAAATGGTCACCCTGATCAAAGTGGTTATGTGGATCTTCATCAATACCCAGATTTGTTTCTATGAGTTCATCAATAGTGGTGGAGGTACCTTCCTCAAATAATGGAGGGGAATCACTAAGTTCTTCCACCTCTTCCACTCCCTCATGCTTTACCTCTTATGCCTCTGCCACAAAATTAGGCGATGAAACCAGTTTCTTGAAGTTAGGGGAGGAGTCGAAATTTGGAAATTTGTAAGACAAAGCAATTATTTGCAGATCATTTAATGGAATAAGGCCTTTTTGGAGATTTGAATGGGAGATGAGTTACTAAGAATGAGAATCTTCATTTTCTCCCATTGACATGATGAATTATTCCAGCCTAGTCAACGAGACAAGGATTTTTTGAATCTTGGGGGATAAAATTAATACATTTTTATCCAAGATTTCACTACTAATTAGAGAGATAAAAACTTCTCCAATGCTTCTTGGTCCAGTTATTACGAATGAAATCATGTAATTCTATGGATATGTGCTTGAATTCAAGACCACCCCTTCGATTTAGTTGATGGGAAGCACGTAATATGCACTGGGCTGGTTAAAATGGTCATCCATAATCATATATTTACTATTTAGGGCATTGATTCATGTGTCATTGTCAGTCGTGGATTGAATCTCTTCCCTATGGTAGAATCCTACATCAATGTACTATGACTCATAGGATATTAATGGGATATCGTTCACCATAAAATGTACCAATTTTTCCATTGATACATTATTTGAGGCATTAGTTGTATGATGAGGGGAAAATTTCATACTGATGTATCCAAGGTATTCCTTGTAGAAAGTTGAAGGCTATATCTTTCAAAAAAACCATGGTTTTTAAGTGATACATGAGATTACTGAAAATAGATATGGGTTTGACTTCACCATGCGTATTGTTTTCATTCTTGTCATATCCCTGTAACATTAATGTGGAGTGGGACATTAGAGATTCATTAAAACCCAGTTGAATAAGTGTTTTTATTGGAATGAGGTTAACCCTTGAGCAATTGTAAATGAAGGATCATCATATAGCAATGTCATTTATCCTATGAGATATATAAAAATTTCTAACATGTCCATATATGAATACATACTCTCCCTAGTCCTTGAAAGAGATGTTGGGGTGGAATCCCGCAAGTTCATTCTCTACACGGTATAGTTCGACAACAACAACTTTGACTTCAAATTATTGAGGGATTTAGAAGGAATATATGATTTCATCCCAAAGGTATTTTGATTGAATCAGGTAATCTTATATTTAAAACATAGCGGGAACCATGGATAATTGTTTCAAAACATCATAATTTTGGTCCAAAGGTCTATGATTCCCAATATGGGGATTATCATTCACATGTTCTTTAGGAACTAAAGTACATTATGTGGGAAAATCATCCCTTGTAACAAGAACTAGATATTCTTATTCTCTCAATGGATTAGGCCGACTATGTCTACCAACATGCCGAGGCTAATTAGTTGATGATGTATCCTATATCCGATCTTACAGGATGATTGTCTTAGGGGAGACTCTATCATGCATGGGGGGAAATTCTTATTCCTACTGAGCTCTTTGGATATATATCCCATGAGTTTTTCCACATATATAGTTCATGTAGGGATTCAATTAGAGTAGTGACTCCTGAAATAATCATATATTCCCCTATATCCACCACTTTGACCACCTCTTCCCTGCGTTCCCCAATAAAATTTAGGGAATTCAGGATCATAGTTGCACTCATATTCTGAGAAGGGATCCATTAATTGAATAAAATTATTGGAATTGTAGATCAACTCTTGGTCTGATGGACATTCCTTCTAACAGGTTGACCCTTGTTGTACCATTTGGCAGGGTAGTGTCCATTTGTCTGGGAATGTAGGAATGAATTATGGTAAAGGTAAAGAAATTTTTTTCCTCAACACATGATCATATTCCTATGTTTTCTTCTTACTCTTTTTTATATTTTGGTTTTAGAATTTTGGGCTTTGTAGGATTGTGATGCTGAAGGGGTCGACTGTGTCATAACAGAAGTAGGTGAGGGAATAGTTCGCTATTTCAACTGTGGTCAAAGGATAACATGAGCCTAGTTGATCATTTTTATGACTATCCTGTAACTAAAATCCAACAAACCCCTACTTTTAACTTTCTAAATTCATTCTCCTCCTTCATATTGGTGGAATATACATATGCTACATGGGAATGTAGCTTTCCCAACCTTACATGGCTAGATTCCACCATCTTCTACATGATGTATTTGAAAATGAATCATTCTTGGATGTCATTCCCCAATACTTGATGGATTGGGAAATAGTTTGTTAGATCTTTTTCACCATCTTTGTTGGGAATATTGGGATTTAGTAACTTGATCATGTGGGTTTCCAATGCTTAGATGAAGTATCCAGAGACTTGGACACTTTGAAAATAATAGAACCTATTCTTCATCTCCTCAAACTATTTTCACCTACCCTCTATTTGATCATCCTGATGAGGTAGGCATTGTTGTCTCCACTTAGAAGGCATAACTACATGATATGGTGTGGGATTTGGAGTAGGAGTGGGTGTAGAAGACCGTTTATGTTTTATAGTGCTAATATATTCATTCCCAATTCTCTTTCCCTAAGCCAATGGAATTATATAGGACTAGGACTTGGTCTATGTGATAGAGTCTTCCAATTTTTTATAAATCTGGGTGAGGTAATAAAACCATCCTATGTATTTCATATGGAATATTGGTGCCTGAAACTCATCATTAAGATTCTTTATACAGATGGGAAACAAGTGTTCTTGAGGAAGATATAGGTTAAAGAAGCATGTCAACCCTTTCCACTGAGCAATGAAATATGAGATGCTTTCATTATCCAATTATTTATAGTTTGAGAGGTCAAGGATTGTTGTCTTTTATAATAATGAGCTTAATTGGAATAGGAACCTCTAATAGAGATCTTTCTACACCGTAGTTGACCTAACCGGTATGCCATTGTACCATACAAAGGTCGGTACCTATAGTGATTGTGCAAATCAATTGAGTTTCACTTCCTCTTGTTATTCGGGGGTTCCCAAAATGGGATGACATCAAAACATGAAATGTGTTAACTGATGAACTAGGTCCCCAAATCCATTTAAAATTTGGAATTTAGGGTTCCCAAAGTTTGGCAGTGGAAGAGTGGGATCAACCCATTTTGGGTAAGGTTTCTTCTGTAGTTACACTAGTTTATACTATTCCTACATTAATTCCAATAGAGCCATTATCAAATCAATGGTATTAATTAAACCTTGATTAATGTATGTATTATCATGATATTGAGTAGGGGTAGTGGCCTATAGGGCCTTCTATGGCAGCACTGCTAGTATCTGTTGTGGATAACCTATAGGGGAAGGCATGTGAGGATGTGGCTGACCCTGTTCTAGTTGTAGACCCAATAAAGGGAATTCATAATATAATATTATGTGATCCAAGTATATGAGTGTTTGGTATCCCACACTGAGTGACTGTTCCAAATATATTTCCATTTTTTGGAAAACATTCTTTGTTGAGGTATGCGGGTTGGGAGTGCATGTTGAGGATCTACTTGTAGAACATATCTATCAAGAATGATTCCTCAAATTAGTTTTGTGTTGAGTCTCCCAAATTCTATTATCTCTTACACTTTTTGAGAAAATAATTACTCAAGTGTAAGGGATCCAATCCATTTAGGAGGTGTTCAAGGCACAATATTACTTTTACCCTTTTCCCTATTGGATTCTCTGTGAGGAGGTAATGCTTGATTTTCTGAGGGAATTTCCCAATTTAGGGAAATACTTTGGTTATGAGTAGGCACACCTACTTCAATCATTTCAGTGTGCATAATATTTTAAATTGAAATTTACTACTCCAGCTCCACCTATGAATTAGTCTCGTGTCCTGCAGGGTCTTTAGGGGCGGTGTTAATGACATTCACTGATGTGTAATTCATTACAGGAATTCTATCAGTGTCTCTGTGAGACTAAATTTTTCTACACACTCCATGAGTCCTTGTCCCATCATTTTCTAATTCTTTAGGATTTATTTAGTAGATATTAATATGAAGGGAATCTCCATATAGTTTATTAATTCTTATTCTTAATGATTATATCATATCAATGGATGAGACAAAACAGAAGGATCCATTCTATCGAGTTTCCCCTAATTGAGAGAATGTTGATATCTTCTAAGGAGGATGTTATTGAGGTGAAAAATCCCTAATCCCTATGGACTAGTAATGTTACCATTCCTCTTTCACAACTATTATGTCATGGTTTTATAACCTCGAAAGTTGTGTCAAACCCCCCCAGCCCTGTGGGCTATGGTTTCTCAAGGACTACCGTGATTGCTACATCCTTTTCTTAACATTTGATTTTACAAATGTCTATTTGAACATGAGATAGGTGAATCATTTGGTATGCACTTGAATCACCTCCTTCTGAAGACCATTTCATTATTTCCAATATTGGAACTATCTGGTGACTGCATTCCCCTAATTGGGAGGATTTCTTGATATTTTAAAACTCCTGATGAAAAATTATCTCAATAGCCTTATCTATTCTAACCCAACAATGGTGAGAGTCAGTCAGGGCCTATTTTTGTTGAGCATGTCAGTAGTTGTGAACATAGTCTATTTGATGAAGTTGACCTAAATCTATGACATTTAATGATACCACATTCGAAGAGATTTTATAGATGTGGAGCATGGTGAAATTTATTGCTCTGTGTTCACTCCATCCTCTAATATAAACACAAGATGGGGCAATGGAAATCAGCTGTCACAATATTTCTAACATGCTTAGGCATGCGTGTTAAAGGTATCCTTTCTATTTCTTGAACTTTTGATATCATGTAGTGAGTAGAGATTCCATGTCAATTTTTAATTGGATCCCTTCAATTACCTTAAGGTGAATTAAATAATATTCACAGGATAATACTTTTTATATCTTGTAATGAAGTGTTTTCCATATATTTATTCGGATTTTGGGTACACATTATTCCAACAACACTTCTGGAATGCTGTATTTAGGGGTGGATAAAGTTAACAAGATGACTAGTAAGTCTTCTCTAGCCAATTATTTCGTCAGTTTTATCATTTCATTTTCAACATTTTCCATATGCTCCTCTTCCTAGTGAATCCAATTTGGACATTTACCTACTCCATTATCATAAACAACAAGATTGGTAGGAACTTCCTCTATCATGATAAAAGGCATGATATTTAAGGGGGGGGGGGGTTTGAATAATGATTTTCACCATGGGATGCATTGAAGTTGAGAAAGAATTTCACTTATCAATAATAATTCATCAGAAATGAATGAACCTATTTTAAAAATAGAATCATGGTAGGAGGGCTTTATCATCATTAAGTCTCCAAGGGTGATACCTTTTTTGATGAAATGAAACACTATTACGAAGATATCTTTTGTAGTGAATTCTATCATGGGGAGGACAACCGGGATGGATTATAGAATGGGGATTACCCTCTTTCTCTTTAATATTATATTCCCATGGAGGGATTTCATGACACTCTTTGGGAGATGGGCTCTCGAGATACAACAAATTATGGTCATGAATTGAGCCTTCATGGTGAAGTGTCTAAAAAGGACCTTCAAAATTACTGATACTTCTCCTGTAATTTGGTAATGAGTGAGTAGGATCATGATCTTCAATAGATAAAAATCTATAGGATTCAAGAACTCCATCATTATATAGAACTGGATTGTAAATCGTCTCTTCATTTTCTAGTCTTCTCTGGTGGGAATTATTTTTGGATTCCTTCTTTCAAATTACTAGTTCCACTTGTTGGGGGAAATGATTCTCACGTACGAAAGATTGATTTCCAAAATCTCGTGTTGTTGTCTTAATTTTTTGGTAGTCTTAAAAAAATTTGGAAGGGGTTTGTTTTTGCCTCAGAGTGGCCATTAGAATGGCTGATTACCTTCTATTGTAACCGGTGTATGTTCCTGATTAAGTTGTTAGTATATCAATGGGAGTTTTCCACACAACCCTCTAGTATGGAGAAAAGGTTTGTTCCTACTCTATAGTGACATGCTGAGGAGCCACCCCTTTTGTGGGGATGAGCTATTTGTTTGTCCCTCTAACACTACTGTTGTCGCTGTTATGATGCCCTGGATGGTCTATAGGATGTGCGAAGGAATTTTCATCTTCCCTTTCACCATTTTCAAGATATGTATGGTGAATTCCATGATTGGAATGGGGATATATTCCCATTATGTATATGGAATAGGGGTACGTGCCTTCTCCTATCCTCAATTTTCAGCCATTGGATACTCATAATTCTCATGTGTGGGGGTAGAGTTTAGGGTTTGTCCCTTATTTATTACTGAGACTTTCTGACCGAGTTATCCTAGTGCCGCCAAATGAGGCTACTGGCACAATTGATAAGTGTGTGAAGGTGTGTGTTCCTACTCATTGTTCTCTGTCGAATTTGACCGGTGAACTTATATGGACACTACCATAATAGGTTGCTTGCGAGATTGATTGATGTGGGTAGTTTTTTGTGCCTACTCAAATCATACAACCGAATTTGAACAATAGGATTCCTTGGGTGTTGTTAAACGAGTTTTCTGGAAATCTTGGTTAGCGTGGGTAGGTGATTATTCCTACAAGTTGTGTTCTTTCAGATTTTAATGGTGGGATTCCTGAGATGTAGCCAAATGAGTATGTTGGCCTCCTAAATTATTGTGGGTGAGTGTATGTTCCTACTCATAGTTTTCCCCCAAATTTTATTGGTGGTATTCTCCGAAGGGGATAGAGGTGTGGAAATTCTTCTTATTAGTTGATTACTGCACTGACGGGCTATCATGAATAGCCGGGTCTGGCTTACCTAGGTTGGAATATCAATGATTAATCCCTCATCATGTTGATGGTTCACTACCTCAAGATGTTGGAGGAGGTGATTTCTAGAAAGATCCCCTTTTAAGGACCCTAGTGAATTATGGATGAGGTCGTATGTGGACTTTTGATCCACCTTTCTAAGATAAGGGAGGGAATGGTCATTGCGTTCCAGGGATAATATCCTAAAATGATTGAAGATAGTGATGGGTTTCATCTACTTCTAAACCACTGATCGTCGTTGAATAGACAATCAATAGGTCTTTACGAGACAGAGGGCTTGTCGGGTAGCCTCCATAGTCGGGATTGTACCATTTTGGACATACTCTCGGACTAGTGAGTTCATGAACTAGTGTTGAATATGTTAGGTGGGTGATGGAATCCTTTGCTTGGATGAGGGATCAATATTAATAGTATCCAAGTAATATGTCATTGAGAGATAGTGAGATTCTATTTGGATAGAAGGGAGATCATATTGGAAGTTTCGGGAAGGTAGGTGAAAAAAATAATAAAACCCCATAAAAGAAGAATCTCCTATGAACTAGCACATCCCTAATTGATTTTATTTTTCAACCCTATTTAATTTTAAAAGAGAAAGGGGCCTGAAATGTGGGTAACACTATCATATTGGTAAATGATTCATGTTGGGTAAACCATTTTTGTTTCAAACAAAAAAATGGTCACCTAATGATTGATTTTGGGGGGTCGAATTTTGTACATTCATTCATGTCAGGATCACTATTTCTGAATGGCTTCCAACAGGTTTTTTTTGTGGAATTGGATACACCCAATGGTTCTATATCCATGAGGGACCTAATTTCTAATGTAAAGAACTCAGTGGGGTGTTTGTACAATGAATAACTCACATTGATTGAGAGAATGAGAGGTCAGGATCATCACACCCTTTTGGGGGGAATTGTTTCCTACTCTAAGACACACTTATACATTTAAGACATGTTTGTGAATCCTTCATTAATTCACATGTATGAAGTGTGTCACCCTTGAATTAAAAATCAATTAGTGGAAGGTATGTAACATAGTATAATCTGTATATATCCAAGATTCATCAACAATGGAGATATCTATATGTATCTAAGGTTCTCTATAAATGGAATCCTCTTATGTACTGATTAGAGATTCTTTGTTCTTTACTGTGAAGATAAAAGTTTTTAGCCACATGGTGGGATGGTCTAAAGTGTATCATCATCCCAGGATACGGGAGTTGTTTTTATTTTAGGATCAAACCGATGAATGTGATTCCTATATATCATTCTAAATGGAATAAAAATGCACAAATTTATATGAAATTTAATGGGGAATATCATACCTTTTAAGGTCATACGATAAGGTCCAAACCATGTCATTTAATTTAATGCTTTAAGTAAATCTAGGCAGAATATTTCTAGTTAAAGTCTAGTGTCAGAATAATGTAGAATTGGACTAAGAAAACTAGATGTTATATTAATTCCCATGTTGAATAAGACCCTACGGAGAGTGTGGCCTAAAGAGAATTAGGGTTGATTTGGGGTGTTGGGTTTGGACCTCATGGAGGCTTCTTATGTATCCCACTTGGATGGGAATCAAACCCCATGTAGTTAAGTTGTGAGGAGACACACCTATGGAGGACCTCTGAAGGTTTTTCTTAAAGGGGATAATGGACCTTTCAGAGGATTAAGTTGTGGCATATTGTTGAAAAGGATGCCCTAATGGATTGAGAGATTGGTTTGGGGATTACTCCTAAGGAGGATTAAATTTTAATAAGATGGTGTTACACTTGGTATGATGCACATATTTTGTATTTTAAGGCTTATTCCTTTAAATTATTCCTTGGTTTGGTTAGGTATACACTTGAAATGATTCCTATTGAGCTCGGGGCTTAGGTAGGTAACCTACGTATCATGATTAAAGAAGGAATCAGAGTTCACATTGTTTAATTCATCAATTCATACCAACTAAGGTTTCTTTAGGGTGTAGGATTGTGTGGATTTAATGATTATCTCTAACCTCAAAGCTGATGTGAGTCATTCTCTGTGTGAGAATCAATAGGAAACAGTGCATATAGGAAACCACACAATTTGTTTTGTTCACCGATGGATGTGGCCAAACCCCAAAATTAGAGGGAAATAATGTAGGATATAGTTACCATTCCTTCCCATTTTTGTACCCTAGTCCCAAATGGAGAGATATAGGACTTTTAGGTGACTTTATACTCTTTTTTTGGTATCTTGGATAGTCTCGTCTGGCTCTTGGCTATGCTTGTGGGTATAGAGAAGGAGGAAGTAATGAAGCAGGTGAGGTCCTGCAAGAAAGGATAGGGGATTAATCTAGAAGGTATTCCCTAAAATTAGTTCCAAGGAGAGGGTATCATTCACTATCAAAGGTAAATTCAAGAGTGATCCTCACCCTCCCCACATGGAACCGAAGGCTTTGGGTTTTAGAGACAACTAGGGAAGGACATGGTCCTCACCCTAGTACCCAAGATTGAGAGTTCCCTGACACCTCCCCTAGGGTTGGGGTCCTCATGATCGATGTAATTCATACTCACATGCATCCCAGTGACCCTACCCATCAGGTAGGAAAAGTTTAGTACCCCTATTACAGAAGTAATGCATGAATAAATGGGAGACACACAGGTGTGCCTCTTTCAATGGGTTTTCATATCCGAATGCTTTGGTGGAGGTATCAATTCAGTGCCTCTCAAAGAAGTGATCCAAAGGAAGATAAGACCTTCCATTGGTGTCTTGTAAGAGGGATTGAGAAGTGGTATATACATGGTAGAGGATTGGGAGAGCCAAGGGGGTCTTGTGTAGGGTATACCTGTGTGGCTGGGAATGATTTGCTTAGGTAGGTATACATGAAATGATGTACTTATGGGAAAAAAACACCTGTAAAAAATTTTTTTTAGGGTTTTATCAGGGATTCAGGGTTCTCTATATGTGTTCTCTGAAATGTCTCATGCAGGTCCTTGGTTAGGTAAGGGGACCTCACACTATTGTTCATCAACCATAGGGAGAGGGTTCCTCACACAGGTGTTATGTATTTTTCATAAATAGGAGGAATTTGGTTCCACTAACCCCCATAAATTACCTATTATTTTGGTTTTATAGGGCTATATGGAATGTTTTGTGGGCCTGGGTGAAGGACAAGTGAATGAATATATTCATGAGTTCTTCGGGAATTTTTCGATGGAAATGAAGAGATCCGGAGTCTTGTTTATGGGAAAATGTGGGAACCAAGGTGAAGGGGCTGGCTCGTGCAGACTGATGTGTAGGTATGTTACGTAGGTGGACGTGTAGGGTCATCATGCATGCTCATACATAGGTACCCTATCCACTAATGTTATTCTGTGGGACTTGTGCATGTGGCCTTCATTGAAATTTCAATCCTTGTATTTCTTCAATTCTCTTATTTTCTTCTCCTTAAGGTATTTTTCATTAACACCTTTTCATCCATGTGAGAAAATGGAGTTTCAACACTTTTATACATACCTCGACCCATAGATTAAAATGGCATTATAGAATGATGTGGATCTGGTTCCTGTTCCGTTGACATGTCTGTAGTCATATAAGTAATTAGTAATTAAAGAAATTCATTTCATATTACATTTCTATATAATGATAACTACAAAAGAATAATGTACATTTTATTTAATACACACATATTTAATCAAATATAAATTAGCGGTTCAATCAAAAAACATGTCTAAACAATCTATGATATTTCATTATTCCATATCTTAGAAGTACCATAGAAAGGATAAATATCCATTACCCATTCATTTTATTCATCTGTAATAAGAAATTCATAAAGGATAAGTTTTTCAACACTAGGAAATAAAAGGTGTTGACTATTTCGTTCCACTACCAATAATTAAATATCATCAATATCATATATTGGGCGTGAGGCATCTACATTCATGAAAATAAAATATTTTTTCATATTTCATAATGATAGGAATAAAACTTCAAAAGGTAGAATATTATATAAAAATATATAAAGGCCATTCCAAGGGGACCACTCAAGTTTAACTTGATCCACTAATTTAGTCTGAATTATATGTTGGTAGCATGATAATATAAATAATATTTATAGAAATATTTTTCCCCAATTTAGGTAATGTTTTAATAAGGAACACACGTACGTAGAATGTAAAGTGATATAGAGAGATAAAAGGTGGAGGTTGACTCACAATTATTCTCTCTCAACAATTAGGATTTAAAGAACCTCATAGAATAGTATAAAACTATAAGGGGAGTATGTCACATTAAAGTTACCATGTGAAAGAAGAAAATTATCATGGATCCATATTGGAAGGTTGAGAGATCTAAAAGAGATACATTAGGTCTGAAGTCCTTTGACCATAGGGTTGTTTATTCTATCCAACCCATTTTGATTCATTCCCAATTCATCCCATTAATTTTTATTCACATTACTTTCATTAACCTCTATATTTATACAATTTTTTATTATTTTGTACAAGTAACTCTTATTAGGGGTAAATGGGACTTAATTCAACCATTGTTTCATGTTAATTTAAATATAAAAATATGTGATTCATGATCTTGTTCTTAAAAATATAATTGATTTATTACTAGTTAATTGATCTTAAGGCAAGGGTAATGAAGAGAGATTGTAAGACTAAATCTTGGAAAATAGGTATGATCAATGTATTTATTTGAATGGAATTTTTTGGACTGTAGGTGGAACATAATCATAAAAAATTAATACACCACTTCTCATAAGAAATAGTAAAAAATTATAGGGACTCATGACCGTAT